>BLSH010303541.1:139597-170956 GCA_018402905.1 Glandirana rugosa | reverse complement strand
TAGGTATCATATGTTACACGTTTGGATCGGTATCATATGTTACACGTTTGGATAGGTATCATATGTTACACGTTTGGATCGGTATTATATGTCACACGTTTGGATCGGTACTATGGCTAGGTTTGCACATTGTATACTATGGATAGGTTTGCACATTGTATACTATGGCTAGGTTTGCACATTGTATACTATGGCTAGGTTTGCACATTGTATACTATGGATAGGTTTGCACATTGTATACTATGGCTAGGTTTGCACGTTGTATACTATGGCTAGGTTTGTACATTGTATACTATGGCTAGGTTTGTACATTGTATAATATGGCTAGGTTTGCACATTGTATACTATGGCTAAGTTTGCACATTGTATACTATGGCTAAGTTTGTACATTGTATACTATGGATAGGTTTGTACATTGTATACTATGGCTAGGTTTGCATATTGTATACTATGGCTAGGTTTGTACATTATATACTATAGGGTTGTCCATAATGTTGGCTAGGTGAGTACATTGTATAGTATGGCTGCCAATGTATATCATTTTGGTTGGGTTTCCATGTGTATAATGTAGCTGGGTGTGTGCGTTGAAGTGTAATATTCCTGGAGTAACATGTGGCTGGGTTTGTCCATTACAATATAATATGGTTGGGTTTCTATAAGAAGAAGGGTTGGGTTTGTACATAAATGTGTAGTTTGGCTGGATTTGTGCACGAATACAATATGGCTAGGTTTATAATTCGGTTTTGGGTGACTACTTTATGTGGCTTGGTTGTCATGGCTGGGGTTGGTTTGTTATAAGTGTAGTCTGTCCTTTATAGGTATATGGCTGGATTCGTACATATGACCGGTTTGTACATTAGTAGATTATATGGTTGTGTTTGACCTGAAGAGGATATTATTGTTGCATATGCACATAGGCTTGGGTTGTAGGTTTCTCCTGGGTTGTTCAAAATGTATGGCTATAGTTTTGTCCATGCACACTGGTTTAAAAAAAAACAACTGTTTCCTTGGCAGAAACAAACGCTCATATATAGAGCGGCTTTTGTACAAAGCCTGTAGAAGCAGCTCATTGTCCATGCATGCTGGGCATATATAAGCTCAGCAGCTCAGCAGGGAAAAAACCTTCTGGTTTGTGTTTTTGATTGGAGCCTGGTAGAAAAAATGCTAAACATTTTAAAAACACCCCCAACAAATGTGACTGGGTCTGTGGCTAGGTTTGGCCTCAGTATGCACAATGGTTTAAAAAATCGCTGCTTCTACAGTTTTGTGTTCTGTCTGTAGAAGCAGCTCAATGTTATCCTATGTGTCCATGCACACAAGGACGATTCCAGGCAGATTTTGAGCTCAGCGTTTAGGGGAAGCAGGAAAAAAAACTTGCGATTCTTGAACTTATACTTTTCTAAACTGTCTAAACTTTGTATAAAAATGGCTGGGTTTGTACTTTAGTATTACTAGGGTTGTCCTTTAAGTGTACATATGGTATTTGCTGTGTGTGATTGGGGTGTACTGTGCACTGCTCATACAATCCCCAGTATATGGGTAGCACTGAATCCCCGGTTTATGGGTAGCACTGAATCCCCAGTATATGGGTATAGCACTGAATCCCCAGTATATGGGTGTAGGACTGAATCCCCAGTATATAGGTATAGGACTGAATCCCCAGTATATGGTTAGGACTGAATCCCCAGTATATGGGTATAGGGCTGAATCCCCAGTATATGGTTAGGACTGAATCCCCAGTATAGGGGTATAGGACTGAATCCCCAGTATATGGGTATAGGTCTGAATCCCCAGTATATGGGTATAGGACTGAATCCCCAGTATATGGGTAGCACTGAATCCCCAGTATATGGTTAGGACTGAATCCCCAGTATATGGGTATAGGGCTGAATCCCCAGTATATGGTTAGGACCGAATCCCCAGTATATGGGTATAGGACTGAATCCCCAGTATATGGGTATAGGACTGAATCCCCAGTATATGGGTATAGGACTGAATCCCCAGTATATGGTTAGGACTGAATCCCCAGTATATGGGTATAGGACTGAATCCCCAGTATATGGGTATAGGACTGAATCCCCAGTATATGGGTATAGGACTGAATCCCCAGTATATGGGTAGCACTGAATCCCCAGTATATGGGTAGCACTGAATCCCCAGTATATGGGTATAGGACTGAATCCCCAGTATATGGTTAGGACTGAATCCCCAGTATATGGGTATAGCACTGAATCCCCAGTATATGGTTAGGACTGAATCCCCAGTATATGGTTAGGACTGAATCCCCAGTATATGGGTATAGGACTGAATACCCAGTATATGGTTAGGACTGAATCCCCAGTATATGGGTATAGCACTGAATCCCCAGTATATGGTTAGGACTGAATCCCCAGTATATGGGTATAGCACTGAATCCCCAGTATATGGTTAGCACCGAATCCCCTGGGCCCCCAAGGTTTTTACCCCAGTACGCCTGGCCATGTACACTGCCTGTTCAACAAGGCATATCTGTTCCCTAAATGCCATGCTTATACATTTTTAGACTGCTGTATATAATAAAAATCACCATATTCTCTGTTGACTTAAAATACCCAATAGAATTTGGGAAAATGTTCTGTTTTTTTTTTTTTCAATTGAACACATGCGAGGATGACAATGACTCCTAGTGATCAGTGTATCTGGTAGATAAACCCCCTGAGGACAACATGGACCTGGAGCAACAATAAAACTGTCTGACAGCTCCAACCTGACCAGTTAAATATTCCTTGTCACTGCCCAGTGCGGCTCTTGATCTGATTGGTTGCTGAGTGGCAGCACAGTCTTTATTTCAGGCACTGATCAGTCCCATGGTGTTTTCAAGAAGCAGAGAGCAGTAATGTTAACTTAGCCCTGCTTGTCTGTCTACTTCCCACACTGCGGAAATCACAAGTGTCAAAACAGAGAACAAATACAACTGATAGCTGCAGCACCAGAGCATCTCCCACTGACACCCAGACACAGCTAAAGGAGTGGACAATCTTCACACAATAATGTAAATATTCACTTCATTTATCCTATGCGCAGATGAAGTAAGCAAACAGTAATTATCTTTTCACATGATTAGATAATTGATAATGTAATATTTATATATACATATGTGTGTATAGATGTGTGAAGATTCCCAACTCCTCTCCTGATTGCTACTCTGCAAGCCCCAGTGCTGGCCAGGAGTGCAGAGCCTCTGTAAGCTGCAATATGGTATGCACAGCATCCACGACTTCTTACTAAAAACTGGCCTTCATTTACTAAAACTGAAGAGTGCTACATGTTATGCAGCTGTGCATGGTAGCCAACCAGCTTCTCACTGCAGCTTGTTCAATTAAGCTTTGACAATAAAACCTGGAAGCTGATTGGTTGAGCTGTGCCAGAATTTGAACTCTCCAGTTTTACTAAAT
This sequence comes from Glandirana rugosa, assembly GCA_018402905.1. Taxonomy (NCBI): domain Eukaryota; kingdom Metazoa; phylum Chordata; class Amphibia; order Anura; family Ranidae; genus Glandirana; species Glandirana rugosa. Next base: position 167,522 of record BLSH010303541.1, on the reverse strand, counting down.
AAACCCTATGAGCTTCCAAATGATGACATTTTAATCTCTGGTCTTGCCATGGAAAAGGTGTAAAAAATGGTGGTGGTGCAGAAAGAATATACAGTGCAAAATAGCCACTGTCTACACATACATAATGTATATATAATTATTAATATTATTATTGTTGTTTTGGGGTTTTTTCATGAGGATGATTTCGGAATAATGTTCACACATGTATCCAGTCACATAAATAGTAAACAAGATTTTGCTTTTCACATGATTGAATAATTGATTGATTATTTATTTCGGCTAATTTATTAGACATTTCTACTCCTCGAATAGAAAGGAATAAGCTGTAAACATTGGGTGGATCTTGGCTTCTGTGCTATGGCATATACACGTAACAGACATGTAATACACATGTAACAGACATGTAACAGACATGTACTACACATGTAACAAACATGTAATACACATGTAATCGACATGTAATACACATGTAACAGACATGTAATACACATGTAACAGACATGTAATATACATGTAACAGACATGTAACAGACATGCAATACACATGTAACAGACATGTAACAGACATGCAATACACATGTAACAGACATGTAACAGACATGTAATATACATGTAACGGACATGCAATACACATGTAACAGACATGTAACAGACATGTAACAGACATGTAATATACATGTAACGGACATGCAATACACATGTAACAGACATGTAACAGACATGTAATACACATGTAACAGACATGTAATACACATGTAACAGACATGTAATACACATGTAACAGACATGTTAACAGACATGTAACAGACATGTAATACACATGTAACAGCCATGTAACAGACATGCAATACACATGTAACAGACATATAAAAGACATGTAACAGACATGTAAAAGACATGTAATACACATGTAACAGACATGTAATACACATGTAACCGACATGTAAAAGACATGTAACAGACATGTAATATACATGTAACAGACATGTAATAGAGAGATGTCTTATTGGGCCAGGCAGTGTCTGTGAAGTGGAAATGTCCCTGTGATATTCTGTGCATTGCTGATAGGCGATTACTATGAGGATCTCATTACTGCCTTCATGGTCACACACACACACAGCTATCACTGCAAATTCACATTACACCCCACTTCATGTGACACCCCTAAAATATCACCTTTGTGAGATAGTATATATATATATATATATCTGGACAACACTAGATTTTCCTCAATTTACTATTATTAGAATTGCCAAAAAAGCTGCAAGATAATCATTACTGCGATGGAAGCTCTCTGCAGCAAATGGTGTCATATACATAGAGGACTGTGTATTTAATATATATATATATATGATCTCCAGCATAGGATCGGGTATAGTGGAGAGTTGCAGTATGTCAATGCCCAGCCTGGCAGAGTGTGGATGGAGCCTGCTGATCGCTGAGTGACATTTCTGGTGTGGAAATCCATCTCCAGGGTTCCCCCCTGTGTGCTTCCCCAGTGTTTGATGGGAATTTATTACACGCTTTTGCTGTGGATATTTCACTGCGATGAATCCGATCCCAGCCCTGCTAATTCGATAATTTGGAGAGGTGGCCAAGCCCTGGACCTCTTCATTTTACTCAATGAGCTCTTTTCTATCTTACTGGACACACAAGAATGTTCCCAGTGAGTGATATTAATATGTGGCCCTGAGACTTTCATTAGGGCTGTAGATCCCATATTAGAGGCTCGCTGGTGTCCGCACTGGGCTCCCAGTACAAAGCTGCCCATTCTTCTGCTGGGCTCAGCGCTGCACAGACCGCTTCATCTCAGTGTCACCGCTCACCACCAATCAAATCCGCCTTCTCCTTCTAACAGGTATCAGGGACAAGAGTGGAAGAATGTGATTGGCTGCTCCGCACAGCGCAGAGTTCCCCCACTTGTTGGGCCCTATTATACAATCAGTATATTCCCTGTACACTGTGAGGATCTACAGGGGAAAGAGAATGAATTTCTTATTGTGCCAGGAGAGCATCCCTTGTGAAAGGGCCGTTTGAGCAGGTAATGTGAGCAGGATACAGCACACTATAATCCCTGCCCTGATAATAGGATCTGCCACTATTCTGCACAAAGCCCTCTTCTCCCACTAATATCTGCTGGACATTTCATCCACAACCCCTCTATATTTCCATCATCAGCTACAAAGCATCCGGACTGTCACATTACAGGAGATATTTATTCTTCACATCCAAATCTTTATATCATGGAGTATACAGGGGGTATATAGGGCACCAGACACTCCCCTGTGCAGGGAGCTGTATACAACGCACGTGTATGGTTCAACCTGGGCACATAGGGAGGATTATCATTTCATGTATACACCAACCGCTCATAGGAAAACTAGGATTCCATTTATCTGCTACTCACACACACATATATATATAGAGAGATAGAGATAGATAGATAGATGCTTGGAATATATATATCGACTTGGAATAAGTGACATCCAAAAGCTTCAGACCTTTCACTGGGGCACACAACCCATCTTTATACCTTTACAGAAGAGGTCTGTGGCCCATAATATATATATATATATATATATATATATATATATATATATAATAAATATTAAGTAGTAGTAATGCGATCATTTCAGTTACCAATAACATTAAAACAATGATATGTATGATCTGGCAATATATAGATAGATAGGTAGATAGATAGATAGATAGATACTGATAGAAGTTTGTAAAAAATGAAAAATATAAAAATGTATATATATATATTTACTCCCACTGATTTTTTTATTCTTCTAAACACAATATCGATCTCTCTCTCTTTATAGATATATATTATGTTTTGTTTCCTCTTTATATTTTCAGATGTATTACATTTATTAAAGACTTTGGATGCTCTATTCATTATTCTGCTGTGTTATATGATATATGTGTCAGTGTATGTGTTTGTCTTTCTTTTCAAATTTTCAATAACAATATAAAAATGGGAGGATATATATATATATATAGATATACATATACATATATAGATATAAAGATAGATAGATATATACACACACATATATACATATATATACTATACAGATAGGGCAACCTGCAGTAGTCAGTGTGGACATCATCCATCCCTGGTAGGTAGGTAGGTACATAGGTAGCAGTGTTGCCAACCTCCTGCAGCGTTTTTACTGGCAAAACATGCCAAATTTACTGGCGGAGCACATTTTTTACTGGCAACCTGAAAAATAACTGAACTCTTATTAAAAATAAGACAATTGATATTTAAACACAACATGGAAACACTGACAATGCCCATATCAAGTAATTTACCTGGTTTACACTTAAAAAGTCAGCACAACATGAGAAATTTTTAGACCCTGGTATTTATAGACAGTTGTAAAAATCACTGATTTTTACAAACTGTCAGTAAATTTACTGGCAGTTGGCAACACTGGTAGGTAGGTAGGTGGTATGTGGTGCAGTGTGCAGCCCCCTGATTGACAGGTCTCTATTTCCATCAGCCATCCAGCAGCAGCAGCAGAAGGTGCAGACCAGGAGGCGGGGGCTGGGTGACACACAAGGCTGCAGGATAGACGGTGACATCAGCCCAGCTCCTGCCTTCAGGAGGGAGACAGGGGACAGATAAGACCGAATCCAATCTCACTGTTACTGCAGGAAATCCCAGGGCCGAGCTATTTGCACATGACAACAGACAATGGAGTTGGCAGGATCAAACTTGTTGCAGATGATCTGAAAGTTGTCTTGCTGCAGCTTTTTCTTTCTTTCCTTTCTTTTTTTCTGTCCTGTAGTGATAGTTTCCTTCTTTGGCCTTGAATGGTGTGCTCCGGGGAAAGTGCTTAGGGGTCCTTTATGGAAGAGTGCAGTCCTCTGCCCCCCAAAGCCAATGCTTTCAGTATCGCCTCTCTGATTTCAGCTTCAGAAGAAGTGGGCACAGAGGAGCCCAGCGCTGCCCTGGACAAGCTCTGCAGATTCCAGTGTCACCCTATGAGAATGCACTTCAGTGCTGTGACCAGGGATATGGAGGGTAAGTGTCCTCATGAACACCCTACAGTGGCCCTGGCATCATCACAGGGTTAGACCCATGTCAGTGGCCGGGGCCTGGCAGCACAGGGACACTTGCAGAAGAATACACAATGACATCCTGCCAGCTCTGCAACAACACTGAGAATAAAATCATGAATGTCCTTATCTCACCCAGTGCTGCTCGCTTTAGGCTGCAGCCATGTATCAATCACCAGGTAAAAAAAAAACAACAAAAAAAACATATTCCAATCAATCCAAAAAATAAAGACATAAAACAGCCCATAATGTCAGCTGCCTTCAGCACAGTGATTAGCATTTTATTTCACATTTATTAGAAATATATTTCTGGCCGTAGAACGCCTCTCTAATCCAACACAACATATACTTATCAAGAAATTACAGACTTAGGTGTGCATATAAATGGCAATTTATACAGCCAATCGACAGACCCTTCATATGCCATGTAAGCCTGAACCTGTCTGTGAAGGCAGTCCTTGTGTCATTATTTTATACCCACTCATAGAAATTATACACACGTGCATTTTATTACAAGCGGCAATTATAACACTTGGCATTTTATGACACCTCGTCACACTCCAGTAACTTTTAGTTTATAACACTTCTCTGCAGTATTACAGTGCCAGTATATAAAGTGGATCACATACAGTACCTATTTCAGATTATCAGCAACAGGCACAATCACATGATGTGAAGACAGAAAAGATGTTTGCTGACCTCTAGCACCCTCCTGGCCACTCATAATGTTAGATACACTCACTTGGTCATTTTACTTATATATTTCACCAATGAGGACTAGTGTAAGATGTAGGCAGTTTAACCCATTCACTGCCAACTTCAAATCCCACAACCAGAAGTGCCCAGTATCATATGTATTGTGTAAAGACCTACCATTGCTGGCACTCTCCTGGTCACTCTCTGTATAGAATACATGTGTAATACAATGTACTTTAGATACATATGTCACCAATTATGGCATCATGTTATTTGTAGACAGTTTAATTCATACACTTTGATCAATGCATTTTTGATACATGTGTCACCAATCATGACTAGTGTTATATGTAGACAGTTTCATAATTGATCAATACACTTTAGATACACATATCACCAGTCATGACTAGTGTTATAGATGTAGCACATATACTTGATCAATACACTTCAGATACATATATTGTCATGACATAGTGTAAAATGTAGACAGCTTAACCCATTCACTTCCAGCTCACCCCTAAACTCCCACAACCATAAGTGCCTAATATCATGTCTTTGGCATTACTCCTGGTCACTCTCATACACTTGGTCAATGCACTTTATATATATATATATATATATATATATATATATATATATATATATATATATATATATGTCACTAATCATGACAGTATTTGGATGTAGATAGTTTATTACAATTTAATTCAATCAATGCACTTTAGTTACATACGGTATGTCACTATTCATAACTATGCCAATATATGTACGTAATCATTGCACTTTAGATACATATATCACCCATCGTAACTAGTGTAATATGTGAACAGAATGATACATACACTTAACCAATGTACTTTAGATTCATATATCACCAATCGTGATTAGTGTAAGGTGTAGACAGATACACTTGATCAATGCACTTTAGATATATATATCACCAATCATGATTAGTATTATATGTAAACAGAGTAATACATACACTTGATCAATGCACATACACATATCAGCAATCATGACCAGTGTAAGATGTAGACAGAATAATACATACATTTGATTAGTGTAGTTTAGATACATATATCACCAGTCGTGATTAGTGTAATATGTAAACATACATTTGATCTATGCATTTTCATATATCACGAATCATGACTAGTGAAATATGTAAACAGATTAATACATACACTTGATCAATGCACTTTAGATACATATATCACCAATCATGACTAGTATAAGATGTATTGTAAACAGAATAATACATACATTTGATCAATGCAGTTTAGATACACTTGATCAATGCACTTTTGATGCATATGTCACCAATCATGACTAGTATTATATGTAAACAGAGTAATACATAAATTTGATTAGTGTAGTTTAGATACATATATCACCAATCGTGATTAGTGTAATATGTAAACATACATTTGATCTATGCATTTTAGATACATATATCACGAGTCATGACTAGTGGAATATGTAAACAGATTAATACATACACTTGATCAATGCACTTTAGATACATATATCAACAATCAGAATAATACAAACATTTGATCAGTGCAATTTAGATACATATATCACCAATCGTGATTAGTGTATTATGTAAACTTACACTTTAGATACATATATCACCAATCATGACTAGTATAAGATGTACACAGAATAATATATACAATTGATCAATGCATTTAGATACATATACCAGCAATCATGACTAGTATAAGATGTACACAGAATAATATACATTTGATTAATCACTTTAGATACATATATCACCAATCATGACTAGTATAAGATGTACACAGAATAATACATACATTTGATCAATCACTTTAGATACATATATCACCAATCATGACTATTGTAAGGCTGGCCATACATGTTAGATTTTCTGTCCAATTTTCTTTAGATTTACCTTTAACTATGCAGTATCCTGATTGGATACAATTGAAAGTGTTGTTTAGTCTTGACCTCATATTATATGGTTTATGGTAAATCTACAGAAAATTGGACAGACCATCTAACATGTATGGCCAGCCTTAGATGTAGACAGCTTAACCCATTCACTGCCAGCTCTGTTAGGCAGAGGTGCCCAGTATCATATGTCTTGGGTAAAAGACCTACCATTGCAGCTTCCATCTCAATGTGCTTAGCACTGTCATTAGCAGCAATATGTCACCTATGAGTATGACATGGGCAGGGAGGAGCAGCTCAGTGACCTGTCCTTCATGGTCTACTAGGGAAGGTATGGAGGCAAGGTGGAGGGGTGGGTGACACCCATTGGTGACTGCTGGAAGAAATCTGCCCTGTTTGTTTAGTTGTGGATGGAGCTGCACACAAGTGTGTATGTCTATTGTTTAAACAATAGGAAGGGGAGGTCTGAAGGCAGAGAGAGGAGGGGGTGTACCAAGGGGCACGCCTTATATAACTGCCCTGAAAAGTGGGTGTCATGAGGAGGAAGCTCTGTTAAGAAGAGGCACTTGTGTGTCAATCATCCTATGAGGGTCCCAGAGGCGAGGACAAGGCACATTACCTGCAAGCTTCCAGCGTGTGCTTATCTCCCTAGGAATAGGAACCGGTTTGGTGTAAGGAGGAGGGAGGGAGGCCCAGCCTCCAGATAAGAGTGCAGCAGCAGCAGCAGGGAGCAGAGCCCGGGCCCCAGCAGGAATATCACTGCTAGCAATGGTACCCCCACACTTGCCGGGACTGTAGGAGATCAGTGCATGCTTGGATACCCCAGGAGGACTCAGCACCCCCTTTTTATCCTTTCTATTCCTCTGATCCTTTGGGATGATTTCAGCCATCTCCAGCCCCTGGCTCACCCAGCTCTCTCACTTTTGCGATGTTGCAGCTTTCACAGCCAACAGCCTGAGCAGCCTGAACGCTTCGGGGGGCTACCACCTCTCCCCGTCCCCGGGGGACCCCTACAGCCAGCATGAAGCCCACTACGAGCCGTGCTCCGCCGCCCAGCACTCCTACAGCTTCGGCCCGGCCTCCAGCCACCCGTGTCCTCCTGAACCCGAAGCCTCGTCCTCCAGCTGCTCGTCCTCCTCCACCCCGGGCACCGGCACCGGCAACGGCAAGGCTCCGATCAAGAAGAACCCCAAGGTGGCCAACATCACCGTGCAGCTGGAGATGAAGGCGCTGTGGGATGAGTTCAACCAGCTGGGCACCGAGATGATCGTCACCAAGGCTGGAAGGTAAGTCCATCATCTCATTGTACACTAATCAAAGGGTCTGTGCCCATGGATCGTATAGACAGGGGATCGATCGCACGATCACATTGTAGTGTGTATGGTCACCCACATACCCCCATACACACTATTAGATTTTCTGCAGATTTTGGTCTTCATATTTACCAAAACCATATAATATGAGGTCAAAAGATTTGAATGCAATCAAGCCGGCCCCTTGCACTATATTGTTTTTGTAAAATCTGAAGACAAAAATCTGCAGAAAATCTAATAGTGTGTATGGGGTCTTAGACACACTATCCAGCTTTTGTTGTCAGATCTCCTTCAGATTTACCAGAACCATGTAGTGCAAGGGCCTGCCTGATTGCATACACATTGACATTTGACCTCATATTATATGGTTTTGGTAAATCTGAAGGAAAAATCTACAGGAAATTGGATAGTGTGTATCCAGCTTTAGCCTTGTGCAGTGACCTCTACCTGGATTCTGTCACCGGCCCTGCTCTTCTTCTGCAACCTGCCCCCTGATCAGGACAGGACCTGGGGGAGGAAGGCTGGGAGCTGGCTATGGAAAATCTGACCCTTTTAGACAGATGATTTCATAAGGCCGACATTTCATGCTGGAAGGAGCACAAGCAGCATGCAGATCGCTAAAAGAAAAATAAACTAAAAAAAGATTTGATTTCCCAACATTTATTTAAACATAGGAACTTCCTCACCTGCTAGAATAAAGTAGACACATCCATAGACACTACAACTTCTGGATGGACCCTCTGCACACTGCTATACACCCTCTCCAGCAAACTATGCAATGGAAAACAGGGGTACAAATATTGCAATCCATGCATAGACAGCATGCTTTACTAAATTCACAACTGGGAATGCAATCATCAATTAGCCAATTATCCATGATCAATTAGACAATCATATAAAAGCAAACAAAAATAAAAAATAAAACAAACAAAAAAAAATGCTATTTGTTAATTACATCTGCACATGATTAGATCATTAAAATGATTTTATGGTGTGAAAATTCTCAACTCCTTTAGAAACCCATCCTCAGTAAATATACAATTTTCTTAGATTTACCTTCAGCTCTGTAGTGCAAGGGCTTGATTGCATACTATTTGAAAGTTTAGCTTTGACCTCATACATTATGTTTTTAGTAAATCTAAAGGGAAGATTTACAAAAAAAATATGGCCAGCCTTTATGGCATGTTTGGTGATAGGTCGATCCAGTAGAGGTGCTTTTATTTCATTGCTGGAATAATATAGGTTCACCTTCATAGACAAAGTAAAGGAGTTGGAAATGAAAACATCAATTAGCCAATTATCAATGAACAATTAGCCAATTATCAATGATCAATTAACCAATTGTCAATGATCAATTAGCCAATTATGCAAAAAAAAAAAAAAATACAAGTCCTGTTTGCCCATTTCACCTGCACATGATTAGATAATTGCAGTACATTTATTATGCGAAGATCCCCAACTCCTTTAGTAAATCACCCCCAGTATACTTGTATTGGAAGATCCATAAAGTGAAAGGTTGTTTATGCTTTCATTTCTATAATTCCTGGTGAAGTCTCCGCCACCACCCAGGCACACCAGTATAAAGACCCCTGGGATTATTGCAGAAGATGGGAGATCTCTGCTTTGTGGAGTGTGAGCTGCACAGGACAGGACAGGATAAGCTGCTGTTAAAACACAGCAACAGTTCCCACGTCAAGGAGGCTTTCAGGACAATGCTAGAGATCAACACACGCCGAGGATTCCTTACTTCAATGATTTACTTCTTTCCCCTGTATTACTCCAAATCCTGCTGGCTGTTCATCAGGTTTATAGCTCCCTAGGTTCACAAAGTGACAGATCTATAGAACAAGCTTACAGAACTACTGTCCCCATCTCACTTCGGTGATCCCATTTCATATCTACTAAAATAATTGTTTTTTACATGCATTATGGAAATAATCATTTTCATTGTAATCCAGCTATGATCCTACTTCGAAATTTAAACCACACACGGGGAACAAGATATATAGGTAACAGCTTTGACCCAATTCCCCATGTCTAGTGCACAATGGAACCTCTGCAGGGACAAGTATTGAGTGCAAATGGTGCATAATCCAATTGTGATCAATTATATATATATATATATATATACTAATAGGCAGATTGACTAAAGAAGATCAGGATCTTCACACAATACCCTTATAAAAAACAAAAAAACAAAAAAACGTGCAAATGAAACAGGAATGTTCTTTACACTGATTGGATAATTGAAGTTACCTCTTTAGTAAATCAGACTTTTTCTCTCTATCCATCTGTGTGTGTATACGAAAGTTACTCCTTTAGTAAATTAGTCTCTTTTTCTCTCTCTATGTATATATATATGTGTGTGTGTGTGTGTATATACATATATATATATATAGAGAGAGAGAGAGAGATGTATAGAGAGAGATAAAATAATATGTATTTTAAAGATATGATAGATAGATAGATAGATAGATAGATAGATAGATAGATAGATAGATAGATAGATAGATAGATAGATAGATAGATAGATATGTGTGTGTGTCTTTAATGTGTTTTTCTTTCCATACATACATACATGTTCATATTATTATTATTATTATTATTATTTAATAATAATAATAATAATAATAAAAACAATACATTTTCATTGTAAATGCTATATCTGAACCATTTCTTATCAGGAACACAACCTATTTGTGTTTATGGGTGCTAACATATTACACATTATAAAATGATAATAAATATGGTATACCATTTCATACTATACTAACCCACTATAATACCCCATTTAGCATACCTCCATTGGTTTTGCCCAAGTACATATAAATGCTGTTTATTTCACAAATACATTTTTGTAACCAATTAGGGAAAGTAGAAATATTGCATATTTATAAAATTGATTAGTGTTTTTTTAATTCTAAATACACCTATACATACACACAAAAATGCATATTTTGCTTAAAATAAAATGTTAACCACTGAGAGACAATCAGTGACCTCAGACGGGGCACTTTTGACCTCAAGAACTAAAACTTAGATCATTCTATTATAACAGGTATGGGTCTATTGTAAGTATGGGATCTATTATAATAAGCATGGGGTCTATTGTAAGTATGGGGTCTATTATAATAAGCTGTGTGTGCTCCAGGAACCCCATGCAGAAGACGCTGAAATATGATGTTCCCTGCCCAGGATTTCTTGTGTTGGGTCTGAATTGTAGAAGAGAAGGATAGAAGTTCCCAGCACAGGGCCCAGTTCCTGGGCTGCAGAGTCCCCCCTGTCCCCTGCACAAGCCTGGCTGGAGATGTGACCTGAGCCTGGCTGGGTATTTAGTTCCTCTGTTTGCTCTTTTTCCCCCGTCGAAGCTCAGAGTAAATATTATTCCAAGTTACTGAATCCAATTAGTTCACAACAGGTGATTGAGCAGAATGGGTCACTTTAGGAGAGGCAGATAGGAAAGGCAGAAAAATGTATGACATGGGGTTTGAAAAATGTTCTTTTAATTTCACACCACAGCCATGTACAGTTGGGGCTCCTAGCTGGCACACATGGTTAACCCTTCCAGCCCCTGCTGTAAAAGTGAACTCAGTTCCCATCTGATGAGACAACAGGGGCACCCTAAATACTCACACATAACAGTGCCTGGGCCTGAACACAGCATCAACTCTCAATCTAAGGAAATCTAATCAGGGTCACACCTATAGGACCGATCTACTTATTTCATGGATAAGGACTTAGCACATCTGTAACCCTTTCCTGCATTTGGATCACCCTGGGAGCCCCTTTCCAGCTGTTTTCAGAGCTGCCTTTTGTCACTATTTGGGGATAACTACAGGAGGCGAAATATATAAATAATCGACAATTCAACACAGGGCTTCTATTGTTTGTTACACACAAGGATATAAGTCTTAATTAAATATTACCTTAAAAATACCACTGCTTCCTAAAGTAATTATAAGTAAACAAAAAACACCTTTGGTTTTGCAGGCAGCCTACATTTTATGATATAAACACACATATATATATATAATGAGTGTCTACAATAGTGTCAAAATATATCAGTTGCAAAGATGCACCATGTAAATACAGTATAAAAACGAACTATTGTAGTTTCTTTCATATATATTATTTTTTTTAATGTTTTATTTTACAACTTTAGATTATCACCAGTTGAACATAAAGCATGAAGTTATAAGATTAAGATTTTTTATCTTATACCTAAAATATATATATATATATATACACACACACACATATTGTTTATAGTCATTATATATATATATATATATATATATATATATATATATATATACACACACACACACACATGTATAATATATATACACACACATATTGTTTATAGTCATTATATATATATATATATATATATATATATACACACACACACACACACATGTATAATATATATACACACACATATTGTTTATAGTCATTATATACATATATGTATTATATATATATATATATATATACACACACACACACACACACATATATGTATAATATATATATATATACTCACACACACATATTGTTTATAGTCATTATATACATATAAGTATAATATATATATAATGAGTGTGTAAGAGAGTCATAGAGGAAGAGAGAGGAATAAACTGATATTAAACGTACATATAAAATGATAGCACTACAAGAATATGTCTATTTTGGCAATGTGATCATTTACAGTTAGGAATGATGAAATCATTTTTAAGTATCAATTGTTTTAGACAACAAATCAACAGATACAAAATAAATAAGAATAATAAAAATAACAAATCCATAAACACAAGAATACATAGTATATAGATACATTTGTTTTTTTCATTTCTAGGCTCTCTCCATATGTGTGCAGTAAAATAGGCCAGGTAGACAGATCGGGTCGGGTAGTAGGGAAATGAAATAAGTCCTTGAATAATTGACACAGGGACCTGGTCAGCAGCCCTGCTATCTCCAGTTACCAGGCAGTAAATGCAGGGAGAATAGGGGGACCTGACCCTGGGGACTGCTGCCATTGTTTAGGGCCAGTCTTCCAGGAATGTGTGACATGACATCTTGTTACATTGGGAGCTCATGGAAACTTGTTTAAGGGGTAAATTAGGTAAAAGCGCTATTCAGAAATGGAAATGAGCAGGAAAATGTGTGTTGTGTGCAGCAGGTCTGTCCTTCCCTGCATTGTTCTGCTGACACTCCAGCCTGAGCAATGGCCTCCATGAGAAGTCAATCATAGGTTGGAGAAGGGCACCTCCACATTCCTGCAGTGTCTCCACTTCTTCTCCATCCAACCTGAGAGCATTTCCTCAACCATACAAGTCACCAGCACCCATGAGCAGTGCAGGGGCACTCCATTCACTATTGCACACATTCTTCCAGATCTCAATAAGGCATGCCATAGCAGTCAAAATAAAAACAACACTTGAGTTTGCTCAGAGATAAGGCGGATTGCTGTTATCAGGGATACACTCAGTTTAGCCTGGAGTAAGTTAGTGGCCGCTCTGCACACACTTTGAAATGAATACCAAATCATCGTGCAAGTTACAATTAGAAGCTTTTCAGAGACACTCATCAATCTAGAGCGATGTCAGGGAACGGAGATGGACGATAAAAATCCGATTGCTGGATTGTCCAAAACCTTAATGGGAGCTATTGTCATTAATTGTGGCCCTGACAGGCGCTGTCTGGGTGACCTGCACACTGCTGACTGCTGCACACTGCTGACTGCTGCACACTCTGCACACTGCTGACTGCTGCACACTGCTGACTGCTGCACACTGCTGACTGGTGCACACTCTGCACACTGCTGACTGCTGCACACTGCTGACTGCTGCACACTCTGCACACTGCTGACTGCTGCACACTCTGCACACTGCTGACTGCTGCACACTGCTGACTGCTGCACACTCTGCACACTGCTGACTGCTGCACACTCTGCACACTGCTGACTGCTGCACACTGCTGACTGCTGCACACTCTGCACACTGCTGACTGCTGCACACTCTGCACACTGCTGACTGCTGCACACTGCTGACTGCTGCACACTCTGCACACTGCTGACTGCTGCACACTGCTGACTGCCTCTCCTCTCCTCCCTGACAGGCGGATGTTTCCCACCTTCCAGGTGAAGATCTTCGGGATGGATCCCATGGCCGATTACATGTTGCTGATGGATTTCGTACCGGTGGACGACAAACGTTACCGGTGAGTACAAGAAACAATATTATTTCCTAATCATGGAGGGTGCAATTGTTAATTTGATATGGGATTTTAATTGTGGTTTGTTTTTTACTTATTGGTATTCTGTTATCTGCTACAGCCACCTATATAAGAACATTGTTGATGTACATATGGCAAATCTAGAATTTATTTGTGATCTGTAATAAGAGATATCTTCCTATTATTCCCCGAAATGTAATATGCACCTGTCTTATACATCACCATTTATCATATGATGTCAAAAATATGACTCCCAAGGTAGATAAGAGATTTTTTTCATTGTTATATTAGGCTCACATCAGGGCAAATATCCTTTTTTTAATGACCGTTATTTTCAGTCCAACGAAATTTGAAAATGTCAGTTAAATCTCTGAAAAAAAAATCACAATTTTACCCTTCAGTTAATGCTTTTTACATGAATCTTTTACACTAAATTATTGGTATTAATTTTAATGAGCATTTTTTTATTGTGTTCCCTAATTCATATGGGATTTCTAGGAAAACATAGAAATGCCGTTAAAAACCACAAAAACTGCAGAGTGCAAAATCTGGTGCAGCTGTGCATGGTAACCAATCAGCTTCCATTAAAACAAAAAAATGATTTTCTCAAAGCCTATTGAACAAGCTGAAGTTAGAAGCTGAATGGCTACAGCTGCACTAGATTTTGCACTCTCCACTTTTAGTAATTCAGTCCCTATTTGTCATATGGGGGATTTCAGGTAAACTGGTCCCTAACAGGGGGGATTTCGATATTTATTATATAAAACCTTTAAATGTACATTCAACCGGGCTGTACATAAACAGTAAAGGAATCATTTTTTATCCAGGCCAGGATGACTTTTTATACAGAGAAGATATATAAATTAATTTTCTGGATTCTGTTTGGGGGAAATGGCTTTTAGCTATCACCCCTTTACTGCCCTTAGCAAAGAAAAGATCTATTATGCTGTGTGGTCTTATCAAAGTAAAATTCTCTATATTATCAATGTTACCGACAGCCCTTTTATTTCACAGGCAGAATTCTCACACTTTATATGACAGCTTGATATATGAATTGTAGTTTTTGTCGCTGGCCAAGCCGAGATATGTTCCTTTTAAATGACTTCCCATAAAATGGCTGGGTGTTTGAAACCAACCTGAGCAGAAAAAGAAAAGTATTATCAGGGACCGACAGGGGCTGGCATAACAATGATAATAGTAGCAGCAGCAGTTATTAATAAAATATAAGAATATAAAGACACATGGGGGATTTACTAAAATCGGAGAGTGCAAAATACTGGCGCAGCTCTGCATAGAAACCAATCAGCTTCTTGACAAACCTTAATTGAAGAAGCTGAAGTTAGAAGCTGATTGGCTACCATGCACAGCTGCACCAGATTCTGAGTGCTTCAGTTTTAGTAAATAACCCCTTCACATGGTAGTCTGCATATGGAAGGTTATAATCGGCTGTGGGTTTACAGGGGGGAGTTGATGATGTCATTGCAGATAAGACAAGGGTGATGTCACATAAAATTAGGATTGGAATAAACATTTTGGGATCTCCACATTCCTGTAAGTGAGACATCATTTTTGGAAAACGTTACTTTTGAATATAATCCATAACTTACTGATCTGCTGTTTCTTTGGAAGAAGCTTCTCCAGGAACCTTATGTCATGTCCCTGAGTAGCTGGAGAAGGCCAACAAGTTATTTCACTGAAAACACATGTTTATGGATTCAAATGGCCGAGAAACAAGGACGCAAGAATTCATTGGGGTTGATTTACTAAAACTGGAGAGTGGAAAATCTACAGCTGTACATGGTATTCGTTTCTAACTTCAGCTTGTTCAATTAAGCTTTGGAAAAAAAATTGCACTCATCAGTTTTTAGTAAATCAACTCCATTGTATTAATAGTATGCCAATAATGCAAATATAATATAATATCCTATATTAAAATAATGTGCAGCAAGACAAACACAATGCCACTCACACATACCAATGATGAAGATGATGGTGATGAATATGATGAGGATTGTTAGCAGTAGTAGTACTATTATTATTAATCTTACTACTATCATTATGGCTGTATTATTATTATGATCATTATTATTATTGTTATTAGTATTCCTGTTATATTACTATTGCTGTTGTAATATTATTATTATTATTATTATTGTTATTAGTATTCCTGTTATATTACTATTGCTTATTATTATCATTATTGTTATTAGTATTCCTGTTATATTACTATTGCTGTTATAATATTATTATTATTAGTATTCCTGTTATATTACTATTGCTGTTATAATATTATTATTATTATTGTTGTTCTTAGTATTCCTGTTATATTATTATTGCTGTTATAATATTATTATTATTGTTATTAGTATTCCTGTTATATTATTATTGCTGTTATAATATTATTATTATTATTTTGTTACTGTATACTTTACCAATAATATACAGTGAGGATGATTTAATAAAGGATTTGAGAATCTGTACACATAAATTGTGTGAATTTTTACTTTAAGGTGAAATAAATGGATGGTGGAAGTGACTATTCACACAATGCACATTTACAGCTCCTTTAGTAAATCAGCCTGAAAACCTTGACCCCCCCTGGAACACACACACACACACATACATATACACACACACATACATACACACACACACACATACACTCTGTTGGATGACATGTCATGTAATGTGCAGCTATGGAGTGATGACATGGCCTTGCTCTGTACATTGTAGGTACGCCTTCCACAGCTCTTCTTGGTTGGTAGCAGGCAAAGCTGACCCGGCCACCCCCGGGAGGGTACACTATCACCCGGACTCCCCAGCCAAAGGCGCCCAGTGGATGAAGCAAATCGTCTCCTTTGACAAACTGAAACTGACAAACAATTTGCTGGACGACAATGGGCATGTGAGTGTGAATTGGGGAATTGGGGGAACATGGCTGAGACTCTCATATCTCTATTAATCTGATATATTCATCTGGGCACCCGACACCACTGGAGCTGGGGGCTGATAACTGAAAACATATGTAATGCTAGACAATGGCTGGAGCTTTGTATTCGGAAGCTTATAGTTATTGTACATATTTTATACACACACATACACATATATATATATCTATATCTATAGATAGATATATCTATATCTATCTATAGATATAGATATATAGATAAATATATATATATATATATATATATATATATATATATATATATATATGCTGTCGGCTTGTGGTTATTAAACTAGCAGACCGTCCTATCATTGGAATCCTGATATACTAAAGGAGTTAGGAATCTTCAGTCAAAAAAATGATAGAATAATGTTGCAAGCATCTGCACATGATTGGACATTCAAACGGAATTTGCTTTTTTTCGCATGATTGGATAGTTGAATCTAATTATAATACCATTAGAGTGAAGAGTCTCAACTCCTTTAGTAAATCAGCCTCAAATGAAAGAGGTGGTGGGCACTGGGCAGCACTCTTCTCAGAATCAGGCAATGCCCATAACATCATTTCTCCAAAAGATTCTATCATCAGGAAACAAAAAGCCCAGGTTTTAACATTATTTAATCGTTTTATTAATTTCCAAAGATCAAAACCCAGGCAGCAGTTTCTGGTGTGCACAGCTCTTCCAGGCCACACATCACACATCCGAAGAACAACTCAGTAATGGCAGTTTAATGACACAAGGAGACTAATAATGCTGTTACTAAAAAGAGAATAGAAATCAAATCAAAACATTTGTAGCAAGTGTAATAAGTGAGTCATTAGAAGACAAAGAAGGAATCGGTGTACAGCACCTGAAATATACTTCTTATTGCTACCACTACTGCTGATGATGATTTTATTATTATTAGTATGATGATTATTATTACTACTTCTATTTTTTCATTATTATCATTGTTATTGTTGCTGGTATTATTATGCCATTAACGAAAACAAAGTATCCTTATTATTATGATTATTTTGTTATTGTTATAACGACGAGTACTGTTATAATTATTAATACTATTTACTATTTATTATTACTATTATTATGCTTCTTCTTCTTCCTCTTCTTTTTCTTCTTCTTTTTATTATTATTATTATATTGTTATGATGATAAATAGTGTTACTATTATTATGAATAATAACACCACAAATATTAATAATAATAACAATAATAATGATAACAATAATAATATGGATACTTTCTTTTCATGACTTATAATTCCTATTCTTCTCTATTATTATTATTATTATTATTATTGTTGTTGTTATTAATATTATTTAGAAACTTTGTTTTCGTTAATGAACTGATGTATTTATTACACTTGCTACAAATGTTTCGACTTCTCTTTGACAAGTAGTAAGTTGAACATCTTCATTGTTTGCCTGTTTGCATCCTGAATAATGAAACAATCAAAGAAAGCTGCAAATAATACATATGTGGGTTATATGCATACATGATGATTACATAATATGCCTTGATACGAGAACATAGATGGCCGAAAAGATACAGGGCAGTGTCCAGAGTAGGGCAGTGAGGCAGTTGTCCAGGGCGTACAGAAGACAGGGGCATACAGTTAAAAAAAAGGGACACAAGTAAAGAGAACGCCTTTGAATTCTGGTCAATAAGCAGCCAGGTGAATTTAGATGCTATGATTGCATTTTGCCACAATCATTGTGGTAGCCTAGAAGAACCCCTTAGTTGCACTGTGTGTAGTCCTGGAGATGGGGGGCTAATTGTGGCCGTGTCTTCCCGCAGATCATCCTGAACTCCATGCACAGATACCAGCCCCGGTTCCATGTGGTGTATGTGGACCCCAGGAAGGACAGTGAGAAATATGCAGAAGAGAACTTTAAGACTTTTGTGTTTGAGGAAACCCGATTCACCGCAGTGACTGCCTATCAGAACCACAGAGTGAGTATTTCTGGAGTTTATTACCGCTTCCAATGCATCATTTATCAGAGCCTTCCCAATGATGGATGATGGCCTGGAGAAGGAGAAGGAGGGGG
Organism: Glandirana rugosa; assembly: GCA_018402905.1. Lineage (NCBI taxonomy): Eukaryota > Metazoa > Chordata > Amphibia > Anura > Ranidae > Glandirana > Glandirana rugosa. The sequence continues at coordinate 148,292 of BLSH010303541.1, read as the reverse complement.
GACCTATAATGCAGAGCAGCCACTGCCAGCACAACACAGCTCAGAGTCTGCAAGAAAGGACAGCCAGTCGTTTACAAATAAATAGACTTTTCCTTTTACTGTTCCCATTTTCCAGCGATCAATAAGGGCATTTAAATATGTCAAATTCACTTAGGAAAACACTTCTTTGGAGAAGGCAGGGAGAAATCTGTGCTTTTCTCAGATGGGTGAAAAAGGCAGGGAAAAATCCTTGTATTTCTCAGGTACAGGAGGCAAGGAGAAGTCTATGGGGTGGATTTAAGGTAAATAGACTGCACTTTGCAAGTGTGGTTGCTCCAGAGCTTAGTAAATGGGGTAAAGCTTCACTTTACTAAGGGAAAAAACAGAATTTTTAGCTTGCACATGATTGGATGATGGAAGTCAGCAGAGCTTCCCCTTATTTACTAAGATCTGGAGCAACTGCACTGAGTGCACAGTTTGTTTGGTTTTAGTAAATCAACTCCTGTGCATTTCTCAGATAGGTAGGGAAATGTCTGTGTCTTTTCTGTTAGGTAATGAAGACAGGGAGAAGAAGCCCATTTTTTTTCTCAGATAGGTGAAGAAACCAGGGAAAAGTCTGTGGTTTTTCTTAAGTACAGAAGGTAGGGGAAAAGTCAATGGGGAAGAATTACTTAAACTGGTGCAGCTCTGCATAGTAACCTAACCTAACCAATCTGTCTGCCCTCATGTTGTAAAGTGCTGCGCAAACTGTTGGCGCTATATAATTCTTGTATAATAATAATAATTATCAGCTTCCAGGTTTTATTGTCAAAGCTTAATTGAATAAGCTGAAGTTAGAAGCTGATTGGTTACTATGCACAGCTGCACCAGATTCTGAGTGCACCAGTTTTAGTAAATCTCCCCCAATGTTTTCTCTGTTAGGTGAAGAAGGCAGGGCGAAGTCTGTTTTTCTCAGGTACGTAAGACAGGCATAACCCTTGGTTCACACCTAATGCATTTTTAGTGCATTTTGTGTTTTGCAGCTATGCATTACAGTCCATTTAACATGGTTTCCTATGGATCTGATTCACATCTTTGCAATTTGAACTGGTGCATTTTTTGGAAAGGGTCAGGGACTTTTTTTTTTCCCCCTGCAGCAGATTGTGTTTTGTGAGTAATAGACTTATAGGCAAGTGTTGCATTTTTGATGCATTTTGTTTTTGGCTAATAGCAAAGTATGACAGTTCTGTTTATGTAGTGCAACTTTGATGCAACTTTACACTCTCTGGCACGCAGCCCTCAGTCACACCGGTGCAACTTGTCATGCTATTTGACAGTTCCAAATCACATGACAAGTCTCACCTTATTGTCCGCATTGGAAGCGATTTTGAATGTAGTTCCTGCATTACTTTTTGCAAGTTCAGGTGCGACTTGCATAAATATCTGTGCATGAAGTTGCACAGATGTCTTCCAAGTGGCGCCTGAAGTAGCACTGAAATACTTCAAGTGAATGTCACGATCAGTGTGACCAAAAAAAAAGTTAAGTAGCATCATAGTAGTGAAAGTTAAGTAGCGTCAATGTCGCACTACATGAACAGACCTGTCATACTTTCCTATTAGCCCAAAAAAAAAAAAAACAGCAAAACACATCAAAAATGCATGTTTCAAAAATTAAGGATCCAAAACGTGCCAGAAAACGCATCACCCACAACCTGCATAGATATGAAACTCGCCTAATGCTGGCCATACACTAGTAGATTTTCATGTGAAAATATGTAAACTCGCACAAAAATTCTTTTAGGCTCCATGCACACTGGACGCTCTCTGAGCGTCGGATTATGTGGCAGGAGACGCTGCTTAGAAAACGTGCTTTTAGCAATGTTTTGTAAGCAGCGTTTAGGCACGTTGTTGCGTGTTTATTGGCGTCTGCATTTTTTTCTAACTTCATTAGCTTCCATTGACTACAAAAAGCACTGGACACCGATAAAAGCGCATTTTTGCATGTTTTTCGGAGTCTGCGTTTTTGCAGGGTTTTTTTTTAACTTCATTAGCTTCCATTGACTACAAAAAGCACTGGACGCCAACAAACGCCAGTTTAGCGGCGTTTATGAGCGTTTATAGCGTCCAGCGTTTTTTGTGGTCAGAAGAACGATTCCTAAATGCCAATTCAGGGCGTTCAGATAACCGCCCATAAACGCCACTGTTGTTAAACAACAATAAACGTCTATGTGTGCATGGACACATAGGATAACATAAAGGGGCGTTTACGGGCTGTTAAAAAAAACACCCAAACGACCATAAACGGTCGTTTATCAGCTTCAGTGTGCATGGAGCCTTACATTCGATGAACGGACAAATGTCTATTGAAAATATCACTTGATTTTAACGTTCAGTTTTAAAATGAATGTAATTCCCAAACAAAAACACATACAGTGTCTGAAAACCTGCGCATTCGAGAAATATTTTCCATCCTGCTTCCTTGAATTTTTCCATCACTGTGGTTGAAAATGAATGTTGATTTGACCCCAGTAAAGCATGAAAATCTATACATGTGTGGCCAGCATAAGTCTGTTCCTCTCTGTTAAGTGATGAAGGAAGAAGTCTGTTCTCAGATAGGTGATGAAGGCAGGGGGAAGTTTATGTTTTTCTCAGGTACAGAATACCTCTCTAAACCCTGGGGTTTTTTTAGGTTTTTTTTCTTACCTTTTTCAACAGTGGTTTGCAAATTACAAGTCTGTGTTTTTTTTCTCTGTTTGGCCTCATGCACATGGATGTAAAAAAAAAAAAGCTGCTTTCATGGGCGTATAGCATTTTTTTTACACCTCTGAACACAGCTGCATGTTAGCTAATGTGCTGATGCACATGCAGGCATTTATACAGGTATTTGTGGTCAGCGTTCAGGGGTGTAGAAAAAACTGCCCCAAACTTGCATTCCTGAAGAAGTATATTTGCACTTTTATGTCTAAGCATATATACTTGCATAGAAATTAGTAAATGCATATGTAAACAAGCGTTAACATTCTAGCAGCAAGAATAACTGGATATTCTAACCAGTAGAATGTGTTTTTTTGGGCCCCATGCACATTGGTGTAAAAAAACATTGCTTCTAGAGGAGTTTTGTGTTCTGCCTGTAGAAGCAGCTCAATGTTATCCTAGGTGTCCATGCACATTAGGACGTTTAGAGGCAGATTTAGAGATCAACGTTTAGAGGCAGTAAAAAAAAACCTTCTAGTTTGCGTTCCTAATTGGAGCTTACTGGCAGAAAAAAACGTAAAACTCGTCTAAACGTACAAAAAAATGCTCTATATGAACGTTTTTTTACTCCCAAGAGAACAGATGTTTTTTTTAAGCCCAGTGTGCATAAAACCTAAGAGGCAGGAAAAAAACCCTTCTCATTCGCGTTCCTGATTGGAGCTTATTGGCAAGAAAAACCCATAAAACTCTTCTAAACTCGTCTAAAGTTTGTACAAAAAATGCTCTATATGAACGTTTACTCCCAAGAGAACAGTCGTTTTTTTAAGCCCAGTGTGCATAAAATCTAAGAGGCAGGAAAAAAACCCTTTTCATCTGCGTTCCTGATTGGAGCTTATTGGCAAAAAAAAAACATAAAACTCTCCTAAACTCGTCTAAAGTTTGTACAAAAAATGCTCTATATGAATGTTTACTCCCAAGAGATCAGACGTTTTTTTAAGCCCAGTGTGCGTGCAGCCATTATGTGCATATGCCTCTAAATGCTATGCAGATATAAACGCGCATAAATGTGCATAATTGCAAGCATTTTTTAAGCTGAGATTTTCATTCCAGTTCCTAACAGAAAGATTCAGTGTTTACAGGAATTTCTCAATATGCCTGTGTGCATGAGGCCTTAGGTGTAGAAGGCAGGGAGAAGGCTGTGGTTTTTTTTACTGTTGGTAAAGAAGGAAGGGAGAAGTCTGTGTTTTTCTCAGATAGGATGAAGCCTGTGTTTCTTCAGTTATATGTAGAAGGCAAGGAGAAGGTTGTGTTGTAAAAAGGAACACAAATTTGAAAATGATTTGATTCTTAATGGTCACATATTGGTGTATGCAAAAATGGAATTTGCACTATTGTACCATCTATTGCAGATTGGGTAAATCTGCGTATTGATGGGAAGGAATGTATCATAATAAAATTATAAAAAAAAATCTACTACTGCAGATCTGAGTTTTAATTAGGTTTAAACTTTCTTACTTGTATACTTCATTGCAATATGTAGCTCCGAGTGTAATTTGCAAACCACTGTTGAAAAATATAAGAAAAAAACTAAAAAAAAAACCCCAGAGTTTAGAGAGGTATTTAAGTAAAGCATGCTGTATATGAGGGATTTGAGCACTCCTCCTCTCTGTTCTAGTAGCAGTACTATAGATGCAGCAATCTATCCTGTTAAGAGAGTGCCTGGAGATGCTGACTGTCCATCTGCTAAATCACTTGGCCATGTAGAGCAGGAAGTGGGGAGCAGAGGGCTCTGTCACTGATGGACATCAGGAGCCAAAAACTGCAGAAATTCAGTCACTAGGAAATAAAAACAACTCTGAAGCCCAGAGGGATACCATTACCTATGTAAACCCTAGACCCACTCTACTTTGACTTCTATGGCTTCCCCACTGCTAAATGTCAATCAAATTGTGTTTGGACAAATCTGCTTTTCTGTTTACCTAGATGTGCCAATCCCTATGTACAAACCTAGCACAAAGGAAGTGCCCATCACTGGTCAATTTCCACTAATATAATCAGGTAAACAACTCCAAATAAAGCAGCAAGGGCCTTTCTTTTCATCTAAATGGATGCAGGCTTTTGTTAGAGCCATAGAATATTAAATGAGCCATTAGGATCTTAATTAGGTTATTCTTTTATTAACTTTTTTCAAATTTTGTTTTTTTTATTATTATTATTATTATTACTTCCTATTATTTTTGTTATATTTTTAATATTATATATTTTATATAATATTATTATTATATTTAATTATTATACTTTTTTTATATTCACCCTAATTAGGTTATTCTCAGTTCTCACATTCATGTTGGAAGGAGAGGTGTAGAAATATTAGCTATAGGAGGCGCATAGCACATACACAAGCACACAGCTCCCCAAAGCCAAAAGATTCAATAACCAAGTGAACTGAAGCTCATTGAGATCAAGGAAGGGCATCTGCACAGTCAGGAGTAACAGTGACTGCTCCCATCTATGAATGCTGTGTGCAGATTTTCTGAGCACAATCTTACAGGTTTGCAGGGAAAGAAGTGGTGTCTGCAGAGCTCATGTGAGGTTGGCATTTTCCTGATGACCTGGGACAGCTGCTCTCTTTCTCTCTCCCCCTCTCACTGCCTCTCTCCTGGTTTCTATCACTTTGACCTCTAAGTCTGAAACTGTCAATGAAAGGGCTTAAAGTTTGTTTTTCAACCCATTCCGGAAACTCACAATCACATACTTTATCCACGGATTTACTTAAATATAGAAAATGCCCTGCCTTGTCCCAGATGAATTAAATAAATACACACGTATGATTTAGCCAGCGATTTGTCTTAGCTGTTCTGTTGGTGACCCATCGATGTAATGTGGCGTATTCTTACAAGTGCATAACACACCCTCCTATTCTCCCAGCAGCTTGCCTGCTTTCTCCTCCAGCTAGCATTACAACACAGTTTTTTTTTTACTTATAGAGAAGAACCATATGTTCCTCTGCAGATCACCAAAACTGCTTATTTAGACCATGGGCCACTAGTGGTTAAGCTGTATGTAAATTCTTAGGTTATGGTAATATAGACTGATTCAGCTTCTGTATTTGTTGGGTCATGAGGTTGTCCACATAGACCAGATGATTTATCAATTTTTTTGCCCAGTTCAAAAAAGATTTGATGATGCAATCGATATTTACAGGAATGCGAAAAAATTATACACTTAAAAATGGGAATGATAGTTTTGTGATATTTGAACAATTTTCCATGCTGTCATTCTCTGTTATGATTTTGGTTTTGAAATCAAATCTTCTGCGTTCAATAACATCTCTTGTTAACAACTGGTTGCCACAAATGAGTTTGCTAGATATTTGCTAGTGTACCAGTTGATCAAAACGAAATATTCTAGGGCCAGGCCAAGTCTCATGAGAGTTTAGAGGAAGTTTGGCAAAGTCTTAGTATTCTTTACTGAAATAAAGAACACTGGATCCTAATCCTACATTTTATAAGCTGTATTCAGTTTTTTGGTGGTATGTTGTTGTTTTTTTAATAATTGGGACATTGAAAAATAGCTGTTATCTTTTACATTGTAAATTCTGTTTTTTACTAATCAGATTTATCAAGCTCAGTAATCTGTTAATTTGCGTTTCTATACATTTATGAAAGGTATTTTGGCAATAAAATTAATGTTCTGAGGCTGGAAATTGCTGCAATGGACAGCCCCATAGTTCCAGATGTTTTGCTTTCTTCCATAATCAATAGGTTTTGAATATTCAATAATCTGTAGGGCAGTAAGATACAGAATTTTGTGATGCCCACAAATGGATGATTGACGTGAATATAGGTTAATTTTATTCAGTTTTCTAAATGAGTATTCTTTATTTATTTAGTAAATGCTATGCTAATTTAATAAAGCTATAAAGGATAATTTGGCGGGCACTTTGACAGTTAATTCTATTAAATAAACCTGCCAGGTTGTCTGCATTTATGAGGTTTGAATGGAAATAAATTGTCCTGTTATGACTACCCCTAATGTAGGATATTCATAAATAGTGCCCCCTCTATCATGTGATTCAAATGTTGGCTAAACACAAATTCAACCTGAAGTTTCATAATTATAATTAGATTGAAATTTTTACTTTTTGATGGAATTTATGGTCGTCAATTTTTGGCCCAACCCATAATCCCTGGCACTTTACTTGAAAACACACTTGCTGCTGCTAAAATGATGAGGAAAGGTACCATTTTTTTTTTACTAAAATTAATACAATACAAATAGGTTGGAGTGCTTCTTGTTGTCTGTATGCAAATTATAAAAATAAAAATGTTAATTCCACAGCCAAATAATTACATGTTTACTGATGCTGTTCCCAAAAAAACATGGTGGTTCTGTAAGACTACATATAACTTTAAGGCATCCCCAAACCAGTAATTTAAGGGGTTTGTGTATTTTCAGTGTGGGCCTAAAAATCTATAAAAAAAATGCTTTTTATTTTTTTATTTTTGGATTGGCAAAGTCCCCTACAGTTCTTCAAAGAGCCAAAAGTGGCTTTAAAAACAGACCCCCATTGAGTTGAATGCGATTCGAACCAGAAATTTGAATTTGCCAAATCTTATTTTAATTAGAAAAGTTGGAGATCAATCAAACTGAGCATATTCATTAATGAATGACGTGCCTTATGAGAGGTGTAACAAGAGAAGCCTGCATTTTCTGGTCCTATTTTTCAACCATTAGAAATATATCAGCTTTGATCCTAAAATAAAATTAGCTTTTGACATTTCAGTTCCATGTTGGTTTGGTGCCACTGTTCACAGGCACATAAATACATGGTTAATTGTGAATTTGAGTTGGCGGCAAACCATTGATCAATACCCCCCTTAATGTATGTTCTCAAAATTGATTGTAGGCAGAGAATGATTTTCCAACAAGCTGAAAAATCATTTTATCCCGCAGCTCAATTTTATAAGTCATCAGTTAGTTTTGTACCCTAATTGTTATGATCAGTGTTTGGTTCACCTTATTTTGTGGAATTTCCAACCAGTCTTCTGAAATATCAGAATGTGTGTGAAAAGCCTTGCACCAGTTGATTTGTTTTACCCTAGTACATAGAAAGTAGCATTTCAGAGATTTTAAAAGAGAAAAAATTTAGTTAAGTCCCACAAACCTGTGTCTTGAAAACTTCTAATCAAATAAACGTTATAAAATAGTAACCCAGGCAATGTTTTATTCCTTCTCTCTGTATTTCTCCTTATTTTTAAATACATTGACCGTTTTAAATAAGCCTTGTCAATTCAAATTTTAACATTTTAATTTACCCTTGTAGATCACAAACACTAAGCTGGTGTAAACATTACATTTTTTTTATAACTTTTTTCCTTACCTAAATAGGTTTAAGAGAACATTTTTCCCTATAAACTGATAGGCCTTGAAAGTGAATACAGTTATCCGTTTTAGTAAATAACCCCTCTTCCCCTCCAGTGTTCTAGGAAAGGAAGCAGCTGGTCATTTTTTATATGAAGTTAATATAAATACACTGAAGGAGATTTACTAAAGGTGTAACCTTTTCAGCTAACCCAATGAATCTATGTTCCATTCAGCTATCCAGGCAAGTGCAACGGAAATTCTTATTTTTACATTCTCCTGGAAACAAGTGGGTGTTTAATGTGGTGGAAAAAGACCTGTTTAGTAAATCAACACAGCTGAGTCTTAAAAATTGTAGTTATAAGAACTAACTTTCACCTCGGCTTGAGCTGTAGTGTTTGTTCCCTGGGACTGATGTACTAAGAGACATCAAGAAGCACTTGGAACAGTGAAGCTGTGTCCTCTATACCCAATCATGCACGGGGAAATTAAATAAACAATATTTAGTCCTACATATGATTGGATAATTCAAATAAATAGAGCTTTACATTGCTAAGTGAACATTCTCTACTCCTATAGTATTCTGGTTAATGTAATATGATTGTTGTCCTATTTTTATTCTTAAAGGCAACGTGAACGGACCTATCGACTTACCTTGTATCTAAGTAACCCAATCGAC
>BLSH010303541.1:101291-135153 GCA_018402905.1 Glandirana rugosa | reverse complement strand
GCTTATTCTATCACTTGGCCATTTTTCAGTAGTGTTATTTAGCCCCAGCTAGGCCACTGTTCTTTAGTAGATACACTGACTTATGGAAAAGCTTATTTATCTTTATCTATATTTATCATTGCCTCATTGATAAATGTGTCCCAGTATTTAGCGTATGGCCATGTACAAATTTGGGATTGACTTATTTCTGTGTTATCTGTCAGGCCTAGGAATCATCGGCCAGGATCTCTTCCTCTTATGAGTGCGTTTGCAAGGTCTAGGAATCCTGTTTCATCACCTCCGCAGAATGGAAGTGACAAAGGTCAGTGAAATATTTCCAGCCTCGATGCTTATCAATATGCTGGCTCACATCATGTCTATGCTAGCAGAATGTATAGTACCCATGTTCTATTAAAAGAAATGATCCCATGAAAGCAAATAGTGAAAAAATGACAGGTCTAAGTAATGATAGGATATACTGTATTGACTTTTTAGTAAACTAGATCCAGGATTCCCAGCAAGTGAAACTCCAGGGAATTCTTCTGTTTGCTAAGGTATATGCTTCTTAGCAGAGTTTTAAAAATAATATATAATGAATAAAACAGATCTTTGGTATGCAGAATCGGGGGGTACTGGTAATAAATCCAGCAATATCAATGGGTATTTATTAAACACTGGCTTCTATACAGTGATACATACTTGACTTATCACTTGACTTGACTTGAATTAATCACTTAACTACATGACCTATAATATGTCACATGATAGGTGTGATGAACAGTTGTTGCTCATTAGAGAACTTGCCTATTGACCCCCAAATTTCCAGACAAATGGTAACTTCAATTTATAAGTAAATTATTTGGAAACTTCTTGTTCAAATGAACGTATTCTCATTTTACAAGTCAGTAAGTATTTAGTTTAGCAGCAGTAGAAAATAGCACGTAGCACACTACACTTTAGTTATCTTGCTGCATATTCAAGCACTAACACCAATGTACGTTATTTCTGCTGTGCTTGGACAAGTCAGTGGAAAGGAGGGGGTGTACTTATTTTAGGCTTTTTTTTTTTCTTTCTGCATCACCCTGCCATGTTCCTGTCTAGCCCCTTGAGCTTGGAAATGCTGAAGGCAGCACACAGAAACATTGTCAGCATTTTCAAAGCAGCTTCTAAAGAGGAAACCTTGATTATGTATCTGGCTTCTTTCTTATAGGGTGCTTACATTGCTTGGGTCAGTTCCTGGGCTTAGTGTTAGGATCAAGTCATCGGGATCTTTACCAGTCCACTTTATCTTTCTGTGCAGAACTGAGAGCTCTTAACAGTGATGTTTTCATATGTTATGCAGTCTTGATCTTGTTTTGGCTTATTCAGCAATGTGTGGCCTTAACACTTTATTATGATGGGTGGCCAGAGATAGGCATATCTCCTATCCAAAATGACAGGTGGTGCCTATGTACCAATACTTGGAGGAAAATGTCACTGTATAGGAAAATTAACATTTTCTGATATTTTGAAATCACTGTGTATCATAAGAACCACTTCACCTGAACTATTGCAGTATACAGTTATCTTAAGTGACTGTCACATCGCATATGTTGCATATGTACTATATATATATATACAGGCGGTCCCCGGGTTACAAACAAGATATGGTCTGTAGGTTTGTTATTAAGTTGACTTTGTTTGTAAGTCAGAACAGGTACATTTTTTAAGTGTAGCTCCAGCCAACAAAATAATATTTAATTTTTTTGGATAGCATAGGGAAGGTTTAACACCCCTGTAACATTTGTTTTGCTGTTTGTGCTTCTGTTTAGAAGATTTTACCTCACTTTCTGCCCCTATGAAAATTGAATTTTGAAAATTTTGAGTTGTGCAAACAAGGATTGGTGATAAAGCTCCAGTGGAGACACATATTTCCCATAACTTTTCCCTTCCTAGGGTACATTTCCTCTCACTTCCTGTTGTCTCCCTCCGTTTGGAAGTAGGAGTCTTTTGTAAGTCGGATGTTTGTAACTAGGGGCCACCTGTATTCATCTTTTAAATATAAGCCACACAAAACCAATGTCCCCATCCATATTACATGTATGAAAAAGAAGAAAGGAATACCACAGAATATGTAGTCTAGAAGTATTACATGGATTATATTATATATAATTTATAAAAACTGACATCCACAACAATCCTGGCCACAGTCATAGCAAAATACACACACATACATACCTATCTGGTCTTATATGGCTACCCTAACTAATTAGGATAGAGAATCAGATCAGAATCAGAATTCCAACTAGAGACATAGGCTAGCAACACATATAATACAAATAATATTTTAAAACTAATAGTTATAACAGTTTATAAAGCAGTCTAAAAGCATATGTATGTATATATATATATATATATATATATATATATATACATTTAAATATTCTGCATAAAGATTCATTTAATCAAAACGCTCATGTCAAACTGCATTTAGAGTTCCAATATGTCTATTTTCCAGTGTGCAGATAATATGCTATGTTCTCACTTTTCTAGTTTTTAAAGTAGAAACAATAAAACTATTCCCTCAGAGACCAATTTAATATCACTTTACGTGACATCTTGAAAAAGTGTTTTTTTTTTTTAACAAATTTGCTAATCCCCCTTTTTTGTGATCAATTTAATGAAAATAATCTTAGTAGTGTCTGCTAAATCTACTAAAACAATCCTCTCTTTACGTGGCTTTGACCTTTTATCTGTATAACCTTGAGATTTACGTCAAACTGTACTCGCAAAACTAATTTACTTAGAAATACGTCTTATAAATTTACATATATATATATATATATATATATATATATATATATATATATATATAGAAGAAGGAGCCCAGGATTGCTGCACACGTAATGTAATGTGAAAAAAAATAGAAAATATATACAAACAGTAGTACAGAGCGTTCCAATAACCGACATTTTCGGGCTAGTATATCTGGGCTAGTATATCAAGGGCGCAAACAGATATACTAGCCCGAAACTGTCGGTTATTGGAACGCTCTGTACTACTGTTTGTATATATTTTCTATTTTTTCACATTAAATTATTTGTGCAGTAATCCTGGACTCCTTCTTCTGTATATAGCCTGTGGGTAAGGCTTGATTGCTAGCACCGGTAAGAAGACTGAAGTGCTGTTCACCCCACCTGGATAATATATATATATATATATATAGATATAGATATAGATATAGATAGATAGATAGATAGATAGATAGATAGATAGATAGATAGATAGATAGATAGATTATTTACATATAACACTTATATGTAAATGTATGTAAATAAATAGGAGTGTCTGAGAAAAGCAAGCTACAATCTTCTCCTTGTTGGCCTAAAGATGTATACATAAATGAGCTATTGATTGTACAATATATACCTTGAGAAAGACGTAACGAGACTTGCAGAAATGTCAGCATAATACAACTTTGCTATTTTTCTACCATTTTTCAATTAGAAAGCCCTGTAAGTGCCCGATTCTGTCACAGTCCAATTATATTGGTTACAGAAAACCACTCCTTATGGAGATGCATAAAAAGGTTTTTTCAAACCAAAAGTACCATTTTCTAAACTTGCCTTCTTTTATATTCAAACACTTCAGCTCATCAATGTCTAATCTATTTACAAGCTACACTACCCCACATGAACAGGCAGAATTACTCAGTTGTGTACCTTTCATGAGCCCCCGCCACTATACGTGTCAAAGTAGAAGTACATTTGCCTAAATGACCTTAGCACGGCAGGGCCTCCACTTGCGTATGCTTTCATAAATGAGCTTAGCTGCAGGAGTTTTGCTTGCTACTTACACTTCAGACTTGAGTGTCACACAGTGGTACATTTTATATGTATTTATTTTCCATTATGTAGAGCAAACAGTTCTAGAGACAACAAGGGGCCTATCCGGTATAGTACACTTTGGGTCTGGTCAAATAAACGCAGTCTGTGTTTGTTTAGGGTTACACAACTTTAAGAAATTTCAAGCGTGCACATACTTGTCAGTCATTTCTTTCAGATTTCATCCCTATAAGAATGTCTTGTCAGGAGGACACAGGTTTGACTTATTCACAATGATGTGGATTGGAGGCTTTTTGCTTACAACAGTTGTGTTGCCTTTTCCTCCCCTGTGCATTCTGACTACGGAGTGCTGGAAAATGTGTGCTTTACTATTCACACAGGCTCTTCTGCATTGTTGGCAGCTTCTGGTTAGAACAATTACAAAGCCCCCTGTTTATTTTACTAACAGGGTGAAAGAACATCTGACCCATTGAATTCAAGATAGCAATAATAACAAATCAGAGGTTCTTATCCTTCTACCTCCACCTTGGTCTTTGTATTTTCTTAATCTGTGCCCAGTATCAGCTTGTTGGTATTATTATAGATATGTATTATTAAGTTTGAGCTAAAGATGGAACAATATTTAAAACATTTGGTTACTCCCTTCGCTAAATACAACGAATCGTGGGGTGCATTTCCCCAATATGTACCAAACAATCCAAAAACAAAGAAATTACAGGGAACTTAATGACACTCAAATATATCCCCCAAAAATGTATTTCAATTGCCCTTTGTCCCTACTTTTTAAACCCCAATGATACACAATATTAAAATTAGACCTCTGTCTTATTCTCCACAGAGACACTATTATATAAGATTGCCTATATAATAACATATCCATATTTCAGTAATAAAAGTCTATTGGTGTACAAAACATTAACACTTGTCCAAGGCTTTTCCTTCATATTTAACAATTCAAATGTAATAGATAAGCTGAACCCCATGTAGATAAAAACAATAAATGCAGAAATGTGTTACATAATATCATTACATTTATTTTTTAATGCCACAAATCCAAGTATGTGAATATTTCTTTATATCAGCCTCTTGTAATTCCCTGTACAATAGAATGCACATTATAATAGAAAGGAGTAGTACTGATTGCCAGTCAGGCCTTACTGCATGCACATTAGCTGACAAGGAAGAGGCTGACAAAAGGAGAGAGATTACCTTATTAGTCTAATGCTCCTCTTTCATTATCCAATCACTGGCTAAGGACAGGAAGGTGACTAAGTTGTATTTCTTGACTGCAGAGATGTTACATGGATTATATATATAAAATGTTAGGTCATCAAAATGGCTACCGGTGAAATCTGCACCAGTCTTCTGCTATGTGCAAACATGATACAGGATCAAACAGCAATCGGTTCATGTTTATCAGTACCTTCATTTATACCCTACGCATGTTTTCTCTCCAATTTCTGCTTCGTGTAGACTTGTGATGTCATCAAATTATTTTAATATATATATCTCAATATTTTTGTAATGAGGTTTAGTGGAATTAAACAATAATCAATATTAGAAACTATCCTTATATGAAATAGGTTTAGGTATTACAGAAAAAAGGGGGTGAAAAATTGAAATACTGATATTTGATATAAGGCAACTTTGAGACAAAAGTTTTATAATGACCTTTACCACTTCATTACCGGGCACTTTCACCCCCTTCCTGTGCCCAGATCAGTTTTCAGCTTTCAGCGCTGTCGCACTTTGAATGACAATTGCACGGTCATGAAACACTGTACCCAAATTCATTTTTAATCATTTTCTTCACACAAATATAGCTCTCATTTGGTGGTATTTAATTACTGCTGGGTTTTTATTTTTTTCTAAAAAAAAAAGAAAAAAAAATGAAAATTGTGGGGGAAAAAAGTTTTTTTTGGTTTCTGTCAGTAAATTTTGTAAATAAATCGTTTTTCTCCTTCACTGATGTGCACTGATGAGGTTGCACTGATGGGCACTGATAGGCTGCACTGATGGGTACTGATGAGGCGGCACTTATGGCCACTGAAGAAGCGGCACTGATTAGGTGACATTGATGAGGAGGCACTAATATGCTGCACTGATGGGCACTGATAGGTGGCACTGGTATGTGGTACTGATGAGCACTGGCAGGTGTCACTGATGGTGGCCCGGTGGGCATTGATAGGTGGCACTGATAGGCAGCACTAGTGGGGACTGATAGGTGGCACAGATAGGCAGCACTGATGGGAGGCACTGATGAGCAGGCACTGAAAGGCAGCACTGACTGGCATCACTAATGGGCACTGATTGTTGTCACTGATGGGCACTGATTCGTGACACTGGGGGGCTTTACTGTAATCAGGTCACTGATGATCAGTGCCCTAAATACCTGTCCGGGCGTCACCTGCGAGGAGATGCCACTAATCGGCTCTCCTCGCCACACACTCAGTTACCGGCACTTCCACATTCACATGTGACCGGCTGTGTTTGGACACAGCTGATCACATGGTTAAAGAGCCACGTCATTGGCTCTTTACAGAGATCGAGGTCGAGCTGTGTCCTAGGAACACGGCGCGGCCATGATCGGCGTGCTGCACACCCCCGCGAGCATGCAAGAGCGGCCGTTCTGGGCCGATGTCATATGACGTCCACCCAGAACGAGAGCTGCACTGCTCCTCCGTCATATGACGGTGGGCGGGCGGCAAGTGGTTAAAGATGTACTTACAATTACAAAGGGGTTAACTTACTAAAGGCAAATAGACTGTGCACCTTGCAAGTGCAGTTGCACTCAATCTCCCCATTGCTTGGTGAATGTGGTGAAGCTTCACTTTGAAAAGAATACCCAATCAGGTGCAAGGAAAATAAAAAACAAAACAGCATTTTTGCTTTCACGTGATTGGTGATAGAAAATCCGCAGAGCTTCACCACATTTACTAAGCTCTGGGGAAAATGAGTGCAACTGCAAAGTTCACAGTCTATTTGCCTTTAGGCTAGGTTCACACTAGTGCAGCTGCAATTTGACTCGATTTTCAGTGTCATTGTGTAGTGTGAATTGGTAGCGTTTTTAGACGTTTTAGATGTGTTTATGATACTACTGCATTTTTTGGTAGGGTAAGGAGCCTGAACGCTGGTTGCTAAAAAGCCTTAACAACCCACAAAAATGCGGCAAAAAAGCATGTACTTGCATTTCAGGTGTGTTTCCATTGAAGTCTATGAGGCCAAAGTTACACAGCAATCACACCAAAATAGCATCAGAACCCTTTTCCAAAAATGCAAAATTCTATTTTTTTTTACATTTCCCTGCACAATTGGGTAGAGAAAGTGAATAAACACTCTGCTATGTAAACAATTGTTACTCATTTATGAATAAACCCCACTGGCTCACATTTGAATTACAAACCACACGTTGCAGACCTCATACTGTATGTGTTAGTGTGGTTTTGACTAGCCAAGCTTTGAGACGGAATGAAGCATGGGCATAGTACCATCAAGGCAGTCTGCCATCCAAACTGCACATAGAAAAGGAAGCATAGTCTTTTAATGACATGTGAAAATGATAAGCTAAATGTAAATATTCTGAACAAAGCATATGTATATTATATTGTAATGGTTTCATGTTAACATTTTTAGGGTATAAAACAAGGATTACATCATACTGACAGCTACAATATGAGAAGCGTCTTAGATACCTGTTGTATTAATGCGGTATACTGTACACTGCTGTTAAAGTTGTGTTTGTGATTAAGACTTATGATATCAGTTGTGAGGAAGGTCAAATAGGGCTAGGCACCGTGATTATATCTCTGTGCCCATAATGTTGTTTTTCCATAACTCTGATTTTGTTTTAACAAAATGTCTTTTGTTAGCACTTCCTAGGGCAGGCTACACACATTATTTTTTTATTATTTTTTTTCTATTTTTATATTGCAAGCATATTTTTTCTTGAACAATGAGGACATTTGTTTCCCTGTTAATGAGATATTATGGAATTTTATTATCCTTTCTTTTTTAGATGGAGACAGCAGAAGGGAGTATGAGAGGGATACCAGTGGCACGCCATTACATGGAGACGCAGCTCACCAGCAACTTATGTCCAGAGTTCTTAGCCCTTCACTTCCTGTACCAGGTGGACTCGTGCCCCTTAGCGCTGGCAGACCCAGTCCCCCTCATGAACTGCGTCTGGACCCACACTCTCAAGGTTCAGAACCTCTTCATCACCACCCATACAAGTATCCAACAACCTACGATCACTATTTAGGAGCAAAAACCAGACCGACCCCCTATCCCTTGCCAAGCATTAGAGGACATGGCTACCATCATCACCATATGAACCCAGCAGCAGCTAACATGTATTCCACAGCTGGTGCACCAAGCAGTTATGAATATGGGCCAAGATAACAACCAATGGAACAAAACAATCTTACTGACAACTATTTAAAGTTATTAGACAATGGATGTTTTATGCATGATTTTAATTGTTCAGTAGTGTATGCTTTGGATATTACATTACTGTTGAAATTAAACTTGCCCTCTCCCTAAACTCATTAGGGCAGACCTTCAGTTTCCATTGAGATTGTGACAGCAGCCATCAAACAAGCCGGGTCTTCCACCTAATCCTGCTGGGGCTGTTATGACAATATGTCAGGAGGAAGGACAAGCTCTACCAACAAAGGCACTTGAGAGGTGTCATTGACTTGCTGTGATGCTGTGCAATGGGTGCACACAGTGAAAAGCTAGGAATAATAAAGTGGAATTCAGTATGTGTTCACCAATGCTACTGGATGGGAAAAAGCAGCTTCAGCCACCTCATCTGCACTGTTGGATGACTGTATCTTTCAGACTTACTTACAAAAGGGCATTGACTTCTGCAAGGTCAGCTGCACTATTCTTGCATAAATGAAGCCATATGCTTTCGTTGCTGTGCTCTTTGATTGTATTTTGTGAAAATAAATGTACAGTATGGTTCTGTGTATGCTCAGTGGCACAGGAACTGTGAGGTATTAAGATACTTTTTTATTTTCACTATTTTGGAGAGTGAAGTGTTGGCTGCACTATTGTAAATTAAATTGCACATTCTGTGCTATTAAACTACAACCATGCAAATTATTGCTGTATATCTTATGTTCCTTCGACAAACTTGCGACCCCTTAAAATAAAACTGAGGTGTTAGTTAAGCCTTCATCAGACCCAATAAGAATTCACAGGTGCCACATCCCTATATAGTAATATCAAAATAAAATGAATATATGGAATAGGACTGTAAATTAGAACCAGGAGTTAACCACAATATAATAAAATAAAATTGAGAATATTTATTGATATACAGCCTTAAAGACCAAATGGTGTAAAAATTATAAAAAACAACAATGTAGTGAGCATATGTTAGAAACCACCACATATGTAGAACATAACATCTACAACAAATGACATGTATAAGGGAACCCAATGCGTTTTTTTTTTATAGCAAAGAACTTTATTGAGCATTCTGCACAAACAGTATAGATTCCAAAATCCAACGCGTTTCAACTCAAAAAGTCGTAAGTCTTCTTCAGGGGGATGGTACAGTGGTGAGATCTGTAACATAAATACATATAAATAACAAAAACCAAAAAGGTGAAATTAACAAAAACAAAAAAAATAACATTAATACAGTACATATCAATGATAATTCACCTGGGCAAGAAATAAAATCACTCACATAAATTTGTTGATATGAGTGACATAAGGCATAGCATCTTTCAAACAGACCACTATATATTATCTACTACGGGAGGACGATATACTTCCTTGATTTATTTGTGACCCAAACTAAATTTACAGGTGCTACTCAAGGTTCCACCAGGTCCTCTTATGTAGCAACCGCTTGGAGACAAGGACAGAGCTCGTCCCAGCTTTAGACATCTAGTGGAAAAGGGAAAAGTCCTGGAAGTCGCACATCTCTGCAAAACCCGTAAGAAGGTGTATGACAGCCTCAGCCCGTTGCGGGCATGGCTTGGTTGGAGCCCATGCTGAGGCTGTCTAATACCTCCTTACAGGGTTTTGCACAGATGTGCAACTTCCAGAACTTTTCCCTTTTCCTTGATTTATTGGTCCACAGGTTTTTCATCCTGGGCTATGCTGTATGTCACTCATATATGGTGGTTTCTAACATATGCTCACCGCATTGTTGTTTTTATCATGTTTAGACCATTTGGCCTTTTTTAAGACCGTATATCAATAAATAGTTTCAATTTTATTTATGGCATAATTCATGGTGCTAAATTAAAGTCCTATTCCATATATTCATTTCATTTTGATAAAATGAAGATGCACATCTTGGGGTACGTTTGCAGTTCTGCCACAGACAAGCAATCAAAGTAATACATCTGTTCATCCAACAACCTAATTCATATATAAAAGAGTCAATGGCAAAGTTGCGTTTTATAAAGCCAAATGTTTTGTATTTGCAGTGCATTTTTGAAATCTGAGTTTTGTTAACCTGCAAAGTAGTACTTTTAGTGCTGCCTTAAACACTTTGCCAGGTTTGATCTAATATTTCCATATTGGTTGTCTGCAGAAATCACATTCTGCATGTACGTTTGTGCCAAATCATCTGATGAAGCCAAATATGTATGCTAAAGCCAAACCAGCATTGTCGTACGGCAGACTGCAAGCGTCCCTGAATTTTTATTTATTTACCTGAACAGAATTAAGCAACTCTTCTATTTATTTCCTTCTGGAGATTTACTGAAAATGTAGTAATAATTTACAATGAAATTGGGCCTTCATTTTCTGAAGCTCTGTAGATAGAAATGGAGATACGTTTGTAGATATGTATGTAGAGAAACAAAACCTGTTGAGAAATGAAAAAAAAATGAATGGTTGCTTACATAAATATTTTTCTTTGTTGGATCTAGCCTTGCATTCTTTATTCTATGTAATAAGAGGAAATTGGTTAGTCACATAAGAAACCGCTACACAGTGCCATCACAGCATGAAGCAACATGGCTGAATTAGAAGAGGGAAAATAGATTAAAAGAACAAATGAATTCTTCGGACAATGCAGTCATCTAAATGAATCAATGGCATCCGTTCACTTTGGAATTGCAAGATTGAAGGAATCTCACTTTTCAGGATTAGTAAAATCAGGTGCTCTGTTTATAGTGGAAAGTGTATTATTTGCCCTGTACCCTGCTTAGGGTGCTACATTCCTTAGACTGATAGTAAATAAGGCATAGTCTATGTTGCTTTAACCACTTCAATTCCATGCACTTAGAACACTTCCCTATCAGGCCAATTTTCAGCTTTCAGTGCTGTTGTGCTTTGAATGACAATTGTGTAGTGATAAGCAGCACTGACGGGCACTGATAGGTGGCACTGATATGCAGCACTGATGGGCACTGATATGCAGCACTGATGGGCACTGATAAGCGACACCGATGATCACTCATAGGCGGCACTGATGGGCATTGATAGATGACACTGATAGGTGGCACTGGTGGGCACAGATATGTGGCACTGGTGGGAACTGATAGGGGGCACTGGTGGGCAGCAGATGAGAGATGCACTGAGTGCCATCCATGTTGGGCACTGTGCCCCTTACCTGGTGGTCTAGGGTGGGCTCCCTGGTGGTCTAGGATCGGCTTTCTGGTGGTCAGGATCAGCTCCCTGGTGGTCCTGGGTGGGCACATCCCTGGTGGTCCCTGGGCAGGCTCCCTGGTGGTCTAGGGTGGCGATCCTAGGTGGGGGCTGCGCTGATAAACAATCGGCACAAACCCCCTTGTCAGGAGGGCAGGTGATCAGCTCTCCACTACTTGCTTCTGCAGACGCGAGTAGTGGAAAAGCCGATAAACGGCTTTTCCTGATTACACTGTGACCAGCCATGATTGGTCACGGCTGATCACATAGTAAGAGCTTCCGATGGAAGCTCTGTATCAAGATTGGTAATGCGGTGGATCAGACTGACCCACCACACCACAGATCGCCGCGATGTGCGACCTCACGCGCGGGCATGTTATTGTGCTGGACGTCATATGACACCCAGTCAAGATACCTGAACCACTTCCCGGCCATCATTCTGCATACGGTGGTAGGGAAGCGGTTAATCAGCATATTATGTGGAAACAAAAATCAAAGCTGAACTCCAGATAGATGTAAAAGACACAAATTAACCACTTGCTTACTGGGCACCTTTACACCCTTCCTGACCAGGCCAATTTTCAGCTTTCAGTGCTGTCACACTTTGAATGACAATTGGGTGGTCACGCAATAATGTACTCATTTGTTATCTTTTTTTAGACAGATAGAGATTTATTTTGGTAGTATTTAATCACCACTGGGTTTTTAATTTTTTGCTATACAATGTGCACTGATGGGCATTGATAGGCTGCATTGATGAGCATTGATAGTCGGCACAGATGGGCATTGATGAGGAGGCACTGATGAGGCTACATTAATATGCAGCACTGATAGGTGGCACTAATGGGCACTGATAGATGGCACTGATGAGGAGGCACTGATGACAGCATTGATTATGCCCTGATTATCTGTGTACATGTCCCCTGCCATGATTGCCAGTTACTGGCTCTCCTCTTCTAAAGCTGTGACAGTGCGTGAATAAAGTGCTGCCGATAATTGGCAAGTCTGTTTACACTGTGTTCAGCTGTGATTGGACACAGCTGATCATGTGGCAAAGGGCTGCTGTGATTGGCCCTTTACTGCAATCTGTGATCGGCTGTGTCCTAAGGACACAGCGATCACAGAGTGCGCCAAGGGGTGAGTGAGGTGCGTAGTTGCAGGAAGACATCCATGGACGCCCTCCTGGAACAACAGAGCTGCACTGTAGCTGTCTTTCAGCTACAGTGTGATAAGGAAGTGGTTAAACTGTATATAAGCCCAAAACTGTAACACAGTGCAGCTTACCAGTCCTCAGATGAGTTGGCTGCATTTTTTTTTTGTGTTTTTTTTTCCACCTAGTAATCCTGCAAATAACACACTTCCAGTCCTTGGGTAACTTCACTCACTCTAATGTATCTATTGATTTCATATGATTGTTACCTAGGCTATGTAATGATTTTACATGGTTTTTACATAGGCTGACCTCAAACATATCTGCCTTTGGTCATCTACATTACGTAAAAGGTAGGAAGATAAAACGTTTATAAATGTGTTTTATTCTTCCAGTTCAGCTCACAGGAACTGACAAGAACAATGCATTTCTGGCAGGATCAACAGATATTTTACTTATCTGCTGAATATGTTCTAAAGCCTGACAAATGAAAAAAAATGCAGCCACCACATATATGGATGGGTGAGCTGCAATATATTACATCATTTTCCCTGAGTTTAATTATCATTTACTGAGGTACTGAATTTATCAATATATCATAATAGAACATTTTCAAATGCAAGCAATGTATGTACCTAAATTTTACTTGATATCAACCACTTGCAATCCCTGTACAGAAAAGCTCGGACTGGGAGAGGGGCAAAAAGTGGGGTGCATAGGGAGCTGCAATGGACAAAGCATGCTGATTGGAGGAAGAGCAAAGTTACAGAGAGATAAGCTATCAGTCTCTTGCTTCTTCTTTTATAGTCCTTACTTTTTCACCTAGCTAAGCAAACATTACTGTGCAAACATTCCCTGCTCCTTTAATATACTCTGCTATGTTTGTTGCTCTTTGTAAACTCAGGAGTAAGATTAGAATTCAAGCTTTCATTTTAGGTCTGTAAGAGCTCAAAAATGCCACTTTTAAAGGTGTTTGGCTTTTTCTTTCCAGCCTATAAACAGTGGTTCTCAACTCCTGTCCTCAGGACTCACCAATAGGCCAGATTTTAAGTATTACCCTGGGGAGATGCAGACTAGAATACTGCAATCACTGAGCAGCAAATGATATCACCTGTGATGTATTTCAGTTATCCTGCAAACCTGGCGTGTTAGTGGGTCCCGAGGACAGGAGTTGAGAACTACTGCTATAAAAGAACCTCTATATAAGACTATGGGGGGATTTACTAAAACTGGAGAGTGCAAAATGTGGTGAAGCTCTGATAGGAAACCAACCAGCTTCTAGGTTTTGTTTGTCAAAGCTTAATTGAAGAAGCTGAAGTTAGAAGCTGATTGACTACCATGCACAGCTGCACCAGATTCTGTGTGCAACAGTTTTAGTAAATCTCCTCTATTTGTCCATGCACATATAGCCGTTTACAGGCATATTAGAAGAGGATGGAAAAAAAAAAAACAAACACCGAAGGATTGTTCAGGAGAGGAGCTGAAGAAAGAAAAATTGCGGATTCTGTCTAAACGCACATAAACACTTAAATGCAATTAGGCACGTTTGAGTGTTTGCATTCTAATGGCAGAACAAATAATATTCTGGCCAATGGCAACCATTAACGCTCAGTGCATGATGCACCTAAACACCCTTATATGCAGCTAAATGCATTTGCAATATTGACATTTGATGTGTTTTTAGGCAGCTTTTTTTCCTGCCAGGAGTCCTGCTGTTCAGAGGGGCTAACAGGGGTGCCCAACCTTTTGAAGAGCGAGGGCCACTTAAGCAACTTGGTAATCGGTCGCGGGCCACAATGAGCGTAGCGGGCAGATGACAGGTCCATGTCAAATCTGCATATGCAGAGCAGACACGGACAAGGATACAGCCTGCTCTACTCTATGGGCCCCCCAATCCGCCCATACGGAAGGGAACGGATCCCCTTCTGTTTTTTTCAGCTGATTGGAGGTAGGCGGATATAAACGGACACAAGTCACAACGAACACAAGCCAGTTTACATCTGCTGCTCCATAAAGGGTGAATGAAGGGTCTGATTGGTCCGATCGCATGAAAGGGGCCTAAGGCTGCTTTCACACTGACCCCCTGCGGTTTACCCACACTGCGGGTGCAGCACAGTGCAGCACAGTGCACCTGTGGCTTTCCTGCGGGTTAGCTGCACTTTGCCATAGACTTCTATTATATCCTGCAGATGTGGCATACTTTCTGAAAGTGAGTGCATTTGGTATCACTCCACTTGTGAGAGAAGTCGGCGTTATACAGCAAGCATCAGCTTATGCCAACCCACCATCCCAGAGAAGGTTGCGGGCCACATCAAAGGGCCCCCCGGACCACTGGTTGAGCACCCCTGGGCTAAACAGACACTCTGTGCGAATAAGAGCTTTTAGCACCACATGAGCTAAAACGCTACTGGGTTAAGTGAGAAACACTAGTCCTAGGTATTATGAAACACAATTTATAACCACCTGTTTAGAGGATGTTTCAATATGTATTTATTTTTATTTATTTCAGGTACTTATATAGCGCCGTCAATTTACGCAGCGCAGCGCTTTACATATACATTGTGCATTCACATCAGTCCCTACCCTCAAGGAGCTTACAATCTAAGGTCCCTAACTCACATTCATACATATACTAGGGCCAATTTAGACAGGATCTAATTTACCTACCAGCATGTCTTTGGAGTGTGGGAGGAAACCAGAGTACCCAAAGGAAACCCACGCAGGCACAGGGAGAACATGCAAACTCCAGGCAGGTAGTGTCGTGGTTGGGATTCGAACCAGCGACCCTTTTGCTGCCAGGCGAATGTAGCAGAATTATGAAGCTAAATCTTTGGTCTTTCTTTGCAAAAAAATCACCCTCATAATCTATGAAGACCTAACGCACTGCACAGATAGAGGGGTACATTAAACTGTCACTTGTTAAATGTTTTTTTGATGTGCATTAATGAACCTGTGTACTTTAGCTAAATACAAACTAAGACCCAATACACACTGCAGATCTGCAGATTTTTTCCTTTACCAAAACCATGTAGTGCAAGGGCCTGCCTGATTGCATACAAATTTAAACTCTTAAGGTTTGACCTCATATTATATGGTTTTGGTAAATCTTAAAGACAAAAATCTGCATAAAATCTAATAGTGTGTATGGGGTCTTACATTGACTACAAACCAATTTTATCTAAAAAAGATATCTGCCAATATAAGAAAAAATAAAGCAATAATATAAATACTACATTTTTAACTACAAAGGATCTTGCATCAAAATGTACACATTACAAACACCACTTGACCATTTTTTGCTATTTAGCACTGTGCTATTTTAACTGGCAATTGTGCAGTCATGCAATGCTGTACCCAAATAAAATTTATAGAAGTTTTTCACACAAATAGAGCTTTCTTTTGGTGGTAATCGGCCACAACAGTTTTTTTTTTTTTTTTTTGCTATATAAACATAAAAAGGCTGACGTTTAAAAAATAAACCCCTAATATTATCAATTTTATACCCCGGTCACTATGCTGCCGAGTACCGTGAGCCACCAGACACAGTGGTCGCAGGAGTGGTATGCTGTGTGCTGACCAGCTGGTGGCGTACATGTGCATGATCCAGCCTGCCCATGCCGCTCGCCTGCAGTAAATGTACTGTGGGTGGACAGGAACTGGTTAAATAAAAAATTAAAGGAGATCTATGGTAACAGTATACACTTTCATTTTCTAACATCAGAATTGTAATAACAATGCAAACAATAATTATATTCAACAATTCAATATAGGCTCACTTGAAAAATCTCCTTTCATGGTGTGAGTTCTGCCTTTCTGCTGGCCATCTCTTTTTACAACTTCCAGGATTCACTGCATGGTTTGCAGCTTCTCCTCTGCTGTTTACTTTCAACTTATAAGGACTACATATCCAGTGCCAGCAGTGCCCATCAACAGAACATAGTGAATACATATCAAAGAATTAAAGGAAGTAAATGTGTGGGGTTTTCACAAAATACGTTTACAAACTTCAAGATTGTTCATATTAATAGGAGTAGGCTGGAATTAATTGAAATGCAGTGTGTAAATTAATATAAATGATTTTACATTTTGACCACAGATATGCTTTAAAAATGTTCTTACCTTATACCCCAGGTTCTGTCTGTAGCGTTTAGGCAAAGGTGATGTCTGTATATGGTTCTTACAGCACTATCACTTTAAATAGTTATTGCCATATAGCTGTTAGGACTGCTGCTGTTCAATTGGGATGCAAGCCGCGCAGCTACTGATATATATTTAATATTTAAAGTGATGTAATTGGACATTTACTGGTAGTTATTGTTTTTTTAAGCAGGATCAAAACCAAAACCTTGTTTTATGGCTGTTTTTTCAGACACTAGAGCTGGTATGCTTTGTATTTTCTTGTTAGGAAGACTTCTCCTCAATTCCTGACAAACACCTAACAGGTGTTTTAACCCTTCCCACTCTCTAATAAACCAAAAAAAAAGAATTAATTAAAGTCAGGAGTTCCCCTTGAATACCCGTTATTATGCAGGTCTTCACACTCTAAAGCTAGGTACACACTGTCCAAAAATCGTTTGGTTCAGCAGGAACCAGCCAACTTTCAGTCTGTGAGTACAGCAGTCTGTCCGACAGCAGCTGATCTAACATCCAACTTTTGTCTAAGGGACATGCTGGAAAACCAGCATCCGATTATACTCACAGCCAATGGCTACAAGTGCTGATCGTTGTATTTTAGAGTGGGGGAGTCCCCCTTTTAGAATACAATAGCACAGCAGGGGAGATCGGCGCACCAACATCGCTTGTGTTGGTACAGAGATCGTTTTTTTTCCTTCGACTTGCTGGGATGAATGAAAAAAAACTTACAGTGTTTACCGGGCTTAACCTCCCTGGCGGTAATACCGAGTGTGGCTCGGGGTGGAATTTCAGTACCATTAGCGGTAACCCCGAGCCACACTCGGGATTGCATTTCTGGATCTAGGCTGGGTTACTCACCTTGTCCCCTGGATCCAGCGATGTCCCCCGCCGTGTCTGCGAGCTGTGTCCGCCGCCAGATGACTCCTGTGTGCCGGGCTCCGTTACCTGCGAGCGTCGCGTCACACGGGGACGGAGACTGGCGGGAAATTCAAAAAGTGAAACACACACAGCACATACAGTACACTGTAATCTTATAGATTACATTGCTGTATGAAAACATTTCACACCCCCTTTGTCCCTAGTGGTTTGCCCAGAGCCCTGCATGCACTTTTATGTTATTTATGTCATTCTTTCTGCCTGGAAACATGAGAATGTCCATAGCAACCAAAAAGTGTCTCTCTACATTATAATTTATGATTTCATTTTTCAAACTTTTTCATACCTGGGATGTCTACTAGACT
Source organism: Glandirana rugosa (assembly GCA_018402905.1). Classification (NCBI taxonomy): domain Eukaryota; kingdom Metazoa; phylum Chordata; class Amphibia; order Anura; family Ranidae; genus Glandirana; species Glandirana rugosa. The sequence goes on along the minus strand of BLSH010303541.1, from coordinate 117,205 downwards.
CTTGTTTGGACAGATTTAAGTGAGTTATTCCAAAGAATTACAGGCCTACAATATAAAACGCCAAATTTTCATGCAAAATAATCATACCGCTTTCAGCACCAAAAATCTGAAATAATCATACTGGCAGGGAGGTTAATGCAGTGCTTTATGGGTCTATCTCCTCAAATTCACTATATATATTTTTTCTTTTGCTGAAAGTCTTATATGTGTCACTGGTTTTAACCAGTACAGATCCGCGCTATAGCCGAAAGATGGCTACAGCTTGGATCTGAATTGCCGGGGGGCATCCATGGATGTCCGCCCCTTTGTGCGCTCCCCGCACGCACTCACAGCCAGCGGCGGCGCGCTCTCGCGTCCACTGGAGACCCGCGATCGCCTGTTAGAGCTGCAGAACGGGGAACCGCCAATGTAAACACGGCGGATCTCCGTTCTGAGGGGGGACATAGCAGATCTACTGATCCCTATGATCGGGATCAGTTAGATCTGTTATGTCCCGGCCAGCCCAGCCCCCATACAGTTAGAACACAATGAGGGAACACAGTTAACCCCTTCACTGCCCCCTTAGTGTTAACCCCTTCCCTGCCAATGACATTTATACAGTAATCAGTGGCTATTTATATTTCTGATCGCTGTATATATGTCATTGGTCCCAAAAAAGGGTCAAAAATGTCCGACATGTCCGCTGCAATCGCACAGTCCCAATAAAAATCACAGATCGCCGCCATTACTAGTAAAAAAATAAAAATAAAAACGCCATAAATCAATTCCCATAGTTTGTAGATGTGATAACTTTTGCGCAAACCAATCAATATTCGCCGATTGCATTTTTTTTTACCAAAAATATGTAGAAGAATATATATCGGCCAAAACCGATGAATAATTTTTTTTTAAATTTTTTTGGGGATATTTATTATAGCAAAAAGTAAAAAATATTGTTCTTTTTTCAAAATCATCGCTCTTTGTTTATAGCGCAAAAAATAAAAACCACAAAGGTGACCAAATACCACCAAAAGAAAGCTCTATTTGTGGGCAAAAAATTATAACAATTTTGTTTGGGTACAACGTCCCATGACAGCGCAATTTTCATTCAAAATGCGACAGTGCTGAAAGCCAAAAATTGGTCTGGGCAGGAGGGGGGTTTAAGTGCCCAATAAGCAAGTGCTTAAAATAATCAAAAATGTTGGATTCTCTTATCCAACATTGAACTCTCATGAGCTCTGGGATATTGTCCATACCAGGCATTTACAACTAAACATTATTGCATTTGTTCTGTTTACTTCACATCCTGGCATTGCTTTTGGTCTCCCAACTTTACTTTACCTGCAATATTAACCACTTCAATACCAGACACTTAGAACACTTCCCTACCAGACCAATTTTCAGCTTTCAGAGCTGTTGCGCTTTGAATAACAATTGCACAGTCATGCGGCGATGTACCCAAACAAAATTTTTATCATTTTGTTCCTACAAATAGAGCTGATCACCTCTGCGGTTTTTATTTTTTGCTAAAAAATTGCCATTTCTCCATCACTGATGGGCACTGATGAGGCAGTACTGATTGGCACTTATGAGGTGGCACTGACGGGCACTGATGATGAGGCACTTATATGCAGCAATGATGGGCACTGATAGGTGGCACTGATAAGCAGCACTGATGGGCACTGATAGGTGGCACTGATATGCAGCACTGATGGGCACTGATATGCAGCACTGATGGGCACTGATAAGCGGCACTGAAGGGCACTCATAGGCGGCACTGGGCACTGATAGTTGGCACTGATGGGCACTGATAGGTAGCAGTGGTAGGTGGCACTGGTGGGCACTGATAGGTGGCACTGGTACACACTGATAGGGGCACTGGTGGGCAGCAGGTGACAGATGGAGTAATAGGACCCATTCCCTGCTGCTCTAGGGTGACATCTGAAGGAGGCAGTGAGTGCAATCCATGTTGGGCACTGTGCCTCTTACCTGGTGGTCTCCCTGGTGGTTAGGATCGGCTCCCTGGTGGTCCCTGGTCGGCTCCCTGGTGGTCCTGGGTGGGGACATCCCTGGTGGTCCCTGGGCAGGCTCCCTGGTGGTCTAGGGTAGCAATCCGAGGGGGGCACAGACCACCCCTGTCAGGAGAGCAGCTGATTGGCTCTCTACTACTCAGGTCTGCAGACCCAAGTAGAGGAAAAGCCGATAAATAGCTCTTCCTGTTTACACTGTGACTAGCTGTGATTGGTCATGGCTGATCACATGTTAAAGTGCTTCCAATGGAAGTGCTTTACCGAGATTGGTAATGCAGTGGGTCAGACTGACACACTGCTCCACCAATCGCCACGATGCGTGCCCCCCCGGGCCACGTGCCGGGCATGTTATCCTACTGGAGGTCACATGGATATCTCAACCACTTCCCGCCCGTCATTCTGCATATGGCAGCAGGGAAGTGGTTAAATAGGATAAGATAAGATTTATTGTCATTGCAAATAAAATTTACGAGTTTTCAACAGTAACTATTTTACAATAACTATTAACAAATTTTAAAAACATAGACCATATTTCACACACACATCCATAAAAACATTATACAAAATAAATAAACATCCCTAATGCAGCAAACATAGCGGAGCTTCACCCAAAAGGGTGGTCCTCCTCCCCTGCCACATTTGGCATGTCATTTTTTTTTTTAAGTGGGTTACATAGTTTTGGATCGCCTAGGTAATGTGAGCGGTAGTTCTCCTCTCCCCCTCCCTTCCTGCAGTCTTCTGGGAAACGTCACAGGTCCCAGAAAACTGAGGGGCCATTCATAAAGTGCAGCACAGCTGCCTACAGTTATAATGCTTGCACCAGGAACCCAGTATTGAGGACAGAACTGGATCCCTGGACAGGTACTGTATATACTCGACTATAAGCTGACCCGAATATAAGCCGAGGCACCTAATTTTAGCACAAAAAACTGGGACTATTGACTCGAGTATAAGCCTAGGGTAAGACATGAAGCAGCCATTACACAGAAAATCAGCCATTACACAGAGACTCAGCCATTAAACAGAGAATCCGCCATTAAACAGGGACTCAGCCATTACACAGAGAATCAGCCATTACACAGAGAATCAGCCATTACACAGACACTGGGCCATTACACAGAGAATCGGCCATTACACAGGGACTGAGCCATTACACAGAGAATCGGCCATTACACAGGGACTGAGCCATTACACAGAGAATCAGCCATTACACAGGGACTGAGCCATTACACAGAGAATCGGCCATTACAAAGGGACTGAGCCATTACACAGAGAATCAGCCATTACACAGGGACTGAGCCATTACACAGAGAATCGGCCATTACACAGGGACTGAGCCATTACACAGATAATCGGCCATTACACAGGGGCTGAGCCATTACACAGAGAATCAGCCATTACACAGGGACAGGGAGCACAGTACCTTCTCTCCTCTCCTCGTCTGAGTCCGAGTCAGCCGCTACGGACCCACGCTCTGGCTCCGGACCTGCTCCCGCCCACAGCACAGTGACAAGTCAATCATTGGCAGTCACTGTGCACTGTGCAGCCAATCAGCCTATGTATGTGTGCTGTTCAGTGCTGTTTTAGACTTTTCGGACCACGCACAGAGGTTTCAGGCTCCCGCAGACGAGATGCTGTGGGGCACTGACTCAAGTATAAGCCGAGGGGGGCCTTTTTCAGCACAAAAAATGTGCTGAAAAACTCGGCTTATACTCGAGTATTTACGGTAAGTGTTCTTTTATTAAAAGTCAGCAGCTACATGATTTTTTCCAGAGTGATCCTCCTTTTTAATCCTGACCATTTTGCTACCTAACTTGAATTTATTTTCACATTTATGGCCTTAATAGCCCCCCAAAAATCTTTCTCTCTATATCTTTTTGTTCTAACTTTAATATTTCTATATCGTCTGCCCAATGATAATAATTTGAATAAATGATAGCCAGGATGGGATAAATCACCTATTATTTCTCCCCTAGACCATTTTTCCTAAGTAGTCACAAAAAGTATAATTGTTGCGATTTTTTACCAACAGTGTGTATATTTAGTGACCATGAAAAATGTATACATGGAATAAAAGCAGACTCTCTCTACACAATCACCCTTGTTGAAAAGTAAAGCTAACACAGTCTTAATTTTCTTAAAATCTACAATTAGCTCTTTCATTTTCTCCATATTCAATTATTTGCTACACGCCACTTTACTATCTTGCCAGCCTCCGCTCTGTAAAACTCTTTATCCCCTCATTTAATACAACCAACTACTGTAGTATTTTCAGCAAATGTAATCATGCTGTCTGTACAAGAGTATAGGGTACACTCATAGGTATAAAGAGTATAAAAAAGGGGGTTCAACCATCTGTCTAACTATTGCTCAGAAAAAAAATGGCGGCCCATTTTAACCACCTGAGATCTGTTTGCCAAAAAAATCCTTAATCCAAAGACAGATGGAAAGTGACAGACCCAGTTTCGGCAATTTCTCAAACAATAAAATAATGGTGTTTTAGGGCCAAGCTGTGATCTATAAACAGCATTCCCACATAGCTTCCCGGGCCCACCAGATGTCTCAATGCCTTATGCAGTGGTAACGCAATGGCATCTTTTGTTCCCCTATTTGCTCTGTAGGCAAACTCAGTACTTTCCAACTGACCAAAAACTACAGTACAACCTACTACATGATTTATTTGGAATCTGTCACAAAGTAAACACCCCTGTGAGAAGGTCCAGATCAAAGCTGTCTCTCGCCTACTCAAAGACTACATACTAGTTTCAGTTCAAGCCCACTGTGACTATGTCACTGCCCCAAATGCAGCCCAGGCATTGGTAAATAACGGCTGGGGTTAAAACATTTGCTTCAACACAATATTTCAACAAAATACTTGTATCCTGGACATACGTCTCTGGGCACATATGATGCTAAATGTGAGCACCACTCGGTACATCATTCAGCCCCATCCCAGCTGCAGCATACATCAGTCTGCAATAGTTTATAATAGGCTGCAAGCAGCATGACTGGCCCCTGCACTTACGCCTCCTAGGCGCACTAAAAGGCCATAGCTAGATGCCCCGTGTGCAAGTAGCTTTAGGGTGCCATCAAATATCACATTAAATAGGTATTTTATATACACAGAACTCCAAGTCCCAGAATGCTCTAAATTTCTTTACAGTTTTAGTCTTACATCTACATAAATGGGAATGAACATTAAAAATACTTTTAATCTAAAGGATTTGGGATGCCATCACATTTTAAAATTTAGGTCAGCTAACTGGAAATTTACAATTTCTGAATTAAATGTAATCCAAAGGCATTTGCGTAAAACTTTAAACACATTTCTGATACTTAACAAGTTAACAAGGATTTTGAAACTTTGACTTTTTCCTTTTGGTATTGTCCTGTGTTTGTCTTGCTACTGCTTAATAACTCAGTCCTCTCCTGTGTGAGCTTGAAAGGCTGTATTGTCCTCCAAATATGTCATTCTTCTTCTGGTAACTGCACCTGCTGCAGGATCCCTGAAGGTGCACGCAAACCAAAATCAAACTTTGAAAACCATACAGAAGACCCAGCGTTCCTAGACTGGACTTTCATTAAGTTATTACTAGAGTGCACCTGGCTGCAGAAGTCCACTTGTTACTGGTAGCCTGGAATCCTTGGAACAACAACTCCTCATATATGTGAAAGTAACGGCCTGATATTCCAAGCTTTCCCTATTCTATTTAGTAACTGTAAATAAAATAAAAAGGAATATGGTGAAACGTTCTATATAATAAAAGTGTTACAATACTCAGAACATATACAGTATCTCACAAAAGTGAGTACACCCCTCACATTTTTGTAATATTTTATTATATCTTTTCATGTGACAACACTGAAGAAATGACACTTTGCTACAATGTAAAGTAGTGAGTGTACAGCTTGTATAACAGTGTAAATTTGCTGTCCCCTCAAAATAACTCAACACACAGCCATTAATGTCTAAACTGTTGGCAACAAAAGTGAGTACACCCCTAAGTGAAAATGTCCAAATTGGGCCCAATTAGCCATTTCCCCTCCCTGATGGCATGTGACTTGTTAGTGTTACAAGGTCTCAGGTGTGAATGGGGAGCAGGTGTGTTAAATTTGGTGTTATCACTCTCTCATGCTGGTCACTGGAGGTTCAACATGGCACCTCATGGCAAAGAACTCTCTGGGGATCTGAAAAAAAGAATTGTTGCTCTACATAAAAATGACTAGGCTATAAGAAGATTGACAAGACTCTGAAACTGAGCTGCAGCACAGTAGCCAAGACAATACAGTGGTTTAACAGGACAGGTTCCACTCAGAACAGGCCTGACTATCTGTCGATCAAAGAAGTTGAGTGCACATGTTCAGCGTCATATCCAGAGGTTGTCTTTGGGAAATAAACATATGAGTGCTGCCAGCATTGCTGCAGAGGTTGAAGGGGTGGGGGTCAGACTGCCAGTGCTCAGACCATTTGCTGCACACTGCATCAAATTGGTCTGCATAGCTGTCATCCCAGAAGGCAGCCTCTTCTAAAGATGATGCACAAGAAAGCCCGCAAACAGTTTGCTGAAAACAAGAAGACTAAGGACATGGATTATTGAAACCATTTCCTGTGGTCTGATGAGACCAAGATAAACGTATTTGGTTCAGATGCTGTCAAGTGTGTGTGGCGGCAACCAGGTGGGGAGTACAAAGACATGTGTGTCTTGCCTACAGTCAAGCATGGTGGTGGGAGTGTCATGGTTTGGGGCTGCATGAGTGCTGCTGGCAACGGGGAGCTACAGTTCATTAAGGGAACCATGAATGCCAACATGTACTGTGACTGCACTGTAGAGCATGATCCCATCCCTTCAGAGACTGGGCCACAGGGCAGTATTCCAACATGATAACGACCCCAAACACACCTCCAAGATGACCACTGCCTTGCTTAAGAAGCTGAGGGTAAAGGTGATGGACTGGCCAAGCATGTCTCCAGACCTAAACCCTATTGAGTATCTGTGGGGCATTCTCAAATGGAAGGTGAAGGAGCGCAAGGTCTCTAACATCCACCAGCTCCATGATGTCACCATGGAGGAGTGGAAGAAGACTCCAGTGGTAACCTGTGAAGCTCTGGTGAACTCCACGATCAAGAGGGTTAAGGCAGTGCTGGAAAATAATGGTGGCCACACAAAATATTGACACGTTGGGCCCAATTTGGACATTTTCACTTAGGGGTGTACTCACTTTTGTTGCCAGCGGTTTAGACATTAATGGCTGTGTGTTGAGTTGTTTTGAGGGGACAGCAAATTTACACTGTAATACAAGCTGTACTCTCACTACTTTACATTGTAGCAAAGTGTAATTTCTTCAGTGTTGTCACATGAAAAGATATAATAAAATATTTACAAAAATGTGAGGGGTGTACTCACTTTTGTGAGATACTATACATATTTCGAAAATACAAAGCATATATGTAAAAGTGAGGTGTTGCTTAAATATCAGATCCAATGAAAAAAGTCCCATACACAATACATATTCAATGTGAGACCAATCAAACAAAAGCATGCACAGTGCAGCAGCATAAATTTAGATAAAAGTGTCTGTAGTCAAGTCCTATAAACCACTTCAGTTCTAGTCTAATGAAAATCCAGATCTTCTCAGTAGTCCAGTAATCACCAAAATCTTCACCATAAAAGGACCACCAATGTGCCCACCACCAAAGACCCCTATAGGTGTCAAAAGCCCTTCAGAGCCTGATCCTTTAAATAGCTCCTCCAATCTCCAATGGGAATTTCCTTGGGAAATCACAAAAAGAGATACTAATAGTGTAGACCGCTAAAATATGTTTAGTGAAAAAAGTGCTTTTCCTCTCTCCACAGTAGAAATACAGTGCGGTGTGTTTTTTCAGTGTCACTGTTTACTTGCACTGGGCACTTTTTTCTGGACTATTCATTATGGACTTTTAATTTTACTCCGGAATTGTATATATATATTTTATATATTTTTATTTTTATCATATATATTTGTATGAGTGTGGTCTGGTTAATTTCTTTTCAGGATCTAAAAGAGTAAACCTTGTCTTATTCCACGATCCTATGGAAGACAGGTACCCCAGTCCTCAGAATGGGAAACTGGAATCTGTCATAATCAAGTGCCCACTGATCCTGCATTGTGTGATGTCAAAAACTGTAGAAACAAAAATGGAACTGCGCTTGTGGAACTATTGCAATGAATAAAAATAATGAAATGCAGCTTATTCACCGAACACTGAATTACTTGTGAACATAAATATATTACAAAGTGTATAAATAGACACAGTGGGGTAGATTTACTAAAACTGGTTCACTCAGAATCTGGTGCAACTGTGCATGGTAGCCAATCATCTTCCCACCTCAATTAAGCTTTGGTAATAAAACCTGGAAACTGATTGGTTTTTATGCAGAAGTAAGCCTGATTTTGCACTCTCCAGCTTTAGTAAATAAACCCCAGTAAATGACAAATACAATATATGCCAAAAAATCATAAAAAAACAAGAAATGTGAATATTACATAAATAAAATTGTGTCAAAAAGTCCAAAGCAAGTAGTCACGCATATCCCACGCCAAGTGCATTTCCTCTGCCACCAGGTAGTCACACCAAAAGGCTTACCAAAAATGTATGACTCAAACTATAGATAATTTATACAAAGCATAGCACAATCCCAGTTACTGTTTGGCAGGATCCACCTCTTTAATCCCAAAATCAATGGCCAGGAGGATGGGAGTGTGCACAGTATTAAAATCTCATCATTATATGGGCACGTGTTAAAAAAAAAAAGTACGCATAGTGTGAAATCCAACTAATATTTTATTTAAAAACAAGTGAATGCACTTACATAAATTGAAATCCAACAGCATTTTACATACAACTCAGTCCTGAGTGGTGAAAACACCCTTCTGGGGGACACAATGATGTCACAGCCTGCAGCTCCTCCCTATGGGTTTCGTCAGAGTTGTGCATCTTCTGAGGCCACTGTATGATGTCAGAAAGAGGGGCAGTAACAAGACCATTTAGGGACTGACAAAAAATATAGGCTTTGTGAGACCAGTTGTCACTACCAGAACCATATGTGGGGCCATTGAATAAGAATGATAATATGCATCAGCTGGGGTGAGCACAATTTTTATGATTTGTTAACTGCCCAGAATGGGGCTTTAAGAATTTCTTGTAAAGGAATTGAAAATAAGGTTGACCAGTTCTAGGTATACCTGCTCCATCCGGTAAAGTCCAAAATCACTGGGATTCATTCCCTTCTCCTTTCACATGTTCTTGTAAAGGAAATTTTTAGCAAGCCAGGTATATAGGTCTAGAGAGGTGAAACTAGAGAGCAATAAAACATACTTCGAATTGCTTCAGGCTAAGTCTCTAGGTGACTTAGAATAGATGTGAACGAGGATGTCTGCTCTTCATTTTTCACCTTAGTTAGATATGATAGACTGGGTGTTCTCCTTGGCTCAAGCTTTCTTTGGGCTAAGGGTGTAAAGAGATGATGTACAGAGATGAATGAGGTACTTGGCAGTATCCCATCTATGTGCATTTTACTGTTTTATCCACAGCAAATAAAAGGTTCAGGATGACAGAACAATTTACTATTTATTTATTGCCCATGTCTTTTTCTTGGACAAGAGCAAGGCAGTGGGAATGTGGTTTTCACACCCATTCCCAGATACAGTTTCTCACAAAAGTGAATACACCCCTCACATTTTTGTAAATATTTTATTATATCTTTTCATGTTGAACTTCCAGTGACCAGTATGAGAGAGTGAGAGTGATAACACCAAATTTAACTCACCTGCTCCCCATTCACACCCGAGACCTTGTAAAACAAATGAGTCACATGACACCGGGGAGGGAAAATGGCTAATTGGGCCCAATTTGGACATTTTCGCTTAGGGGTGTACTCACTTTTGTTGCCAGCGGTTTAGACATTAATGACTGTGTGTTGAGTTATTTTGAGGGGACTTCAAATTTACACTGTTATACAAGCTGAACACTCACTACTTTACATTGTAGCAAAGTGTCATTTCTTCAGTGTTGTCACATGAAAAGTTATAATAAAATATCTAAAAAAATGTGAGGGGTGTACTCACTATTGTGAGATATTGTATGTGCATCCAAAGAATTCCCTGTTTAAAGTGGCTCTGTTCCTAAAATCAAATCCTGAATAAGGCTCCATTCACACGTGTGTAACTTGTCATGCAACTTTGGACAACAAAGTTACATGACAAGTCGTTCCCCATGTTTTCTAATGATCACCATTCGTATATATGCGACTTAAATTTGCAGCAACCCCAAAGTAGTTTATGCACCACTTTGGTCCAAATTTCATGCAAATTGAGGGCCATAGACTTCAATGTTAACCCTTGTGTTGCCAACCTACCAGATTGAAATTTACTGGCATGACACCCACAATTTACTGGCACAGCCAAGTTTACTGGCATTTTCAAGAGTTACAAAATTACAGTTCAGGTATAAGTGAGATTTCAGTATTTAAGCTACAAACAAGTACAATATACAATTAGCAATGAGATTTAAGGTAGATATTAAGGTAAAACATTTTTTTTATGTTTTTGGTATAGTAAGTTATTATGACCCATGAGTTTTTGCCACCTACAGTATGCCCACATAGAGAGAGAGAGACCGCTTTGCATTTGCTCCCACAGCAAGAGCTAAGAGAGCCCTCAGCCAGTCTGCAGTGCCCAGCAAACAGACTGCTGACCCCCCCTCACCTTTCCTGGCTCAGGAAGGGCAGGGTATGGGGCCTAACTACCTGGATGTTGGAGCTCTCAGTGTCAGTCTCCACCCTAGGCGGGCAGGCCTGAAACCACCCCAACACCAGCTCAGGGACGGACAGCAGGGCAAGAAATTAGAATGAGAAGGCAGGCCAAGCACACGCATGAAATTGACTCTCAGAGACACTGTCAGTATGTGCAGCAGCAGAGATGATGATGACACCCGACTCACTGTGACCTCACCAGACCAGCATGAGCGACACACACGTCCCCTCCAGTGACACTGTGACAGTCTCTCTCCTCGTAACGCATGGCACAGAGTGGATAAATTTGGAGTATACAGTATAGCATAGAGCTTTAAAATATATAAGGTAAAGCTCAGTGTACAAAGTATAATGGTTAGCAGTAAATGATGTACAGCACAATGTACAGGATGAGAAGAGTATATAATGCACAATATTCATAATAAAGAATCCTTATCTAGCTAACTTGACAAAGGAGCACGGTTGCCGCACCACAACACGCAGTGCGCATGCTCAGGAAACGCGTCGCTTCCCAGTAACGTCATTCCTCCACACCATCTCTCCATCTGCTGTCCAAGCCTCATTCTGAGCCTCCCCAATGTATGGCTGGCTTTCCATCTGGCGGGGACGTTCAAGGATCACAGTGCCTACAGCGATGGATCTTCAGGAGCTGACAGTCCGCCGATGATCCCATGTGGGACCTTATCTAATTGATGTGCCTGTGTTTCACTGTACACATGTGAGTTGCTAATTGATGTGCCTAATAAATTGTTTTTAAATCCTGCGCTTAAAGGCGCCTCTCCCCTTGTCTTTTAAGCCTAAAAAAGAAAACAAATGCAGCCATCGCATCTAAGAATTGGCAAGCTGCAATATAATAAATGTTTGCTTCTGGGTTTAATCGGAACTGACTGTGGGGGGTTTTACACACATCCAGGTCTAAAAGACCCTGGATGTCTCATTAACCACTTCAGCTCCGGAAGGATTTCCCATGTTAGGACCAGAGCACTTTTTGCAATTCGGCACTGCGACGCTTTAACTGACAATTGCGCGGTCGTGCGACGTTGTACCCAAACAAAATTTGTGTCCTTTTTTTCCCACAAATAGAGCTTTCTTTTGGTGGTATTTGATCACCTCTGCTTATTTGATTACCGCTATAAACAAAAAAGAGCGACGATTTTGCAAAAAAAAAAAAACAATATTTCTTACTTTTTGCTAAAATACAAATCCAAAGAAAATATAAAAACACTAATTTATTCATCGGTTTTGGCCAATGTATATTCTTCCTCATATTTTTGGTACAAAAAAAAAGGCAATCGCCGTTTATTGATTGGTTTGCGCAAAAGTTGCCGAGTTTACAAACCATGAGAATTCATTTCTGGTACTGGTAACGGTGGCGATCTGTGATTTTTATCGGGACTGTGATATTGGGGCGGACATGTCGGACATTTTTGACACTTTTTTGGGACCAATCACATTTATACAGCGATCAGAAATTTAAATGTCCACTGATTACTGTATAAATGTCATTGGCAGTGAAGGGGTCAACCTGGGGTGCGCTCTAGGGGTTAACTGTGTTCCCTGGGCGTGTTTTAACTGTGAGGGGGCTGAGCTGTCAAGGGCATAAGAGATCTAACTGATCCCAGTGACAGGGATCAGTAGATCTCTTAGATGCTGCCTGACATTGCAGGGAACCGCCGTGTTTACATTAGCGGTTCCCCGTTTTTCTTCTGTCCTAAGCAATCGCGACTCGCCAATGTCCGCCCAAGCCACAGACACACTCCTGCAGAGTGCAGCTCCCTCCCGCTAGCCATGCGCTACAGCGCCACTCTGCAGCAGTAAATGTACGTCATCACATAGGGGACCTTTTTTGACCCCTGTAAGAAAAAAAAAATGAAGTGCAAAAAAAAGTTTAATTGTAAAAGTGTGTTACCCCCACATTTATGCACGTATAAACATAAACACACACGCTGGAGGGGCGCCTATGCATGAAAAAGTTAATTTGGATATGCATGCTACCTATTGCTGCGCACGCCGAAGTGAGGCATTATTTCCAACACCAGACCTTCTCTGTAATGCTGAACTGATGACCTAGAGCGCTGCTTTGAAGCGTCACTTATAAAAAAAATAGGGTACTGAAGTTTGTTGCAATTTAACTGGCACACGTAAATTTAAGGTTTGACATGTTAGGTATCTGTTTATTTGGTGCAACCTCATCTTTTATACTTTATCAAAATTTGGTAATGTATTGCGTTTAAGTTAACTTTTTTACTGAAATGTTGCGTTTACTAGACCTTTGCGGTAATGTCATGGAACATAAAAAATTGGAACTACCACTATTTTATTCTTTAGGGTGTCTGCTTTCAGAAAATATAAATAATGTTTTTGGGGGTATTATGCAATCTTCAGGCCTAAAAGTATGTTTTAAAAATGTGTGCAAAAGAACGCAGAAATGGCTCTGGCAGCAAAAGGGTTAAAGCTTATATGAGGTTTTAGTGATACAAGATATTGTTTTCTTAAGACTTTAATCCATTACCCTGGAAAAGAACTTCAATTTTTCTAGTTTTAGCTGAGACAAGTTTACTTAATGTTAAATGTGTATATTGTTGCCCTTTATTTCACAACATTGCTTCTGCAATAAAATACAAAAGGACAGGCAGTAAGTATGCAAGAAAAATACTACAGAATGATTACTGTATCCCACAGGAGTCATGTTCCTGTAATAATTCTTTGTCCTAAAACTAGGCACCACATACATTTTTAATGCCATTGGCTATGCAAATTCAGCAACTTAAATGATCCATGTCCTGTTTGTGTTCCTTACATTTCTATATAATATATTGTATAGAAATATGTCTCCCAAGATTAACCATCTTTTTATTAATAGGGCCCTTAAAGGATAACTAAATCCCCAAAACAAAAATGTAACATATTGCAGCTTACCTGCCCTTAGATCTGACAATTGCATTCATTTTTTTAATGTTTAATGTTTAAGTAATTACAGAAAAATGGAAAATTGTATCATACTTACCGTAATTTTCCTTTCCCGGTTCCTATCCATGGCAGCATACCTGTGATAGAGCTCCGCCTCAACTCCTCCCTCAGGACCTGTGAAATTAAAGACGTAGTCCCTCCCCAGCATTCTCCGTAATATAGACATACCAAGGGTGGGTGCATATGCTGCCATGGATAGGCACCGGGAAAGGAAAATTACGGCAAGTATGATACAATTTTCCAATTTCCCGGTGCCTCAATGGCAGCATACCTGTGATAAATAACTAGCAGACACGGGAGGGATTAAATGCCAAACATATAGAATTTTAATTAGGATCTGCCAAAGCAGCATGTAATACATTTCTTCCAAACTCCACTGGGATAAGAGCTCCCGGATCAATATGGTAATGCTTGAGGAAAGTGTGCCGTGAGGACCAGGTGGCAGCCCTGCAGACTGTCTCCAAGGATACATTCGCCCTTACTGCCCATGAAGCTGAAACCGCCCTCATTGAGTGCGCATTCAGTGGAGAAGGTGGCTCCATCTTCTTCCTTGTGTAAGCTTTCTGAATAGTTTTCACAATCCAGGTGGCTAAGGTTCGGCTAGAGGCCTCCTTGCCTTTGTTTCTTCCCCATGGGATGCTGAACAGTCTTTCGGAATTTCTAAAACTCTTAGTTGCTTCTAAGTAGGCCTTGAGGACTCTAGATACATCCAATTCTAGACAGGAACCGGAATCCGGGTCTGAAAACACTGGCAAAGACCAAGAGTCTTTAAGGAAAGCCGGAGTCGTGACTTTAGGCATAAAGCCCCTGAGAGGACCCAGATCAACTCTGTCCGGAAAAAAAGATATATGTTCATCCGCTATGCCTAGGGCATGCAATTCCGAGATCCTTCTGCCGGAAGTAATAGCTAGCAGGAAGGATGTCTTCAAAGTGAGATTCCAAACAGAAGCTTCCTCTGTAGGAGCACCAATGGGAGATCCCACTTTGGAAAGAAGCGCCTACTAGGCGGTCTGATTTTAAGAACTCCTTTAAGAAATTTAATTACCAGGGGGTCTTCTGCCCACCTCGTGTTGGTTGCTGCAGAAATAGCCGATTCTTGTACTTTAAGTGTGCCCAGGCCTAGGTCAAGATCAAGACCTGTTTGAAGGAACTCCGGAATATTTGATGTAACTGGGTTGATCGGGTTGAAGCCTCTTTCAGTGGCGTAGGTAGAAAACTTGTTCCAGATTCTTGAGTATATCCCGTTCGTTGAGGGCTTCATAGCACTAAGGAGGGTAGAAATGACTCTCTGGGAGCAGCCTAGCGCCTGAAACCTCCCCCCTTCAATCACCATAGATGCAGGTCCAGCTTCTGCTGATCCGGATGGGATATGCTCCCCTGCATTAGCAGATATGGAAATGCCGGAATCCTGATGGGAGGCATCATGCTGAGGTGTACCGCTAAAGGGAACCAGGGTCTCTTTGGGCCAATATGAAAGAACAGCCAGGACCTTCACAGGCTCCCTCAACAATCTGAGGAGAAATCTCAAGATGAGTGGACGTGGGGGAAAGGCATAGGCCACCGTAAAGTTCCATGGGCAAGAGAGCACATCCACGTCCTCCGCCTGTGGATGCAGTAGGAGAGATACAAACCTCCTAAGTTTGGCATTCTCCAATGTTGCAAAAAGGTCCACCTGTGGCAACTCCCAGAGGTTTGCAATCTGTTGAAACACATGAGGGTGTAGAGACCATTCATTGTTGCTGACGAAATTTCTTGACAGATTGTCCGCTTCCATATTTTGTCTTCCTGGGAGATACATTGCTCTGACGCCGACCTGTTGTGCCGCCGTCAACGTATGGACGTTTCTGTCCCGCCGTGGGCGTCGTCCTACGAGGACTCCCTTCACCTCGGCTATTACTAGACCCGTCTCTTTTTAGAAGACCTGGAGTCTCGTTACATAGAGGGTCCTTCTGTTTTATACCTTCGCCTGTTAGACAGTTCTTTAAAGCAGTCGTTGTTACTTACCAGAGATGTGGGAGTACACAAAGTTGTCTAACGTTTGGAGACCCTCAACGGTGTCCACCTGGAAAAACGTTGTAACCTCTTACGGTTTGAATCCTCCAAACATAGAGAGGATGACGTAGGTGTCCGCCTCCTGCACCTA
>BLSH010303541.1:54238-75548 GCA_018402905.1 Glandirana rugosa | reverse complement strand
GCGGTCAGTGGGCAGTGGGTAGTCACTGGTGGTGGTCAGTGGACAGTGGGCAGTGTGTATATACTGGTGGCGGTGAGTAGACAGTGCGTAGACACTGGTGGCGGTCTGTGGTCCTGGCGGTGGTCAGTGATGGGTGACGGGTGACTGGCGGTGGTCAGTGACGGGTGACGGGTGACATGCCACGGTCACTGACGGGTGATGGGTGACAGGTGCTCTTTATGATGGCAGTCTGTTGACAGGTACACTTTATGATGACAGGTACCCTTTATGGGGGCATATGTGGTGACTGTTAGGGTGACAGGTGCATTGGGGGGGGCAGGGGGGGGGGTCAGTGTGCTTTTACATTACAGATCAGTAACTCACTGATCCCAGCTCTTCTCTCCTCACACTGGACTCTGTGTGAGGAGAGAAGAGCTGGTAACAGTGAGTTACCGCTCTGTTTACACTGTATGTGATCGGCTGTGAAGTAGATCACAGCTGATCACAAGGTATCAGCCGCCGGCCGGCGGCTGATACCTCTGTCGGTGACAGGCAGTGTTCCCCAGGAACACGCCGCCACCGACACGCACGTGCAGCGCGCTCCCGATTGCGCGCATGCGCCGTGCGAACGGCGGGCGTGCCGTTTGTGATCAGCTGTGACTTCGTCACAGCCGATCACGTGGTGAACAGCCATAACCAATGGCTGTTCACCCCTGTCGGTGAAGCGGCGTGTCCTGGGGACACGCCGACACCGACAGAGCCGCAATCCCGGCTTAAAGGGAGGACGTCATATGACGTCCACCCGCTGGGAGAGCAGGACCGCTCCGCCGTCATTTGACGGTGGGCGGTCCTGAGGCGGTTAATGTCTGAACTTATTTGTTTTGGTGTCTTTGTATGTATGGATTGCATGGGTTGTTACCGACATATATATTTACCTAGAAAATTGGTGACATGTTCAATACTTATTTTACCCTCTGTATGTATATATATCCCCCACAGCTATTACCTTTTGTATCAATTGACCCTCCCTCTTAGATTGTAAGCTCTAACGAGCAGAGCCCTCTGATTCCTCTTATACTAAATTGTGATGTAACTGTACTGTTTGTCTTAATTTTGTAAAGCGCTGCACAAACTGTAGGAGCTATATAAATCCTGTATAATAATAATATATATATATTTTGTTTGTTTGCTTAAGCTTGACAGCCATCTGTAATTTTCATATCAGGTTGTACAAAAATCCCTAGGGCACATAATCTGCAAACCCAAAATATTAATGGGGTATTAAGGTTATGGGCCTTTAATGCTAAACCTAGCAGTTTAGCCTTTAGCCAACAGCGGAACTACATTGCATCTGAGCACCACAAACCAAAAACATTATTTAATTATTTAATATTCAAAGCAAACCCACCCCCATTCCTAGATGTCTCAATGCTTTATTTTGCTAATAAATCACTTTGAAAAAAACCCTAGCATTTCTGGCCATAGCCATCTTGAGTAAGGGCAGATGATTCATGTAGCATTTACTTCCTGGACTCCTTCTTAGATTAGTTCAGGCATACAGGCAGGAGGGTGTGCTCAGCTGAGAAACCCCCCTCCCCTCTTGAAGACTCCTGGGATGTATGACATTTTCCTAAGCCTGCTATTATAAAACAGCAATCATCAATATGACTAAATGCACTGGGACAGTACCTGAACAAAATATTCTAATTAGACCTCTGTTTTGGTATTTGTACTGCAATCCCACAAACATCAAAAAAAACAAAAAGTACTCTATGGCAGGTGTACAAATCTATCTTACAGCCTGGTGTATCGTGTAAAGCACGTATAGCATAGATATCTAAGGTATGAAGATAAATAAGTAGAAACACACATCTGCATGTGATATTTGCTCTTCTATCTGTACCAAACCTCCTATTCAGTGTAGTGGTCTACTAGATCTGGAGAAGCCTGTCTCAAATTAACTGAAAGAGAGCTAGGCCCGAAGTTATCCAACCACAGTTGCCAGATATTGGGGAATTTTTCAGGGACATTGTGGTGCTGGTAATTTTTTCTGATTAAGGTTGCGTTTACTTGTCTGATACTCTGTTGGATTGTGGGAGGATGTGGAGAGAGCCATAGTTGGGTTATCTGTTTGCAAGCTACATAAAGGTGTAGGATAGCTGTATGTATTGATGGAGTATATAGTTCTTCGTCCAGAGCACCTAGGAGACAGATCGTGGGGTCCTGAGGTATAAGGAGTATCATAAACTGAGGAGATACTGCTAATAAACGAAGTCCAATATCTATAAAGTTTTGGGCCTCTCCAGAACATACAGCATGTTTTAAGCTACCTTCTTCAGTATTGTATGTGGGACAGATAGGAAAGTCTTGCCTTCCCCATTTAAATAATTTCACCAGTGTCCAATAGACCCAGTGTAATAGGACAGCTCTTGGGATGCCGATACAGATAAAAGAGGAATCAAAGCTATAAAGGCTTCCCACCTCTCGCCATTTAAGTGACCCACATCACTCTCTCATTGCTCCCTACAAGGCAACCGTTTGCCTATTTTAGTGACTACATTCTTAACTGATGATTTGCTACTTTGGTGTTCAGGCTGCTTGACTTCTGTTGCCAGTGGGCATTTCCTAGATTTCATGTCTTACAAGAGCCCAGAACTATACAGAGAGTCCAAAAAATCCTGGGCCAGGGTCAAGGCAGAGCACAGCAAATAACCCTGCATCCCCTGAACTTATTCATGTGACACCACAGATCACATGACAAAGCATACACTGGAGGAACGTGACTGCACCGAGGCACAAAGAAACTTCACTGCACAGCTCTGCTCTGTGGGAGGTAACTGACAGGCAGGTCTTTGCCTGACCCAAGACTTGTACTGGGACCCAAACATCTGCAATTATGACAAACACACTGAACACTACAATTAAGCCCCACTAGAAAGCAAAATGCATCAGCGAGACACTCTGTGGGATGTTTTAAACAAAGTTACTTGAAAGCTGAGTGGATTTTTAGTGTGCAGCCTTGATTACCTGTTTACTATGGCATTAACAACAATAATGAAAATAAACAGGATCATTACTTATAAAACAAAGCGCAGCATTCTAACAGCAACCATTCCATTTTCGCTGTTTCACAGCAGTGCACGTATATTGTATGTACTCCCCTTGCTTGGGTTGGTTTTATTAAGAGCACTGGTTCCTACCAACAGCTCAACAACACAAGATTAAGTTATCTGGCTTCCACCTGAACTGGTTGTTTTGCGTTTGTGAGAAACTGATTTGAATATTCAATGTAAAGTGAAGGAGTAAGCTGCCCTACATTAGAAGGTGGTGGGACATGCAGGAATAATTCAACATCTGGAAGCTTGAAAACAATCAACCAAAACTACCCAACACTCCCAGTCAATATCCCCCACAGTATTTGTGAGTTGGGAGTTTTTTGTGCCATTGGTACCCATAGACACTGGAACCATTGCCAGACTTGAATTGAACTGGGTTTGACAAAAATCATCTCATGTCTAAATTGGTTATGTTCTCATCAGTGGTGTAACTGATAGCCATAGCAGCCCACTCAGATGCTATGAGTCCCAAGAGCCAGAAGAGGGCCCTGCTAAGGAGGCTGTCTGATGTCTCAATTTCAGGTAACCTGTTGTCAGATGCATATGATCGTGATGTTGCTAGTCACAGATCTCTTTTGCATTCCACCTATCTCTGTGAGTAGATTTATTGCCTTTACAGTATCTGATCATTCTGGCCAGAACTTTGAAATTACCAAGTATGCCTAAACATAGTCTTTCTGAGGCTGAACGATCCCACAGTGTTTTCCAAGTTTAAAATTGATAAGATATTTAAGGCTTGTAATTCTGAAAAAAAACACAGATTAAAGAAGTTTGTTTTAAGTTCATAGCAGCACTAACAATTAGGTAATAATATATATTTTCGTTGTTTACTGACTACTAAACCACAATGTTCAGCACTTACTGTCTGGGGTGGTAAAAGGGGTGGGAGGGCTTAGAATTTACACCAAAACCCTAAGATTTTATACTCCAACAAAGAGCAGTTGATGTCAAAATATGCTTGTGAGCTACTGACAATCTAACTGGAAAACTAAATTCCAGGTAAGGTATTTATAGCAATGTAAGCATGCATATGTTACATCTGTGGGATCACTGTGGAAGCTGGAGATTATTGTGGTAGTCGCTGCTACTTTAGTGATCGACACCATCTTCCAGGTCTCATTCTCCTGTCGGATGAATGGCAGCGGTGCAATTCACCGAATGCCTTGCATTTTCTTAATAAATGCAAAGAGTTCTCTGGCTTGGTGGTGAAGTCACAATCTCCACCCGGTCCCCTCTGAGAACACTTTGCATTCATTGAGAAAATGCAAGAAGTTCTGAGTATGGCGGTTGTGCTCACTGAGCAGGCCCCTGTGTTCACTATTCAGCTGGGCAGCCGCTAAGCTTGGCAGGGATTCAGATGATAGTGGCGATCACTGTAGTAGTAGCCCACAGGGATCCAACAAGTATTGAACTTATATACCTAAATTGGTCCAAGCTGGCTCAATGGAGCTATGCTATAAAACCTGATACCTGAAATTCACTGAATGCCTTGCATTTTCTTAATAAATGCAAAGAGTTCTCTGGCTTGGTGGTGGAGTCACAATCTCCACCCGGTCCCCTCTGAGAACACTTTGCATTCATTGAGAAAATGCAACAAGTTCTGAGTATGGCGGATGTGCTCACTGAGCAGGCCCCTGTGTTCACTGTTCAGCTGGGCAGCCGCTAAGCTTGGCAGGGATTCAGATGATAGTGGCGATCACTGTAGTAGTAGCCCACAGGGATCCAAGTATTGAACTTATATACCTAAATTGGTCCAAGCTGGCTCAATGGAACTATGCTATAAAACCTGATACCTGAAATTCAGCTTTACGTTTAAAAGTGAATTCCCTGCACTGCTGTTCTTCTCCGGCAAATTCTATCCACAGCACTGATCTCTAATAGTGTATGGAATAGGTTTACAAATCTCCAGCTGCCTGTACATGAATTAGATATACATTATGTTAGGATGAATTACATTATTGCGCCAAATAACATTGCCAGGGTCGCTGGTGGGCGCCCATCAAAATTTTGCTATGGGGCCCCCATGATTTATAATTACACTGCTGTTCCCTACTTTGTATAAAAAGCATTATGTGCCTTTACGAAATAAACATGATTACTGACAGCTTTTAATATATGATTAATGTAAGACAAATACATAAAAAAAACAATATTTCTAGAAATTAAAGTAAACCTTTCTGTACTATTGTGGCATAAATTAGACTGCAGCACTACATGGAAGCTTTAGGCTCATTAATTTGATAGATGTCCTTACTAGCCAATTGGAAAATGCATAAAGCTGAAGGAGGCAGGGTCAGCTCTTGAAACAAACAGGTGGAGTTTAAATTTGCATGTTACACTAATGTGGAACCTGGTCACCTAGGGCACTACAGGAGACCTCCAAAGCTGTGTGCTTACATCGTAGTTCTGGAACCATAATGGTACTGGCAGGTTTACTTCAAGAAAAAATATAGTCTTGAAATGGACCTCCCCCACACTGAAAAAAATATTAGTCAATTAAAAAGATTGAATTTAAAAAGTTGGACTGGAAACTGGTTCCTCTCTGCAAAGTAGATTTTCTTTTTAGTCTTACACATTAAGAAGAACTTTTTTTTAAAGTTTGTTTTAGCAATAGACATACCACTATGACTATATGTAAACACATATGCACACACATTTTTTAACATTCCTTTTATTATTATAAATGCATATGTGTTAAGTATTACATTATAGTGCAAGCAGCATGATGAAAAGCACATTTCTATGAAAACATTGTTTCATGTGCTAATTAGTAAACGTCTATAAACTATACTCATTTGAAATAAAAAAAACAGCATGCCTGGGGAGTGACAGGCTTAATTTATCATACAGCTCCCATAACTCAGCTCATGCAGAATAACAGAGTGAGTCAGCACCACCCATTCCAGATGCATAGAACACAGTAACTGCCCAGTGCTTTACATGAACTTTCAAACCCAAGTCAAAGCCTATACAGTTTCTATTAGTAACTGAAAGGAAAACTAGTTGAAATTTTAAATATGCATATGGAGAGGGCAATACCAGTCTACATTAGTGAGAATTTTCCTAACAGAATAGACTTTCCTAAATTCTAGGGGCTCTGCACACTCCATTCATTTGAGCATAAAGCCCAGTCCCAGGTGTTGACTGTCCCTACACTAAAATTAATAGAATCTATGGAACATCTGCATGTGGAGTGCAATCATCACCTGGGAACACTTTGAAGAAAATGTTGTGCAGTGCCAGGCAAGGTCATGCAATCATCATTGGAGGACCAATCAGGTATTTCCTATTAAGGGAATATTCTATATGGGAAATCAAATATATTTTAAACCATTCCTGAGATTAATATGGAGGCTGCTATTGTTTTCTGAAAAAGCTAGTTGCCGGGCCATATCTGGATTCTATAACTTTGGGTCAGACAGTAGAAGCTCTGGCTCTTGATGGCTAAATTAAAAGAGATGGGGCTCAATCTTCACTAGGAGAAATGTAAAGGTCTTGTATACCGTCTGGTCTTAGGTCCAAGGAGAGCCATTCTGAATGAAATGGTAGACACCGCAAGGTACCAGATCTTTAGAAATGCTATTACCATGGATACATTTAAGGCCTGGTCAGAATCACATTAAATAAAATCTCTGACACAAAGCAATGGGTGGCAATGAGAACCATGCCTTTACTCTGCATTGCTCCAGTAAAGAAATGGAGGAGAAATGGCCACAAACAGCAAAGCAGACAAATCAGGCATGTATAGAAACCCACAGTCTACAAGAAACTATTTTATTACATGTTTCTTTTATTCAGTATAGAAGGCGTCAATATTTTCTTGTTTTCAAACCAAGTCAAATAAAGTTATTTAACTATCTGATTTCATTTGTGTGTAATAAAAAACAAGAATTTCACGATTAGATAAATTAATAAAAAATAATCCTACCTCATTACTATATGTAATAAGCAGTACCTGCGGTTTTGCATTTATGTAAAAGGGAATTACATTAAAAGAGAAGTATGGGAAATAAAAACAGGAAACATTTATACTCATCTATGTGGCTGCCTCTAAGACAGAGAACAAAACCACTGATCGCTCAGTTCTCAGTACTGAGTGAGCAGAGAGCCCATGACTGTCAGTCTCCGGCTCTCTTCTCTGCCCCTCCAGCGCTCACTGGAGTGCTGGGCTGAGGAGGGGATGGATGGCTGAGGCTCTAAGCTCCCCACTGAAAAGCTGAGCCATCTGCCAGTGCAGACATTTGAACTGATCCCCCTGCAGAGCCTGGACTGCATGAGTAATCTCATACGGGTCATAGGAGTGCAGAATCGAGGACACTCCTGCGGGTCACAGGAGAAGTAGGGCCAAAAGAGCTTTGGCCCTACTTTTCCTTTAACACATATGGGCTACAGGGATTTAGCTGGCTATACACATGCCAGTTTTCACTCAGTTATGATCAAAATGGATTACCGGAAACTAAGCAATCTATCACCCATGAATTTGACAGACCACCAAAATTTGGTTTATTGTGAAATCAAGACAGCACAATAAATTGACAGCTTCAATACCGTTTTTTATCTGATTGAATCAAAAACAAAACTATGGCATATTCATCAAAATCAACTGCATGATTGCAGGATTCATCAGGGCAATTCTGAAAACCATCATTAATCACCATTTTTGGCCTTGAAAAAATGAAATCCAAAGTTTCAAATTGCCATGTGTATAGCCAGGGATTATTCACATTGGAGTGGTGATATCTGAAGGTCATAAATAAGGATGGGCTCGGGCTTGTTCGGAACCGAACGTGCCCAAGCCCGCCAGAAAGTGAACCCTGCGCTGCACAGGCAGTGAGACATTTCCCCACTGTGTGGCTGCAGCAACTGAGGAATGTCTCACTGCCTGTGATTAGCGCAGTGCAGGGTTCACTTCCTGGCGGGTTCGGGCACGTTCGGTTGTGACCAAGCCCGAGCCCATCCTTAGTTATAAACACCAGCAGCTTTCAATGTGCAGTTAGAGAAAGGGCACCTATCAATGCTCTGTATGTTAACGTGATTAAAAGGTCTTTTTTTTTTTTTTTTTTTGTTTAATAACAAACATGTTATACTTACCTGCCCTATACAGTTGGTTTTGCACAGAGCAGCCTGGATCCTCCTCTTCTCAGGTCCCTCTTCGCTGCTCCTGGCCCCTCCCTCTTGTTGAGTGTCCCCACAGCAAGCAGCTTGCTATGGGGCACCCGAGCCAAGTCACAGCTCCATGTGTCCATTCAGACATGGAGCCCAGACCTGGACCCGCCCCCTCTTCTCCCGATTGGCTAACAGACTTTGACTGACAGCTGCAGGAGCCAATGGCACCACTGCTGTATCTTAGCCAATCAGGAGGAGAGTCCCAGATGGCTAAGACACTCGTGGACATCGCTGGAGAGAGATGGGGCTCAGGTAAGTAATTAGGGGGTGCTGGGGAGGCTGCTACACACGGAAGGTTTTTTTTATCTTAAAGCATAGAATGCTGTTAGAAGACGGTGCGGAGGATTAATAGCATTTTATTGTTGTTTCCTCTAATTCTTAGAGGAGCAGCTCTATTTAAACTTCCTGCTTCCTGTAGTAAGTGCTGTCTGATCTACAGCGTGTGACCTGTTTTCCTGAGCGACCTGTAAACCTTTTACCAGTTCCTGTGACCCGGCTTGCCCCGACCTTGTCTCAACTCTGCCTGCACCGACCCCGGCTTGCCTACGACCACCTGATTGCCCGCCCCTTTTGTACTTCTGCTGCTAGACTGTTAGCAAACCCTGCCTGTACCCGACGACTCTTCTGCCTGCTCCCTTGTACCGCACCGCCAGCCAGTTGCCGACCCTGCCTGTACCACCAACCTTCCAAACCTGCACGAGACCGGAGGAGCTTCTACAACCGTCACCGGTGACCAATTCAACCCTCGTGCCATCCTCACTCCTGGACTTCCTGTTTACTCTATCAGGGGTTCACGAATCAGGGTCGCAAGGGAGGTTACCCCTGCATAAGTCAGACTCCACCACCAGGTACGTGACAAATGCATTATTATAAAAAAAACCTTCCGCCTTTACAACTCCTTTAAGCATTCCCAGTTTGCCACATGAAGGAGTATGGGAATGCACTGTTAATGTATGCATTTAACCGCATTTATCCAAACTGAGCTTTTAAAGTGTAACTCCACTTTTGTTGAGAAAAAAACATTCCCCTCTATGTGATCTATGTACATTGTAAGGATTATAACAACCTTTGTTGCAGATTCCTACCTTTTGTTATTCTGAAGAAATCACTGTTGTTCCTTTGTGCCCCTGTGCTGAGTGAACCTAATGGGAGGGGTTTCATAATTTTCAATCAGCTCTGCACCTACAGGGCTCTAATAAGGAAAGTTGCTGGGCCTGCATCCCTTTAGACGTGATTTCCTATTGAAAGTATCTCACCAGAAATGACATTTTTGTTGCAGGGGATGCCTGAAATCTGACTTGTATTTTAGTGCAAACTTCTGGGAAAATGAGTGAACCAATCACACAAGCAGGAAATTATGTTTCTAGGGGGCATTCTGTGTACAGAACACCTCCAGGTAGCCATATTGAATTGCATTTTCAGAAAATTACAGAGCTACAGATAGAAAAGGAAAGGTATTTTTTAGTAACATTCAATTACAATATGACTTGTGTCACAATTGTATAATATTTTTTCTTTATTTGCTATTTTTTTCCCCACAAAAGTGGAGTTATCCTTTAAGTGAAAATGAAAAGGTCCAGTTCCCATTCACAGTTATCATGTAGTGCCTTATACTCCTTTTATTTACCACAGTTTGAATAGGCTGGCAAAAAACAAGTTTGAAGTCTACCCTGTAAGGTAAAAAAAAAAATCAGCGATGTCATTACCAGATTCCAGATTATTCTGTATGTTTTTATATCCACCATATACCACATAAAGAGTAGATTACATACTGTAAATGGCAGGGCAACTCAGGCTTGCAGCTCCACAGTACTGAGCTCAACATCCACCAAAGACACTGATGTGGAGTCTGTCAATCTGCATAGGCTTACTTCCGTTTTCTCTTACAAGCACCCGATGGTTATGAATTCATTTTTGTTATGGGCACTGTTATAAATAGTTAAAGTGATTGTAAAGGTTCAGTTTTTGAAAGAAAAAAAAACAAACATGTTATATTTACCTCCTCTGTTCAAGGGTTTTGCACAGAGTGGCCCTGATCCTCCTCTTCTGGGGTCCCCCAGTGGCGTTCCTGGCTTCTCCCCGCATCGAATGACCCGTCAGGGAAGCGCTTTCCCTGGGGTCACCCGTACGTGCGCGCACCCGAGTCCTGCTTCTGCGACCCTTGACAGCAGGACTTGACCCCGCCCCCCTGGCTCCAACGTCATTGGATTTAATTGACAGCAGCGGGAGCCAATAGCTGCACTGCTATCAATCTATCCAATGAGGCCCCGAGACACCGGCTGGATCGCATTAATGTGAAAAACTGCAAGGGTTTACAACCCCTTTAAATGTTCTCTCTGTGTAAAGTACGTGACAAACATATTAGAGCCATGCCCATTGTCTTTCAAACATCTTGATTAGACATCATCACTGAATACACCAATAAAATCCATTTTACACACATCTTTCCTAGCTATGTCATTTTGAGGCACAGCATATGGAACTGTTTTGTATGGAAGGGTATGAACAAGTTGGAATACCTAAACCCTGGAGAAACTGAAGCCTAGGTAATCCTAAAGTTCTCGTAGGTTAGGTGACGTGTTCTTAACTAAAAGATAAATGATCCAGGAAATAGGAATACATTTACCAGCCAAACTTGACTTTCAAGACAGCAAGGTTTACTAGTAATGATTTGCATTTTACCATTCATTTGAATTTGAGCCAAAGGAAACTGATTTATAGAACATAAACATTATATAAATTTGTACTGTGTGTATTTACCAAACTTAGTCAATAAATAAGCTTAGTAAATGAGCTGTGTTCACATTGAATATCCAATCACATGCAAAGAAAAAAATAAATAAATAAATAAAACAGCAGGGTGTATAGTATGCTTGCACATGATTTCATGATTAAATGACTACAACGTCATTTCATTCACTAAGTGAACACTTACACAGCAAAGGGAACATACAGTTTAAAAAGTGAACCTGCTCCATTACTGAACATGCTCTATTACTTTAGTAATTCAACCCTATAGCCTTTTCACATTCAAAAACATATATACACATATTTAGTATGGTATTTAAAGGGTAAAGAAAATATTAATTACTTGAAAGTTAGTGGATGATGGGAAGACACCCTCTACAGGTCATTGTATGTGTTACATATACTGTATTAAGGTGAAGATTTTTTATTGCAGCGGTCAACAAAAGATCAGACTGTAAAATATTTCATTTTTGATGATCATCACAATACCAGCAACCTATTCTCTTTTAAAAACAATAATTGCTTCCAGATATTCGACAGTATTACTATGCGTCACTCCTTGATCAAATGAAATGTTGGTTTTCTGATTCCGATGCGAAACTTTGGGTAAATATTGAAAAAGAAGTCACCAAGGGCAATGACATGGGTGCATTAGCTATAGAGTATGCTTAGCTTCCTAGAGTTGTAATACCAAAGCTCATCGCTAATAAATCCACGTTGATAGCTTGGAAACATATATTATCTAAATCAAAAGAACTAGGTGAATTATTTAAAATTCCTGTGCCCTTATAGTGGTTGTCAAGTCATGACAACCACTTTAAACTACAGGTAAGCCTATAATAAGGCTTACCTCTAGGTCCAGGAAATATCTCCGTGTGGCAAATATCTTGTATTTTGGGGGGCGGTTCTTTTGTCTTTTATTATTAAATATCTTGTATGGTTCAGGAGATATCCCCTGTATCTGCATGTGCCAACGTCATTGGCACATGCGCACTGAAGAATCGGCACCCGGGATAGCTTAGGGTGCCGTAAATGACGGCTCCCGTGCGCATGCACGGGAGTGACGTCAGTGCGGCTCCGCCAATCACAGCGCTGGAGCCTGCACTGTGATTAGACGGAGCTACAGACCCGGAAGAAGGATGTCGCTGGTCACAGCAGTGTGCCGAGACCGCTGCAACAGTTTCGTTCCAAGGTAAGTGTTTCATAATGAGCTAGTATGCTCATGCTCATTATGCCTTTGCTTTGCAGGGTTTTTTTTGGGGGGGTGGGGGCGGCTTTACAAACACTTTAAGAGTGCTGGACTACTGTAGAGCCCGTATCTCAGTGGGTACGGTAAGTGGATTTCACAGGGGTTTAACTATTAAGTCAACCTACCCCTAGCATATAAAGAGTTGGTACTAAATAAACTTAATCATTTTGAAAGATTAAAGGAATTTGACCCTGAATCAAGCATGAATATCCCAACAATAATCTGGAGACACCTATTGAACAAATACGCTTCTGATAAGAAAGAAATATCCTTATTTTATAAACTTTTATCAGAATTCCCCAAATCTGTTAAAACCAATAATATGCTCAAATGGGAAAAGGATTTATAACTATTTATTTTGAACAATGGAATAAGGCCATAATTCTGAGCACTAAGGCATAATCCTGCATTGAACATTGGAATAATGCCCAAAAGATATTAAATAGATGGTACTTTACACCATATAAACTTTCCAAAACCTATCCATCACTCTCCCCAACTTGCTGGCATTGCAATGAACAAACTGGTTCCCTTTATCATATTTTATGGAGTTGCAAAAATCTTAGTAGTTTTTGGAAATCAGTCTCAACATTTATTGCTAACCTCACTGGTAATTTACTTCCCCTTACTCCCGCAATGGCCCTTCTAGGAATAAATCTGGATATTTACTCTTTAGAGTATAGAACAGTAGTAGCAAACGTACTAATAGTAGCATGGTTGACTATAACAAAACTATGGAAATCCAACGAAGCACAGGAACTTATCTGATGTTGTTATACGGTTAAGTACACAAGCTCAATATGAGTTGATGTTAGCATACAAAAATTATAACATGGTCAAGTTTAAGAAACTATGGCAAATGTGGATTAGTCACCCTAGAGCTTCTACCTTACTCAAAAGCATGAGATGCAGCTCCTAAACCAGGGTTCCATGGAACCCTAGGGTTCCTCCAGAGGTTGCTAGGGGTTCCTTGAGCAATGGACAATTTCTACCTCTCAGATAAATTCCCAATGACATCATTGATCTTTTTAGCTATCTATAAGGGGGTAATTCTTCCCAATGACCACAAGTGTAAGGAGCATTCTTCCCATTGACCATCACACTAATGTATCATGAGTTGTAGATTTTTAATTTTTAGCAGGGGCTCCCCAAGATCAGAGAATTAGTTCAAGGGTTCCTCTGTGTTGAAAAGGTTGAGAAAGGCTGTCCTAAACCATATTTCAGTATTATTCCAGGAGTAATATCAAGATTTCACGGTTCTCTCTTTTTGTTAATTCTAGAATTGACAGGGATTTTACTATACTGTTTTTGTATACTTTATTTGATCATTTTTATGACTATTGTCACCTTGATGGAGATGTGTGTGTTATTGGTTAACTACTATACCTGATAGTTAAATACCAGAACCAACTGCCTTTAAATTTGCGGTTATTTGTATGGAAATTCAATAAAAATTATTTCATGTAAAAAAAAATAAAGCTTCATCTATCCAGCAAAAAAAAAAAAAAAAATAATAATAATAATAATAATTGGAAACTGGTTTTATGTTGACAATAAAATTTAAATTTGCTGTCCATGATATACTCATGGA
The DNA here is from genome assembly GCA_018402905.1 of Glandirana rugosa. Lineage (NCBI taxonomy): Eukaryota > Metazoa > Chordata > Amphibia > Anura > Ranidae > Glandirana > Glandirana rugosa. Next base: position 61,699 of record BLSH010303541.1, on the reverse strand, counting down.
AACCTACTTACAATGCAAAAGTAATATTTGAGTGTGTTCTTTTATTTGAAGATACAGCTCAAGCTGGTGCTACCAGCAGAAGAAAATTATTGTATTTTACATTGGAACATGCAGCTCATGTGAGCAAATCCTCCTTTATTATATATGGGATGTCAAACATAAAATCCATGGAGAAAATGAAATATAAGATACAGGCAGTCCCCGAGTTACGAACATCTGAGTTATGAACGACTCCTACTTACGAACGGAGGTGGTGTGACATCACTGCCGGCCGTTGCGCTCCACACTGGTCCCAGATACCACCGAGCAGCCATCTTGCAGCACCAGACGCATCCCACAGTGCTGTACTGCATGGCCACAAGAGCCACAAATAACACAATTGCACACATAGAAGCGCCCGGAACATCCCACATCACTGCACAGGTTGGAGTTACGCTTAAAAATTTACAGTTCCGACATACAAACAAATTTGATTTACGAACAAACCTACTCACCTGTAATTTAGATGTCTAACATGAAAATAATTGTCATGCTAGAATTACATGTAGAGTGCCTTAAAAAAGTTTTCATACCCCTTGAAGTTTTCCACATTTTGTCATGTTACAACCAAAACCATAAATGTATTTTATTGGAATTTAATGAGATAGACCAACACAAAGTGGTACATAATTGTGACGTGGAAGGAAAATGATAAATGGTTTTCCATTTTTTTTCCAAATAAAGCTCTGAAAAGTTTGGCATGCATTTGTATTCAGCAGTCACCTAATTACTAAATAGCGTCCACCTGTGTGTAATTTATTCTCAGTATAAATACAGCTGTTCTGTGAAGCCCTCAGGAGGTTTGTTAGAGTACCTTAGTTAACAAACAGCATCATGAAGGCCAAGGAACACACCAAACAGGTCAGGGATGAAGTTGTGGAGAAACTTAAAGCAGGGTCAGGTTCTAAAAAAATATCCCAAGCTTTGAACAACTCACGGAACACTGTTCAATCCATCATCCGAAAATGGAAAGAGTATGGCACAACTGCAAACCTACCAAGACATGGCTGTCCACCTAAACTGACAGGCTGGGCAAGGAGAGCATTATGGAAGAGTGGCAAGAAGAAAGCCACGGTTGACTTCCACTCGTTGGAATGCAGGAGGAGCGCAGTCAGTGTCTCCTGGTTTCTTGTGTAGTTTTATTGGCATTTGTTGTTTTTATTTGCGGTTTTAACCACTTGCCGACCGCCCGCCGCAGCGTGATGGTGGCAAGATCACAGGACAGCAGCCATGATAACTAGTATTGTGCACGCACGCGTGCCGCCACTTGCACGCTCACTGGGGCCAGGTAGTGGGTAGGACGGACTCGATCGCCGCCGGCTACCCGCGATGGCCCCCCCCGCAGTGAAAGAACAGAGGTCCGTGTATGTAAACACAGATCTCCGTTCTCATAGAGGGGGAAGGGATGTGATCACAGGCTTCCTGTATATGGAAGCTGTGATATATCCCCTCCCCCTGCCAGCCCAGCACCAATACAGTTAGAACACAGTGAGGGAACACAGTTAACCCTTAGAGCGCCCCCTCCAGGTTAACCCCTTCACTGCCAATGGCATTTACCCAGCAATCGCTGTATAAATGCCAATGGTCCCAAAAAAGTGTCAAAATGGTCTGACATGTCCGCCGCAATATTGCAGTACCGCTAAAAATCGCAGATCACCGCCATTACCAGTAAAAAAAAAACAGAAATTAATCCTCATCATTCGTAAACGCGGCAACTTTTGCGCAAACCAACCAATAAACGCCTATTGCCATTTTTTTTTACCAAAAATATGAGGAAGAATATAAATCAGCCAAAACTGATGAAAAAAAATGTTTTTTTATATTTTTTTTTTTGGATTTGTATTTTAGCAAAAAGTAAGAAAAATTGTTTTTTTTTGCTAAATTGTCGCTTTTTTTTGTTTATAGCGGGGATCAGAAATGACGCAGAGGGGACCAAATACCACCAAAAATTAAACTCTATTTGTGGGAAAAAAGGATGCAAATTTAGTTTGGGTACAACGTCGCACGACCGCGCAATTGTCAGTTAAAGCAACGCATTGCCGAATCGCAAAAAAGTGCTGTGGTCCTAAAGTGTGAAATCCTTCTGGGGCTGAAGTGGTTAAAATAAGTACGTAGCAGTTTTACACTATGGAAGTCTCCCGTTCTTTTTACATATTGGGAACTTGGAGCACCTATTACAACTAGTGGAAGACCGGCACCTGCTGTCATTTCTATCCTATCTGGGCACTAATGATCTATGTAATAGAGATCCTGGAAGTCTGGTGAGTAGGGTGTGAAGTTAGTGTTTTCCCTCTCGATGGAGGATCTCTGTCACCCTGTACCTGCACTTATTATCACCTCAACTGGGCGCCTATGATCTCTGTAACAGGGATCCAGGATGTCTGGTGAGTAGGGTGTGAAAATCAGTGTGTTACCTCTTGGTGGAGGATTTCTGTCACCCTTTCTCCCTTCAGATGGTCCATTGATTGCATGGATGTTTACAAACACAAAGACATTTGATATGAACTATAAGAATTTTATGGCACTTTAATGACTTATTTAATTTTATGTATATGATTAACTGATGAAATATCACTAATATGTTTTCTATATAATTATATAATTTATTATTATTGCGCTGTCACTGCTATTATGTAAATGATTTATGTACATTGCACTTTATATATATATATATATATATATATATATATATATATAATTTTTACTAGTAGAGCGCGGTTTAATTTTGGTTTTACATTGTTGAAAGAAAGCCATAAGAAGTACTGTTTGCAGTTTGCGAGAAGCCATGTGGTGAACACAGCAAACATGTGGAAGAAGGTGCTCTGGTCAGATGAGATCAAAATGGAACTTTTGGCCTAAAAGCAGAATGCTATGTGTAGCGAATGGTCAGGAATAATTTTGTCCTCCTTCCCATCCTTCTCTAACCCATCCTGAGAGACCTTTTGTTTCCTTACCTTCCTTACATTGTGAAGCCAGCTATACTCACCTAATTCCCCTGTCTAGGTCTCTTGCCATCACCCTTTCCGGGAGTGGAGGACTGCAAAGCAGCGATGGCACTCAAGGCCACTGGTTTCCCTCTGCTGATGTCAGGCCCCTTATAGATCCCAAGAGGACCCAACTGCTGGACATCCAATGGGAAGTGTCCATATCACACTGGCAGTGACGTCCACACCCTTGATAGGGTTGTGGGAAAGCCCCCAAAGTACCCCACCCATGTTAAAGGAATGTGGCCTGGTAAGGTTCAGGGAAGGGGGGGTTGGGGTTGCGCTCATCCCCTTCCTTTCCTGCCCTACCAGGCTGCATGCTCAGATAAGGATCTGGTATGGAAGGGCCTGGTATGGATTGGGGAGGACCCCATTCAGCTTTTTTTGCTGGCAATTCTTGTTTTTACATTAAGCTGTCAGCGGGGAACCCCGCTAACAGCTGACAACTCATTGGTTGTGCAGGATGTGGCAGCCTCTTTCCCAGCCTGCTCCATAACAGCCAGCTATACACAAATTGTTATGGGAATAAAAAAAAACAGCAAAATGCATAACGAAAGCATCACTTGCATTTTTGGTGTGGGTACATTGAAGTCTATTACACACAAAATGCATTCTGTTTCGGAAAAAAAGCCCCTGACCCTTTTCAAAAACGCACTGGCTGAAAAATGCATAGATGTGAATGTGTACCATAGGAAACCATGTTAAATGGACTGTAATGCGTTTCTGCAAACTGCAAAACGCACTAAGACTGCATAGGTATGAACCTAGTGTTACGTATATTATACAGGTATATAAACTTTCTTATTTTCCACGTGGTCTACAATTCTAAAGTAAATAATTCATCATATGTAACTAATATACTTTTGAATTTGACATAGTAAGTAGATAAACTATGGGGCATATATAAATCAGTGAATGTGACATTGCCAAACATGTACTACAGGTGAATCAATCACTGTAATTTAAAATACATGCTCCAAGGAGATACACCTGTAGTGAATGTTTGGCAAATGTCTTCATATGAATCTGACAATATCGGATTATACTTTACTTTTTTCATGTTGTTCTTTAAAACGAAATACTATAACAATATATTATTGATATTAAAGCGGATGTCTGCCTGGAAAAAAAAAAAAAAAAGTCAGCAGCTACACATACTGTGATAAATGATAAATGGTTTTCAAAGTTTTTTACAAATAAAAACCTGAAAAGTGTGGCATGCATTTGTATTCAGCACTAGAGTTGAGCAGACACATGGATGTTCGGGTTCGGCGGAACTTCACAAAAAAGTTTGAGTTCGGCCCCGAACTTGACACCGAACCCCATTGAAGTCAATGGTGACGCAAACTTTTGGGCACAAAAGTGGCTCTAAAAAAGTCCTGGAAAGGGCTAGAGGGCTGCAAAAGGAAGCAAAATGGGGGCAAGAGTAGGAAAAGTGTCATGCAAACAAATGGATAGAGAAATAACTTAAAATCACATAAAAAAAATAAAAAATGGAGGAGGAGGTGGATGTGGAGTAGGAGGTTGAGGAGGCGGTGACCGTGGCGGTGTAGGTGGAAGTGGCGGTGGAGGAGGAGGAGGTAGCCAACACTGTTTTTTGTTTGTTTGGTTTTTTTTTTCTAATTGGGGTAGCCCCCAAAATATTGAGACATATTAAAAAAAAAAAAAGACTAAGTTCACTTAAGTATACCAATGGCTGTGTGAGGCTGTTATAAATGTCTATTCTGCACAAGGTACAGAAAAGTCTTGTGGGATCCATGCCTGGTTCATTTTAATAAACGTTAGCTTGTCCACGTTGGCTGTGGACAGGTGGCTGCGCTTGTCTGTGATAATGCCCCCTGCCGTGCTAAACACACGTTCAGACAATTCACTGGCTGCAGGGCAGGCCAGCACCTCCAAGGCATAAAGGGCAAGCTCAGGCCATGTGGCCAATTTGGAGACCCAGAAGTTGAATGGGGCAGACCCATCAGTCAGTACGTGTAGGCGTGTGTACACATACTGTTCCACCATGTTGCTGAAATGCTGCCTCCTGCTAAGACGTTGCCTATGAGCTGGTGGTGCTGTTTGTTGTAGCGTGCTGCTGACAAAGCTTTTCCACATTTCGGCCATGCTAACCCTGCCTTCTGAGGTGCTGGCGGTGCCACAGCTGCGTTGGCGACCTCTTCCTCCTCCTCTGCCTTTGCCTTGTGCTTCCACTGAGTCCCCGGTGTCATTTGGGAATGCCCTCAGCAGCATGTCTACCAGCGTGCGCTTGTAGTCACGCATCTTCCGATCACGCTCCAGTGAGGGAATTAAGGACGGCACGTTGTCCTTGTAACAGGGATCCAGCAGGGTGGCCACCCAGTAATCAGCACAAGTTAAAATGTGGGCAACTCGGCTGTCGTTGAGCAGGCACTGCAGCATGTTGTCGCTCATGTGTGCCAGGCTGCCCAGAGGCAAAGACAAGCTGTCCTCTGTGGGAGGTGTATCATCTGTGTCCTTCGTATCTCCCCAGGCATGCTCCAGTGATGCCCATGTGCTGCGTTGGGTGCCACCCTTCTGTGAACACGGTTCCTCCTCCTCCTCATCATCATCCTCGTCCTCCTCATCCTCCAGAACTGTGCCCTGGCTTGAAAATTTTTTACCTGGCCTATGCTGGTGCTGGAACCCACCCTTCGAGCCACTTGTGAATGACTGGCCTGATAACCGTGGAAATTACCCCTCTTTTTCCTCCTCTTCCTCCTGTGCCACATCCTCTTCCATCATTGCCTGTTAGAAGAAGACTGTGCTGAGGACTTGTTTGCACTTTGTTGTGCTTTCCTCGCACTGAGGACTTGTTTGCATTTTGTTGTGCTTTCCTCGCGCTCCCGGAGGAGGCGGCGCCGGGCAGCTCTATTTAAACAGTGTGCACCCTGTAGCAAATGCTGTCCGTTCTACAGCGTTCCAGTGTGTTCCCGTGACCCGTTTGCTAAAGACTTCCTGTATCTGTGACCCGGCTTGCCTGACCTTGATTGAACTCTGCCTGTACCGACCCTTTGCCTGTTTACGACCACGCTTCTGCCTGACCCTCTTGTACCTCAGTTGCCTGCCTGTTAATGACCCTGCCTGCACCTGACGACCCGTTTGCCTGCTCCCTTGTACCGCACCAGCCAGCCTGTTGCCGACCCGGCCTGCATCACCACTCTTCTGTCTGCACGAGCTCCTGAAGGATCCTCACAACACCATCTGCATCCGCACCAGCCCTCATGCCCCCCTGTGCTCTGGAATCTCCTGTCTGCTCTACCAGGGGTTCCCGAACCAGGGTCGTAAGAGAGGTTGCCCTCTGCACAATCAGACTCCATCACCAGGTACGTGACATCACCCAAAGTATTTTTTCAAGGAGACATAGAAGTGGGATAGTAACACTGAGAACAGTGTCATCGCCACTGGCCATGTTGGTGGAGTACTCGAAACACCGCAATATGGTACACAGGTCTCGCATAGAGGCCCACTCGTTGGTGGTGAAGTGGTGCTGTTCCGCAGAGCGTGAAACTCCACTATTGCCTGCTGCTGCTCGCACAGTCTCTCCAGCATGTGCAAGGTGGAGTTCCACCTTGTAAGCACGTCGCATAGGAGGCGGTGAGCGGGAAGGCTGAAGATCTGCTGCAGCGCAGACAGGCGAGCAGCAGCAGGGTGAGAACGCCGAAAGTGCGCACAGACGGCCCGCACTTTCTGCAGCAGCTCTGACATATCTGGGTAATTTTTTAGAAATTTCTGCACCACCAAATTCAGCACATGCGCCGGGCAAGGGATGTGTGTCAAACCGGCTAGTCCCAGAGCTGCTACGAGATTTCGCCCATTATCGCACACCACCAGACCGGGCTTGAGGCTCAGTGGCAACAACCACTCATCGGTCTTTGGTTCAAAACCCGTCCACAGCTCCTGCGCAGTGTGGGGTTTATCCCCCAAACATGTCAGTTTTAAAACAAAAGAGAGAAAGGAGGCGCCTCTAAGTGCAATATTAAAAAGTACATTTATTCACAAGGTTTAAAAACACTCACAGGATGTTGAAGGATAAAACAGCATGGAAAGCCAGGAAGTTGTAGGACACTCACAAAAATTTGGAACACTTATTTACATGAAAAATTATAACGTGAATCTCCGCGGAGGAAAGAGAGAAAACAAAATTTTGACTGTACAAACCCCCTATTTGGGGTGTGACGCGTCCTCGACACCTGCCCAAAACTTGGTTTCTGGCTACTCACCAACAACGGTGACTCGGAGTTCGGGCCAGACCACCACACGCTATTACCCGCTTTAGAGCATCGTCGAGACCCTGATCGGCCAAACTGTGTGTAGGGAACGGGCCGCGTACACGACTTAAACCACCACGTCTTTAAAGATTTTTTAATGGGTCTATACAGTCTCGACGACGTCTTTCACGCCCGGCAGACACGCGTGAAAGCCGCAAGAGTGGGAC
>BLSH010303541.1:16313-26987 GCA_018402905.1 Glandirana rugosa | reverse complement strand
TATAACGTAAATTAATATATAACCATTTAAGAACCAACATGGAATACCCCTTCTCGATCAGACCATTTTTCAGAGCTATGATAGTTTGACTGATATTTACTGACACTGTACCCAAATTCATTTCATGTCGTTTTTTAAAATTTTTTTTTTATATAATCTTTATTTAGTTTACATTTTGACATTACAACAAAGGATAGCAAAAAGGAAAAAAAGGAATAAGGAGGATGCATCTGCCATAGACCCAAGGAAAACAATAAGAGAAACAATGAGATATATCAACATGTTGTGTTAGCGGGGATACCTCCCCTTGTCCCGGACATTCAGTCCAATGTAATTTTTTTCTTTTGAATGCAAGTAATAATCACTGGGGTTTTTATTTTTCACTATACCTTTCCCTTACTTTCTAATAATAAAATAAAAATGCCAGAATATTATGAAATCCCCCCAAAATGACAATTTTGGATCTCATTTTTGCCACAATTTTTTGGAAATTAAAGCGGAGTTCCACCCTTTTAAAAGTCAGCAGCGTTTGCGCTCTTAGATTGTGTGGCCTCCTCTGAGGTGGGGAGAGAGGTGCCCCCTCTTTCCTTCTTTCTCTTTCCTTCTCCTTTCCTTTTTTTTTTTTCATCTACCTCTCTCTTCCCCTTCTCTTTCCCTCTCCTCTCCTTTCCGCCTCCTCTTGCCTCTCCCCTTCACCTCCATATATACTTTTCTTCCCCTATTGCACCTGCACCCCACATTGCCTAAATCCAGGCTTTTGGAACAACTCATCCCAACTCCTCACTTACCTGACAAAGTGAATTTCCTACCCCCTTCATATTAGGGAGTGTTGATATCACCCAAGCGCAACCGCACCCCCCGAACACCCTGTTTCTGCCCTAAGCCTACGAAACCACGGGGCACTAGAGATCCGATGACCGCACCCAGATAAATAATAACCTACATTACAATAGGAGACTTAGGAGCAACAACTCCACGCCCCAAATAAGCTATATGGTGGAAAGAGTGTATGTTAAATCTGGAGCCACGTAACATGGCCACCCTCCCTGTACAGCTTGGTCCCAGATGGGGTACAGAACGAGGGCCAGGCCATGTTCTGCCCCTTAGTTAAGCCAAAGGACGCTGCTACCATAGCGCAACAAACTTATCTTAGGCCACTCTTTGGAGCAGAGAGAAACAACACTTTCATGTATCCCACCCTACAACACTTCGAGGTGCCACACAAGGTTTTGAAGGGAGTTACAATGTGGTTGTTACATATGATTACCTAAAAGAGCCCACAGACAGTCTGATAAAACATGCTTAACCTTTTAATAAAAATCTTCTGGAAAGAGAGAGATAGGTCCAAGTGGGGGGTACTCACCCCACCCCGTCTGTTCCCATAGGGGTGTACGGGGTGGGGGTTGAATGTCTCCCACATTAAAACAATCGGACAAAGATGCTTTAGAGAGTGATATACCGTATGATAGCAAGTCTCAAACCAGTAGTCATGTTGCATTGTTTATATCTGCATACTATTCATGTATCAAACTGTACTTATACTCTAACTCTTTTGGTGGTTGACATGCACAAAGCCATTATCTGTATAAAACATATTGTACCATTATTTCTTCTACAACTACCCCAGGTGCAGCCCCCTTCCTTGGTTACTTTTTCTTTCTCCCTCTCGGTTCTTTAAAAGGCTCACAGTTTGGTGAAACAACTGGCACCGAAATATCCATGTCCCTAATGTTAACAATATACTGTTGGAAAATGTTATTTCGATTTTATACCAATGTAACAATAGGGCGTCTTATGTTGAGTCGCCAACACTTGTAATATGTCAACTATATGAAAAAACCTAATAAAGTCTTTTGGAAATAAAAGTCAGCAGCTACAAAAAGTGTAGCTGCTGACCTTTAATAATCATACACTCACCTGTCCCGGCGCCGGCACAGCAAGTGTGGGCGTCCAGCTTTGGCTTCAAAGCCGGGCACGAAACGCGCTGCACACTGTGAATGGCCGGTGTATCTTCTGGGACGTGTCCCAGAAGATCGCCGGGAGGGAGGGGGGACAGGTGAACTTCCTTCTGGCTCCAGGAGAGGAAGTGGGAGCTGGATATCTGTAAAGAATAGGTATCCCCCCCTCCCCATTTTGTGACATGTCAGGGGGTCACCTTCACTTAAAGCGTTAGTTCCACTTTTGGGTGGAACTCCACTTTAAGAAACATGCTGCTGCTAAACATGGAGCACATTAATGTTCAAGTCATACACAGAGGAAAAGAAAGTAAGGGGGTAGGAGAGGAGGGGGATATGCAAAAAAAATAAAATCCTGTGTCAGTGAAACAGAATGAATGAATCTGCAGCTTCATTCATTTTTTTCTCTCATCAACAAGTACTTGATCTCTCTGCTTCCCTGTTGTAAGGGAAAGGGGAGGGATCATCACTGTAAAAAAAAAGCATGTGATCGCTGTGATGACCCATTGCAGCAATCACATGGTACCCAGCCCCGCTGTTTAAAGACCCTGATAGAAAAGGGTTAAGCAGGTACACTGAGTTTCTCTGGGAAAGTCCAGCCACAAAGTTTACAAATAGTGAGCTTTTGGCTATAATGAAACTTAAATAATTGACTTCCTCTGCTTAATTCTTTCCTATGATGTTCAGCTATATCATAACTTTGTGACATTGTTTTTTACAAAATGTATAATATTATACACAAAGCCATGTACTGAATATTACAAGCCTTCTAATACATTGTTTTCTCGTTAATATACTTGAATGAATGTAATGCTTATTAGAAGGTGTTTATTTATTTTGATAATGGAACTGCAGTTGGACTGCAGCCCAGGGTTCTGTAGCTGAAGTGACTATACACAAGCATGCCAATTGGAACATGAGAGGAGCGAGCCACTGTGCTCATTTCCACATGATGTCCACATGATGTCATTAGCTCAGGTACCTGGAATGTAACATTCCACACATCTGCTTTGCATTATTAATGGATGAGTGGGAAAGGAAACCTGAAATCATTCACTATCCCTATCATTTATGTGGGAGGCACATACCATTTAGGGAAATACATTAGATAGCACATGGAAATGATCAAATGTCGAAACTGTCGAAAAGTATTTAAAAACCAACATACACTTTTAAACTACTACTAAACACTATAAAAAGAAAAGAAAAACAAATATCAAAATGTATAAACGATTTAACACAATATGATAACATTGATGAGAATCAACCTTCCCCATAAATGAATGACAGTAATGTAACAAACTGTACTGTCAGCCTTACAAGCTCGAGACTGGGTTCACACTGGAACCTGCAGTGGCTCCCAGCAGGGGTCTGGTGCACGCTGGTTCACAGTTCCAAGTCTGATTTCAGCCCGAATTTTGGGCGAATTGGGACCTGAAGTGGTCTAAAAGATGCACAGCTTCTTTGTGCAAACCGCACCGGACCCGGTGCGGAGATGTGTGAACCGGCTCCATTGGGAGCCGGTCACAATCTCCGGCTATGCAAATTGGATGCGGGGAAACCCACATCCAATTTGCATAGGTGTGACCCCAGCCTTAAAGTATATGTAAAGCCAATATTTTGTTTAGATATTTTGGATAGTATGATGAAGAGTTATGTTTTTTCACTGCTGGGGAGTTTCGGCTTTTCCGCGTCATTAGAACAGACAGTGAAGGTAAATCTTTCAATAGGGACACCTGTTCAGGTAACAACTGTCTAAGAGGAATTTCCTCTCACTCTGGAGAAATTTATTCTCACTTCTTGTTGTGTCCCCAAAACAGGAGGTGAAGGAAAATCTATCCAATTGGGGTAAAAACACCAAAAATATTTCTTCAAAGACTTATAGCTATGCAATACTGCAAAAAAAATTTCAATATAAATTAGGATCAAATTCTAATAATGTTCTATAAATCTTTAATTGATCAATTTGTATCTGTGTGCTGCAAAATAAAATAGAAAAACATTTTTAACTAAACTTTTGGTCCGATTACAAAGAAATTGAAATTCACCACTAAATTTGGTTTAATTTTTCAAATATAGAATTATACAAGTACCTTTTCTGCCTTCACGGGTAAAAAAAGGTAAACAAATAAAACAGCCATGCTGCATATTTTAAGGCACTCACTCAGAACTATGATGTTGTAAGCAGTCAATGATAAATTGACGAAGGGCTGCTAACTAAACATTCTTGCGGCAGCAGTACAACAGTTGTATGGCTGAATGGGTAAACCAGATGAGATGGTAGTTCTTACCTTGAGGTTCTGCTGCTCATCAAGAGTCCAAACACTTAGTATTTTCTCAGAGGATCCTGATACCCCCCTGGCATTCATACAGTCAAAGTCAAGACTCATAACAGGTTCTTTGTGGCACATGATTCTGCTTATTAATTTTTGTTCAAGGACATGCCAGAGGACAACAGAACCATCTTCATAGCCAACAATCAACAAGGGACTGGACCCTGACTCAGGCTGTTGAGAAAATAAAAACAAAGAGCATAAAATTATAAAGCGGTTTCTAAAACCAATGCAGCAAATAGAAATGGAAGTGCGCCTCCGATCAGATAAATGAAAAAAAAAATAAAGTTGATATCAAAAGTGTATGTTTCACATATTGAGGAAATGTAGCTCACCTGATAAACAGCTATATTTGTCTTTTGGGCAACTAAAATCATTTTGCTGGGGCTACCTTGTTTTCCGCTCTTAGCTGGTTTACCATATTGTGTCCTGCTGCCTCTAGAAATGTTCAATCTGGCCCATGATCCTTATGATCCTTTCCCTTGGTTAACTGTGTAAAGCAAGTCAGTTTGGTGATGCATACTAGTGAGGGAAGCCAATAACTGTTCTCTGGCTGTCCCATCTATTAAACGTATGTGCATTGTCCGAAGCAAGAGGAATAGGCGGTTACATTGGCAGCACTGTTATTGGTCATAAATCCCCTGTAATCTTAGGCCTCATGCACACAGGACGTTTTTTGACTGTTTTATAGCAGCTGTTTTTAGCTGCAGACGTTTTTTTTCTACAGTCAATAAACCCTCCATCATGTTATCCTATGTGTTCATCCACACATAGGCTGTTATCAACTGTTTTTAGCAGTGACGTTTTTGAGCTGTAAAAGCAAACCAAGACCAGAGGGTTCTGAGAGACGTTTTTCAGCTGTAAAAACGTTCAAACGCTCAAAAACGTGCAAACACGCTCAAAAACTTCGACCCCCAATGTTTTAGATCAATTGGAAAAAAAAGCTGGCCCTTTAAAAACGCTAAAAAACGTGAAAAAACGGCGGTAATATAACGCTGGTAAAAGCTGAAAAAAAATCACAGATAAGCTACTGACGTTTTTTGGACATTTTTGTGTGCATGAAGCCTTATTGTGAACATCCATATAATTAGTTAGCTGCTAATCCCAAGATAAGTATTCCAGGAAAACACAGCGACATCACATATCCTACATCATATCCTGTGACACACACCTTGAAAAAGTAATGAAACTACACTTTGAATAGTTTATATCTTCATGTTAATCACCTACAATTTTGCTTCCTCTTCTCCCCTTCCTTACACCGTCGGGGTCCCCCAAGGTTCTGTTCTTGTACTTCTCCTATTCTCGATCTACACCTAATCCCTGGGTCAGTTGATAGACTCCCATGGCTTCCGATACCATTTCTACCATGATGACACCCAAATCTCTCTCTCTACCCCACAGCTCACTCCATCAGCCTCCTCACGCATCACTAATTTACTAGCAGACATATCAGCCTGGATGTCACACGACTTCCTCATGCATAATATTTACTCTCCCATGTGCCTCTTTCCCTGACTTCTCTGTCAAGATCAAATTGCACAACTATCAACCCGTCCCATCATGCCAAGGTGCTAGGTGTTATCTTGGGCTCTGAACTCTCTTTTTAGCCCCACATCCAATCACTATCCTAATCTTGCTGCCTCAACCTACACAACATCTCCAAAATACACCCCTTCCTAACCAACGACACCACAAAGCTCCTAATTTACTCCTTTCTATCAGTCCCTTCATTGGCTTCCACTCAACCAACTAATTCAATTCAAAATACTAACAACAAAGTACAAAGCCATACACAACTCAACCACCAGCTACATCACTCACCTAGTCTCAAAATATCAACCTAATCTTTCTTTCTCCCAAGACCTCCTGCTCTCTAGCTCCCTTGTCACTTCCTCCCATGCTTGTTTCTAGGACTTCTCCCAAGCCTCTCCCATTCCTATGGAACTCCCTATCACAATATGTCCGACTGTCTCCTACTCTGTGTACTTTTAGGTGATCCCTGAAAACCCTTCTCTTCAGAGAAGATAAATTCTACCCCTACCTAACAACTATATTTTTTATTTCTCCATTATCTCCTCCAGTCATTACCTTTTGCATCACTTGACTCTCCATTTTAGGAATGTAAGCTCTAAAGTGCAGGGCCCTCTGATTCCTCCTGTATTGAATTGTATTGTAACTGTACGGTCTTACCTCATGTTGTAAAGCGATGCGTAAACTGTTGGCGCCATAAAAGTCCTGTATAATAAAAATCAGATCATATCTACTGTCCATTATAGAGCTATAAGCTGTTTGGTTAGCCTCATGTTAAGCTTAAAAACCTCAAACTGAAAAAAATCCAATTTTTTTCAGAAGCAACATGAAGCACTCTAAAAAGTATCTGACGATTTCTGGTGTGGTATAATTATTCCAATGTGTCTACTGAGACAATTCTTAAGATGAACTCAGAATTAATTGTGACCGTGTTTTGCATAAATAAGTATGGTGGTCCTTTGTTCAAAATAAATGCTTCTATTGAAGGGTAAACATAGTCTTAGCCACTACTGTAACCAATAAGATATCATTTGATTAATGATGCCAAAGGTCAAAGGCCATGACATGCTGACCAGACACCTCATTTATTTTAGCCTCTGAAATAACTCAAAGGAGATGGAACCTTGGTGGATAGTGTGTCACATTTCAGAGAAAAGGATTCATCATCTCACCAAAGTGAATTATAATAACCAGTCAGACAGGAACTGGTCAAGCCGGGATAAATATCCCTAGGGAACGTCAGGTTTAAAGCCTCAGCCTGTTGTATTATAACTGTCATACACTCAGCAGAGCTATGGAATAAACTGGCTCAAGTGATGTATTCAGAGAAATTACACTGTCATTTGTTTAACTTAGATGCAGATTTCAAGGGACTTGATTTTTCATTCACACCTACTCAGATGCCATAATGTCCAAATGGCAACAACTTGTTTTAGGTAATACACATGACAAAGGTTGTAATATCAAAACAAGGTAAAGAAAAGTAGGACACAATACTTCACTTTTCCAGCTGACCTATTATAAATAGTGGTATACTGTGTATATGGATACATGGAGATGGCGAAGACCCTTCTTAGAGAAGACTGTTCTAGGAAAAAATGAGTTCCCATTTGTACATCTGGCTGTTCTCTATTTCAGAATTAGTTTGCATTTTTTATGTTTGTGTAAATTCTGCACTATAGTGAGTCTATTGTTTTGCATTCAAACTAATTTGTTGAGAAGATAAGAAGCAGAAATAAACATATAAATGGATTGACCATTCCCTGGGCTTTACAGGCCTCAAATCTGAATATAAATGTAAACGGGGCTTTCAAAATGTCAGATGAATCAGTATATGTTGACCACTAAAGGCAATTGTTACCCCAACACTTCATATTCCTGATATGCGCCTGCTGTACCATGTACTTGTATGAGAAAGTATCCTGTTCTCTTTGTATCGCTTCTGTTGTGAAATCCCTGGGGTTCCTGCTAGTCCCCTTGCTTTCTTATTAAAAAGCTGACCACACTAAGCAGGAGAACAAGGAGATTGTGTTCAGTTTTCTAGCTATGCTGGAAACTCAGTATGCTCTCCTCCAATGATCGCAGCCATTCATTGGGAAGCTTAGTGCACTGCTGCTTCTCCTCCTCCCAGCTCTTATGCAGCTGAGAACAGAGGGAATGTGATCACTTAAAAAAAGGGGAAAAGGGTATTTATGTTTTTCCCCCAGTCGTCTTCCAGGACAACCCTTGAGAGATGGAGCTCCTCCCACCAACCAGGAAACACATTGGCAATTTTTATTTTAAGGCAGTCCCTCAGGTCCCTGGTCAGTCTTTATGTTTCCTCCATGTTGCTTGAGGGACCGCCAGAGGCTCAATCTCCCAAGAGCTGCACCTGGGGGAGTCAGCGGACATCCCTAATTTGCTTCAGGCAGGTGGTGACCCAATTCCCCTGCCTCTGAGCCCAGGCTGGGACAAGAAGTGGCGTGGGCATCATCCCCTAGGTGGCTCCGGCGGGGGGGGCGTGTCCTTGCAGCTGGAGGCCGCTTGACTTGGAAGATGCTGGCGCGTAATTTCCAGGGTGGAGTGATGTCATCACCTTGCACCAGGGGAAGGCACAGGGAGGCAGGAATGGCTGGCTGGTGCATACACATGGACCCATCTGCAGGGGACAGCAGGAGCACCACAGGCAGGCCCAATGATGCAGGAGGACAATGATTTACTATCCGCTCAATCTCCAGGGGTGTCCATTAGTGTCTAGTGGAAACAGCAGCTAGGTGGTGGTGGTCCCTAGTGGGCTAGGGCACGGCAGGAGTATTTTACGGAAAGGTGTCACTGGGTGTGCACTTTCATGGTTGAGGGGGATGGCAGGCTAAGCCGCTGAAAGAGCCAACGCCCATTTACAAAAAGTGGTGTGCTAAATGTGGGGATAAGATGGCTTCGGAATACACAGAACCACTATGTAATCTGTGTGAGACAGTTTCTCGGGAATGAGTCAGATGTCCTGTACACAATTTTTTTTGAATCCGTTAAAGATAAAATTACATCTTCTTTCAAGGAGTTCAAGAAGCTGATTGCAGACGTCAGAATTCCAACTGTTCATACTAGTCATCCCTCTACCATAGCCGCGCCAAGGTCCATAGCCTCTGGGTCTCAGGAGACTGGGGAAAAGCGGGCAGGTAGCCATGCAAACAATGAAGTAGCCACCATTAGCTCGGAATCAGAACAGGAGGAAAGTAGAGGGGAGGAAAAAGGGGTTTCAAGTTCAAATTGTCCCTAGATTATGTCTAGGACCTCTTAGGGGCCACTTATAACATACTGGAAATTGAGGAAGATAAGGATCTTCTTTCCACGCATGTTTTTCTTGTTTAGTGGGAGACTGCGCTGGACTGGCTTCCTAAATTGGAAGTCTTTGTGAAGGTAGCAATGGGGGCCCCTCTCAGTGCCTCTATCTGGCTGAGTGTAGAGAAGATTGTGAGTCCTTTTTTACGGGTGGGGCTGCTGCCTCTGGATATGGCTTGAAAAAACGGTTTCCAAACTGAGATCTGGGGGTGGGTATAGGAGCGCCCACAGTCACATGGTGAACCATAGGAGACTTTTCCTTTCTATAATGTTTTTATTAAAAGTGATAGTTTGTGATAGCAGCAATACAATCGAGCCTAGGCTTGATTGTATCCTATCCTAGCTACAAGATCACATCAAAAATGGTACCCCCAGGGAGGAGATCCTTAAAGAGTAACTCCACTTTCGTTGAGAAAAAAAAAACATTC
Organism: Glandirana rugosa; assembly: GCA_018402905.1. Classification (NCBI taxonomy): domain Eukaryota; kingdom Metazoa; phylum Chordata; class Amphibia; order Anura; family Ranidae; genus Glandirana; species Glandirana rugosa. Next base: position 17,420 of record BLSH010303541.1, on the reverse strand, counting down.
CCCCATGTGTCATCTATGTACACACCGCAGGGATTTTACCAAACTTTGTTGCAGATTCCTACCCTTTGTTATTCTGAAGAAATCCCTGTGTGTTTCTCTGTGCCCATATGGGAAAGTGAGTCTAATGGGAGTGGTTTCATAATTATCAATCAGCTGTGGCAACTTCAGGACACTAATAAGGAAAGCTGCTGGGCATGCATCCCTTTAGAGGTGTTCCTATAGGGAAAGGGCAAAGGGAGCGATCTCAAGAAGAAAGAAAAGATCTCCCCAAAAAACACTGGGCTGGTTACAAGGTGAAACCAAAGAGCAATGTCCTCTTTGGCTCTTCTGTCCAGATCCCAAAACAACAGTGACTTTAAGATGCCAGTAGGGGGAAGATTGGCTACCTTCCTACCTTAGTGGCAGAAGATGACAGCCAATGATTTTGTCTTAAACATCATCGCCAGGGGTTACTGTTTGGAATTCGGCAGCATTCCTCCAGAGAGGTTTCTTCTGACAAAGCTTCCCAGGGATTCTGAGAAGGCTTGAGCCCTGCCCCTTCTTCTATGAGAAATGGTAAATCAAGGGGTCCTTATTCCAATCTGGGAGGTAGAAAAGGGCAAAGGTTTTTATTCACACATTTGTCATCAAGAAACCGTTAGAAACGTTTTGCCTGAATTTGATGTCCTTGAATCAAGCCATTCGTTACAAGAGATTCAGGATGGAATTGTTTTTTTCAGTAAAAAATATACTACAACCAAGAGTCTTCATGGTGACAAAAAATGACTTTTTTTGTTAAGGTAGGACTTAGAGAACATTGCTTACCGAACTAAGTTCCTGTAGTTTAAGTCCGTTTTGCAAAGATTGCCAAAGAACTACTGTTTACACACTTATTTTTGGAAACGGGAAAAGATGGAGGGTCTAACCTTATTCCTGGGGAACTAAATGGTAAAGAGTATCTTCTTCCCCGTCCCGAGTTCGGAAGAGTCTTAGGGACCCTTCGAAACAGTCTTCTTTGGAGAGACCTCCTTACGACGGCTTAAGGTTTGTCATTGGGGACCGCTACTACAAATTCTGTTTTAGTAACCGACAGTAGAAGACGGTGATTCCATCCTTCCATCGGTTAGA
>BLSH010303541.1:2672-15732 GCA_018402905.1 Glandirana rugosa | reverse complement strand
CTTTCTCCGAGTTCACTGACAGACGCAGCTCTCCATTACGTGTGGGGTTTATGCTGGTCTCACTAGGAGTTAACTAGGCAGGGAAAAGAAACAGCTGGCCCCTCCCATGGGGCCGTCCTCTCTTCCCACATAAACCCCCTTTATAGCATAGCTCATCAGTTCGTACATAAGCCGTACACGAACAGAGCACAGAGGGGTGGGTGCTGCGTCTGTCAGTGAACTCGGAGAAAAGGATTTTACGGTAAGTTTTAATAAAATCCCTTTTTCTCCTATCGTTCACTGACAGATGCAGCTCTCCATTACGTGTGGGGATGTCCCCAAGCTGTGTCAAAAAGAGGGGAGGGTAAACGCTAACAACAGTACCCAACAGAACCTCTAAGGAGGCGCCAGACGCGCCTACACTGCCGCCTGCAAAACTTTGCGGCCAAAAGCAGCATCCGAAGATGCAAACATATCAACTTTGTAAAACTTAATGAAAGTGTGAACCGAGGCCCAAGTGGCCGTCTTGCACACCTGTGACACTGTGGCCTGATGTCTAAAAGCCCAGGAAGTGCTAACAGCCCGGGTAGAATGAGCCGTGACCGGAAAAGGAGGAACCTTGCCCCTAACAGAATACGCATGGGTCACGGTCTGTCTGATCCAACGAGAGATCGTAGCCAAGGAAGCCGCCAAACCTTTGCGCGGACCCTCAGGCAGCACAGAGCATCAGCTTTTCGAAAAGAAGCTGTAGCAGACAAATACAGACAAGGCCCTCACTACGTCCAAAGCATGCAATTCAATTTCTTTTGGGTGCGATGGACGAGGGCACAATGAAGGAAGGACAATATCTTCATTAATGTGAAAGGAAGAAACCACTTTAGGAAGAAAGGAGGGAGAGGGTCGCAAGACCGCCTTATCCTTATGCAGGACTAGGTAGGGAGACTTTCACGAGAGTGCTTCTAATTCAGACACCCGTCTGGCGGAAGTGATGGCTACTAGGAAAGCCACCTTCTGCGAGAGCAGTTGTAAGGAAATCTCCCTGATTTTCTCATAAGGCGGTTTCTGAAGTACAGAAAGCACCAAATTCAGATCCCCTGGAGCCAATGGAACCTTCACCCGAGGCGCCACATGTCGTAACCCTGGAACAAAGGTACGGATCAACGAGTGCGAAGCCAAAGGTCTCTGGAAAAGAACTGCCAGAGCCGATATCTGGCCCTTAAGAGTACTCAAAGCCAGTTTTTTGTTCAGGCCCTGCTGCACTTTAGGACCCTGGATACCACATAAGAGCGAGGGTTAGGACCCTCCGCCTCGCACCAAGCTATATAAGCCTTCCAGGTGCGGTGGTAAATCTTGCGAGAAGTACACTTGCGAGCCTTCAACAATGTAGGGATCACTGAGTCAGGACTCCCCTGTCTCTTAGCACCTGGGACTCAATAGCCAAGCCGTCAAAGCCAGCGAGGTAAAGCAGGGTGCAAGATGGGCCCGAGACAGAAGATCGTCTCTCAGCGGGAGCCGCCAGGGGGCGTCTGCCACCATTTGCACTACATCGGCGTACCAAGTGCGCCGAGGCCAATCTGGAGCCACCAGGATTATTGGTATTTCCTCCGCCACTATCCTGCGGCTCAATCGCGGTAACAGTTTTATCGGAGTGAAGGCATACAGAAGTCGGTAACGGCCCCAGGGGGCCACCAGAGCGTCCGTGGCCACTGCCAACGGATCCTTCGTTCTGGACACAAAGGTCTCCACCTTGTGATTGAACCGAGACGCCATGAGATCCACGTCCGGCGCCCCCCGTCTGCGGCAAATCTGGTTGAACACCTCCGGGTGGAGGGACCACTCTCCCTGGTCCAGCGTCTGGCGACTGAGAAAATCCACCTGCCAGTTCTCCACACCTGGAATGTAAATGGCGGAGATTGCCGGAACGTGACCTCCCGCCCAACGCAGTATCAGAGCTGCCTCCGCCGCAGCTGCTGGACTTCTTGTGCCACCCTGATGGTTCCCATACACCACTGCTGTGGCATAGTCCGACTGAATTCGGACCGGACGGTCCTGCAATCTCACTGTCCAGTGAGATAGGCACAATCTGATTGCTCTCAGCTCCAGTACATTGATGGGGAGACGAGCCTCCTGTGCCAACCAACGGCCCTGGGCAGACAGCTGCCCCAGGATCCCTCCCCAGCCTGAAAGACTGGCATCCGTGGTGATGATCACCCACTGGAGGGGCAAGAACGACTTCCCTTGAGTCAGGGCCAGGTCCCGAAGCCACCAGGTCAGAGACGCCCTGGTCTTTGAGCTCAGACGAATCAGAAGGTCCAAGGACCGAGGTGACCTGTCCCCCCGGGCTGAAGGAGACGAGTGTGACTCTGGGCAAATGGTATCGCCTCGAAAGACGAGACCATGAGCCCCAGCACCCGCATACAGAATCGTAACGAAGACCGACAGTGCGACAGAAGGGTTCGCACTGCTGACTGCAGAGACAGTAACTTGGCTGGAGAAAGGAACACCTTCGCCTGCACTGTGTCTAATATCAGACCCAGGTACTCCAAGCGACTGGTCGGTGACACCGACGATTTCTGCAGGTTGAGTAACCAGCCGAAATCCTGCAGCGAGGTCATTGTGATCCTCACATTCTCCTCCAGAGCCGAGGCGGACTCCGCACGCAGGAGCAGGTCGTCTAGGTAGGCTACTACCGCAATGCCTCTCTGTCACATCAACGCCAACACCGGCTAACAGCTTTATGAAAACTCTGGGTGCTGAGGCCAGACTGAAGGGGAGTGCCACGAATTGAAAATGGAGGTCTCCCACTGCAAAGCGTAGGAAGCGCTGATGCCGTGGACAAATGGGTACATGGAGGTACACATCCCTGAAGTCCAGGGATGCCAGAAACTCCCCCTGATGGAGGGCGGCCACAACCGAGCGGATAGATTCCATCCGGAACTTCCGCACCCTGACATACCGGTTCAGGGCCTTTAGGTCCAGTACTGGCCGAACCCCCCCTTTTTTGGGGACCACGAACAGATTTGAGTAGAAACCTCGAAACCTCTCTTCTGGAGGCACTGGCACAATCACTCCCTGGTCTGAAAGTGCTTGAACAGCCCCGAAAAGGGCCTCTCGGCAATCCTGCGGGAGCCCTAAGTTTGATGGGAAGAACCTGTCTGGGGTAGAGTGTTGAACTCTATCTTGTACCCGGCGGACACCACTTCCCGGACCCAACGATCGGGAATGTGAGCCAGCCACCGGTCTGCGAACCCCAGAATACGTCCCCCTATCCGAAACTCGGGTGGGGGCAACCCATCAGGCTGAGGACTTGTTTTCCGCCTTTTCGGTTTTGCGCTGCCACTGCCGCTTACCGGCCCCTGCAGCGACCTTACCGGGACGGTTCCCCCTACCTGTTGCGCTCGGGGCACGAAAAAACCTCTTCTGACCCGAGGGAGGGGGCCCCTGTCTACGGCGAAACTCGTGCCTCCGGGGCTCCGGAAGAAAGGTACTCTTACCTCCCGTAAAGTCTTTTATGATCTCATCCAAACGTGGACCAAATAGACGTCCACCCTGAAAAGAGAGGTCAGCAAGACATTTTTTGGAACCATGGTCGCCAGAGAACCAAAGTATCCTTCTGAGGATAACGGCAAAAATCGATATCCTGGATAACATCGGCAGTAAATCAACGGCCGCAAAAGGTACTTGAACCCTTGGAGCAAAAACTCAGCCCTCTGCGGAGCATCCATCAGGCGGCCACATTCCAGATCGGACTGAAGCTCCGCCATACGCTCAGACAGATGTTGAGCCGCCATGGCGGACGCCAGGGCTGGCCGCACAGCAGAACCTGCCACCAGGAAAAGCGACTTTAAAAGCACCTCTGTTTTTCTATCCGCTGGGTCCTTGAAAGAAGGAGAACCTTCCAGAGGAATAGTCGTCGCCTTACTAAGGCGGGCTATCGGTGGGTCCACCACAGTCTATTCCCATTTTTCCAAAAAGCTTTCCTCAAAGGGATAGTGAGCAGCGAACCGTTTTGACAGTGAAAAGGAAAGCTGCGGACGTTGCCATTCACGGTAAAGAAAACTATCAAAATATTGATCGTAGGGGTAAGCCATGGGGGCCCTAGGGGGCCTAGAGGACCCACACACATATGCGGAAGTCTGCGATTCACCATCCTGGCTCAGTCGCAGCGTAGTGCGAATGCCGGGGATAATGGCGGCGACTAAAGCTCTTTTGTGTGCAGCCGTCGCCCCTTGATCCTCTTCACCATCCGATGGGCCCAGTTCCCCATCAGATAGGTCCACTGGGACCCCTGAGGCCACTTCGGGATCATAATCCTCCCCCGATTAATAAGAGGGGGGGAAGGGGGCGCTTCTTGGAGGCCTGTTGGGCAACCTCCGCCCGGGGAAGAAATTCACTAAAGACCGCCCGTAGCTGGTCTAAAAAAGCCCCTTGCGCCGCCGCTGATGCCTCCTCAGCAAGTTCAGCAGTGTAATCTGCCATTGCTTTTTGCCCCCAGACCCCTCTCAGTGACACACCGTGGTACTAAAGAAGATGAGGCACCCCCACACTGCCGCACACCACCACCCCACAGTGCACCAGGGAACCCAGGAGGACTGCACCTGCCGCCACCAGCACCCACAGGGGAGCCTATCGGTTACTTGCTGTTTTTTGCTGCCAGTAACCCCAGAGGATCGTCAGAGAGCCACGCCGTCCGATCACCACCGCTCCACAGAGAAGGGAAAACGCCGTACACACGTTTTTGCAGAGACATGTGGTCAAAATGGCCGCTGTTAGACACTAGAGGCTGAAACATCCTGTACAGAGACTTGCAGTACCGCAAAAGGCCGCTCTGAGTGCTAGAGGGAAAGCCCCATAGGCCAGATATGTCTGCGGCTACGGCAAAATGGCGGCGGTCCGCTGCAAAATGGCGGCCGATCGATGCATGGTGGCGAAAATGAAAATGACGGCGCAGACGGACTGGGTGCGGTGCGGGGGTGGGGGGTGTGTGTGAAGGGGGGGCAGGAGCTCCATGCGCCCCTGCCGGCGGCTACCCAGACAAAAAGGAAATTTTTTTTTTCCATCGGTCCCCCTTCCGCCCCTGAAAAGGGGGGAAGGAAGGAATTCTCACTCACCACTCTGACGAGCGCAATGGGTAGCCACCCAGTCGCAGACTTTCCACCCCTGCCTGGATGGCACGCTGCAGGCCAGAAATTCACCCTACTGAATTGCATCCGGGCTGGGCGTAAGTGGGGATCACCCCAGGCCACCCGCACGGAACGGGCACTATGCGGCGGGTCCCCATACTGCGGGACTGGCTCGCATCAGTCGGCCAGGTTGGGGAAAGTACAGTGCCCATGGACTCTCCATGCCCCGACCGGCTTCTTGATAGCAGATCATCTTGATAGAAGACAAGAAAATAAAATAAAAAGAATGGTCACAAACAGGATCGCAATTCCCCTAAAGGGAAGCCAGGTCAACTCCTTGCAAACTAGGCATTTAGACTGATGAGCTATGCTATGGAGGGGGTTTATGTGGGAAGAGAGGACGGCCCCATGGGAGGTGCCAGCTGTTTCTTTTCCCTGCCTAGTTAACTCCTAGTGAGAACAGCATAAACCCCACACGTAATGGAGAGCTGCATCTGTCAGTGAACGATAGGAGAAAATCCAATTTTCTTTCTCGGACATCATAGGACACAGAGCAGGCTATATATTCTATACATACTGGGATGTCCCAGAGCAATCCCTGAGGGGAGACACAATTCCAATTAAACCACAGCCTTTAATATGCTGTGGCCAAAAAATGGAATCCTCCGCTGTTCTAACATCCACCTGATAGACTCTTGTGAATGTATGTACTGAGGACCACGTAGCGGCCTCATAAATCTGTGCCACCGACATCTGGTGGCAGAAGCCCAGGAGGTCCCTATCTCCTGGTGGAAAGAGCTCTCATCCTGAATGGGGGAGCTCTCCCCCTTTAACCATAAATTTGAGTAATCAGCTGGCTAATCCACAGTGAAAACAGCTGCCTTGGATGCGGTCCGACCCTTCCTAGGGCCTTCAGGCAACAAAAAGACATCAGACCTACTGATGTCTGCAGATCTCTTCAGATAGATCTTAACAGCACGCACCACATCTAAAGAGTGCAATGGTCTCTCCTCCGGTGAGGAGGGCTGAGAATAAAAAGAAGGTAACAATATCTTCATTGAGATGAAATGCCAACACAACCTTTGGTAGGAAGGATGGAAGAGGCCGTAACACCACCTTATCCTGGTTCAATCTCAAGTCTGGCTCTTTACAAGAAAGAGCTGCCAACTCCGAAACCCCTCTGGCTGGGATGATGGCAAAAAGAAAGACTAGTTTGCTAGTCAAAAAGACCAAGGGAATCTCCCTAATAGGTTCAAAAGGCTGCTTCTGCAGCACTGACAAAACCCACATCCATCTGTTTTTAGCGGATGGATTTGGATGTTGGTGGGTGTAGACAGACATATTAACTCCTTGCCGACCGCCGATCGGCAATTGACGGCGACAAGGTGGCTCGTGAGCGCAAATCGCCGTCATACGACGGCGGCCGCGATCACGAGCCTAGTGAGTGCCCGTGCGCTCACTGTGTTCGGGGAGGGCCAGGGAGCGGGTGCGGCAGCTTCGATTGCTGCCGGCTACCTGCGATGGCCCCCCCGGAGCGAAGGAACGGAGGTCTGTGTATGTAAACACGGACCTCTGTTCTGTGAAGGGGGAAGGGCTGTGATCACAGCCTTCCTGTATACGGAGGCTGTGACCACTTCCCTTCCCCAGCTAGGGCAGTCCCCCCACAGTTAGAACACGCCCAGGGAACACTGTTAACCCTTAGAGTGCCCCCTGCAGGTTAACCCCTTCACTGCCAATGGCATTTACACAGTAATCAGTGCATTTTTATAGCACTGATCGCTGTATAAATGCCAATGGTCCCAAAAAAGTGTCAAAATGGTCCGACATGTCCGCTGAAATATCGCAGTACCGCTAAAAATCGCAGATCGCCGCCATTACTAGTAAAAAAAATAAATAAAAACCCCAAAAATGAATTCTCATCATCCGTAAACGCGACCACTTTTGCGCAAACCAAACACCGATTGCGATTTTTTTTATCACAAATATGAGGAAGAATATAAATCGGCCAAAACCGATGAAAAAAAATGTTTTTTTATATTTTTTTTTGGATTTGTATGTTAGCAAAAAGTAAGAAATTTGGGTTTTTTTGCAAAATTGTCGCTCTTCTTTTGTTTATAGCGGCGATCAGAAATGATGCAGAGGTGATCAAATACCACCAAAAGAAAGCTCTATTTGTGGGAAAAAAAGGACGCAAATTTTGTTTGGGTACAATGTTGCTCGACCGCGCAATTGTCAGTTAAAGCGACGCAGTGCCAAATCGCAAAAAGGGCTCCGGTCCTAAAGCTGGAAATCCTTCCGGGGCTGAAGTGGTTAATAAAAAAAAAAACCGAGCTTAGGATATTTTGATACCTATGGCTGGGTATGCTGCCTCCAGTGGCATCTCCCTATTAGGGAGTTTTAGTTGTGGGTTTGGATCTGGATTGGCGCTCCCCTGGTAAACTATTACTAGGTAGATATCCCCTTAATTGTTATGAATCTCTCTCATATAAGGTGCTGAATGTGGTTAAGACATGCAAGGCAAAAAGGAATAAAATCCAAAGCCAAGTGTATCCAATCTGTGAAAAAATATAATAACTTATATAAAGTGCTAATGTGCTAGTATCACTGTGTAGTGTAATACTCAATTTATGATGGCGTATGTAGTGCTCGGTAGGATGGTATATGAACGTGCTTATGTATCTCCCCAATAAAGTGTGTCCAATGAGAGAAGTAAAAAGTGCTAATGTGCTAGCATCGCTGAAAATGATGTAAAGTAAATGCGTGGTTTACTCAAAAATGTGATAGCATATAAAGTGCTTAACGTGGTAATACAAAAAAAGTCCCTATAAATGTCTAGTATTAGTTCATGAGCAAAAGACATATGACCTGCAGGCATAATCATATATAGTGTTTCTGGTATTCCCAACAATCCAGGTAAGGTAAATTTAGTGCTATGTACTACCTTCCTTCCACCAACAATTATTAAAACAAATGCTATAGCCTTAATATTGCAGACTATTTGAATTTCTAATAATATTAAAGTTGTTCCTCTTCTTTCCCTGAATTGCCATATGCAACGGAGGAGTTAAACCACCTTACCAACATCTTGGAACCTACACCGGAAGAGGAGACCACCATCCACCCTTAGGATCCCGGACCCACCTGCCAGCGAAAATTATCTTTGCACATTACCCTTGTGAGAAATCATCCACCCAGGAGCTTGGATTACACAACTGGAGAGATAAGAGAGACCAACAACCATCTTGAGGATCCTCGATCCACCTGCCTGAGACAGGTGCCTCTGCGCTTTACCCCTGTGTGGGGTGGCGCTGTCTGGTAAGCAGGGTGGCAATTGGGGAGCATGCGTGTCACACAAAAGAAATATTCTGTTTGGACTTCACTATACGGACACTTGATTTAATATTATTAGAAATTCAAATAGTCTGCAATATTAAGGCTATAGCATTTGTTTTAATAATTGTTTATAGGTGGAAGGAAGGTAGTGCATAGCACTAAATTTACCTTACCTGGATTGTTGGGAATACCAGAAACACTATATATATGATTATGCCTGCAGGTCATATGTCTTTTGCTCATGAATACTAGACATTTATAGGGACTTTTTTGTATTACCACGTTAAGCACTTTATATGCTCACATTTTTGAGTAAACCACGCATTTACTTTACATCATTTTCAGCGATGCTAGCACATTAGCACTTTTTACTTCTCTCATTGGACACACTTTATTGGGGAGATACACAAGCACGTTCATATACCATCCTACCCAGCACTACATACGCCATCATAAATTGAGTATTACACTACACAGTGATACTAGCACATTAGCACTTTATATAAGTTATTATATTTTTTCACAGATTGGATACACTTGGCTTTGGATTTTATTCCTTTCTACCTTGCATGTCTTAACCACATTCAGCACCTTATATGAGAGAGATTCATAACAATTAAGGGGATATCTACCTAGTAATAGTTTACCAGGGGAGCGCCAATCCAGATCCAAACCCACACCTGTAGACAGACATATGTCCATTTACATTCGCCACTCCGGAGAGGGCAATGGATTGTCCGATCGGGTCCGCCTAAAAAAAACTGACAAGCAGACTCCATCGGTCCGCCCGTGTGAAAGGGGCCTTAGATGTGCTAAAGCTTACTTGCAGTCATCTTGTTGAAAGCCCTGGGAGTCAATGAACCCCGTACACCCAGTATACAAATTTTGACACTAAAGTCAGATAGATCATTTGTTTTACCTGCTAGTGCAGTCCAGTGTAGGAACTTCTCAGAAAGAGAATATTAGCACCTGCCTCACTATGGTGACCAGTTAGTTTAAAAGTTTTAAGAGCTTGTCCACACTAGCAAGCTGCACTTAAAGCATGGCATGGTATGTGCTGGGTGACACAGGGCCAATGTTCCAATCCCAGCACATAACAACCTTTTTTTTTACCCCACAGACTGTACTGAAATATGATGCAGGGGTTCATAATGCAGCTGAAAATACTGCATGTACTATTGTTATTATACAGGATTAATATAGCACCAACAGTTTGCACAGTCCATACACTATAAGGTGAGACAGTACGATTACAATACAGAAGGAGTATGAGGGCCCTGCTCATGGAACTTACAATCTAAAGGGAGGGGGAGGTGGTACAGAAGGTAATAGCTGTGGGATTGATCTGATAGAGGTGGCTGAAGTACAATTTTAGGTGAAGGTGGGGTAGGCTTCACTGAATAAGTGAGTTTTCAAGGCGGACAGGGTGGGGTTTTTTAAGTAAGGGGGTAAACAGTGCAGGATTGAGAGGGAAAGGAAAAGCGCCAGAGGAGATAGAGAGATGGAAGATGTGGGTTAGACTGTGTAGGATAGAGCAGGAAGTGGGCCATAGTGGTTGTGAGGGGACATGTTGTGAGGTGGGCCTCAGCATATTTTTCAAGTGCACACCATAGTAAACAACGTATTTCGCCTGGTCTATGAGTTGGGGCTGCTCTTGAAATAGCTGTCAGTGTAGCCAACATATGCTGGGTGAACAAGGTAATAGGTTTAGGTTCAGGAATTCAGGGGTATGTTTAAAGAGGAAGTAAACCCTGATGGGGTTTACTTCCTCTATGTAACCCTGCAATGTAAAAGCATAATGGGCTAGCATGCATTTACATTTTGTCAAGCATTAATTTGCACTGCATTAAGGCAGCCCTTTGAGTCAATGGGCATTAACTGCACCAACATCTCCGCCTCCTCCCTTACTAGTTAAAAAAAAAAAAAAAAAGCCATAAATTAATTCTCATGGTTTGTAAATCAATCAATAAATGCTGATCGTGATTTTTTTTACCACAAATATGAGGAAGTATATATATCGGCCAAAACTGATGAATGAATTTGTTTTTTTTATTTTTTTTTTTTATATGTATTATAGCAAAAAGTAAAAAATGTAGTTTCTTTTTCAAAATTGTTGCTTATTTTATTTATTTTTTGTTATTTTTGTTAATGACGGTGATCAAAAGTGACGCAGAGGTGTTCAAATACCACCAAAAGAACGCTCTATTTGTGGGGAAAAAAAGGGCGTCAATTTTGTTTGGGTACAATATCGCACGATTGTCAGTTAAGGCGATGCAGTGCCGAATCGCAAAAAGTGCTCTGGTCCTAATGTGGGAAATCCTTCCGGTCCTTAGGTGGTTAAAACATGATGTGCATGTATGTGTGTGTTCTATGTGCTCTACTTCTTTTTTTTCTCCAATTACTCATTTACATTAGGAGGATCTGTTGTGTTTATCTCCCTGTACCTGTTAACATTACTGTCTGTATGTTTTAACATGACAACACATTTTCAGCAACATAAAAAGTCTACATGTATTATACGGAGCTGTGAAATCATGTTTGTCACCTGATTCTTTTCTATAGCTTACAATTTTGCAAGAAATACCTCGAGGTCATAAAGCTTTCAACAGCACATTCACAAAACATCATGTACTTCACAATTTGTACTTCAAAATATGTAATTATATAGAGGCTTTCCTTATCTGAACGATTACATAGAGTGTAAAACAATAAATCAGATGCTCAAAATTAAAAAAAAGAAAATAGCAGTACAAAAATGATTTATTCAGCACTGTTTAAACAGTGCGATTTCATCTTCCTCCTAGTCCACAATATCTAGGACACTAAACAGCATTTTAGTGGAACCATCCAACAATATGACATAATTATAATACAGGGGGATATTTATAAAGCTATTTATAAAGGCTGCAAATGATCATTTCCTAACTTTTTTACCACCAGACACCTGTCAGAAGATTCACTTTCTTTACACTCCATTAAAGTGGCATTAAACCCCAAACCAAAAAATGTAATACATTGCAGCTTATCATTCATTAGGTGTAGTGGCTGAATTAAGTCAAAAAGAGGGGGTGGGGTAGGAAAAAAATGGGACTTTGACTTGTCTGTTTTTTGTACTTTTGCTTATGCAATTTATTATCCCTCTAATTAAAAAATCTTTTATTAAATCCATCTTTACATTCCCGTCGCTTGTGTCATTTAAAGTCCCAAACTCATCCTTATTTTATTTTATGTACCAAATATCAGGGATGGAAGTGCATGACCGACCACATCATGGCTTCATTTAAAGTCCCATTTCTTTCCTACCCCACCCCCTCTTTTTGACTTCAATCAATAGGGTTGGACACAAGCGGTGGTGAATGTTCATTATTATAGCCATGGTCCACTGTTTAATGATCCCCGTGTGTCCCTTTGTGGACATTTTTTACCTACAATATACTCCAAGGTATTTCCATTTTAGGGAATTTTTTGTTTTTAATTTTATATTCATTTGGGTTTTTCTTTGCTCCGTCTTTTGATACATTTGTATCTGTTTTTGGCACCATTGTTCTTGCTTTCCTTGTCCGCTGGTGGTGATGCCCCTGTGATTGGGTTACTGGACTACCTGGCTTCTGAAGGTCCGGGAGCTGCGAGGCACACCTTGGGTTCCCTTCCGCCCCCACCCTAGTGTGATGTGGGGGGGGGGGGGCGGATTCCCTCATGCTGTGCATCGGCACCACGTCACCCAGACCGGTATGCTGCACCATCCTTGGATGCAGTACCGGCTGCGTACACACACTCGCGGGTGCAACATGGGGGTTGAGTGTTGCTCCCCTGGCTGTTTGCCGGTCCGGGATTGGGCCTCTTCTCCCCCTTTCACCGCTCCCGCGCGCGTGACGTGGCGGGGGGTGTTTGGCGGTGGCGCCTATATCAGGCGTCCCCCGGCGTGGCAATGGGCACCTCCGGCATGTTGCACACATGCACCTCACCTTGCACATGGCTCTTTGACAGTCTCAAACTTTCAGGTAATACACTGGTTAATGCTCTCATCTCATTCACTTTCCTCACTCCTCATGTATGTTCTCACTCTCCATTCAATCCTTTTTCTTTCTCCTACTCTCTATCCTATTTATCCTTACTCAGTTTCTTCACCTCTATACTCTTACCGAATATTCACACATATGCACCAATTCATCACTCCCACTATCACCTGTCATTCACATTCACACATATCCCTCATTGCACATTATCATTCACGGGTCCAATGTGCTGGAGTGCTCCCCTTTCCATGCTGGGCGCCGTCCCGCCTCAGCTCCCGGCCCGTTTGATTGCGGGCGGTCTATCTGCCATGCGGGTGCACCATTGGCATGTTATAATTTTGTAACAAATCACTACAGAAGATATACAACACCCTCGGTTCGACCTTCACGCATTTGGGTGATGAAGTCTATACTTATGGGTGTATATCACGAATGGTACAGCAGTACGGTTACCACGTGGGCGTACCGTCTATCTGGCGGGCGTTAGTTTGCCCGGCCCTCGACTCCGCCCTGCCGCGGGTCGTACCTTTCCCCTCGTGAGGTCGTGTAACCTGGGCACTTACTATTACACGTTACTCCCTATACACACTTACACTTACTGTCCACTAT
>BLSH010303540.1:301651-314111 GCA_018402905.1 Glandirana rugosa | reverse complement strand
GGAATGACCCGTGAATTTGGGGGGAGGACGGGTCTGGTTAAAAACCGAAAGTCGCGACAGCGTAAAACTTACTGTTAACGTGCCAGCACGCTGCAACATGGGTTTATTTTAAACGCAGGAAAAAAAGGGTGTTTATCTCGAAAGAAATAATTTTTTTAATGGATTTGTACTTTAGCAAAAAGTAAAAAATATTGTTCTTTTTTGCAAAATTGTCGCTCATTTTTTGTTTATAGCGGCGATCAGAAATGACGCAGAGGGGATCAAATACCACCAAAAGAAAGCTCTATTTGTGGGAAAAAAAGGACGCAAATTTTATTTGGGTACAACGTCGCACGACCGTGCAATTGTCATTCAAAATGCGACAGCGCTGAAAGCCAAAAATTGGTCTGGGCAGGAGGGGGGTTTAAGTGCCCAGTAAGGAAGGGGTTAAATTGTATACCCCTCAATGTTGTGGTCCCTTAGGTGTACATCTAATAGTTTTTTGAAATTATCTATACTCCAAGCAGAGACTACTGCTTGTGGAAGAGAATTCCACATCCTCACTGCTCTTACCGTTAAGAAACCTCTATGCTTTTTATGGTTACATCGCCTTTCTTCTATTCTTAGTGAATGGCCGCGTGTCTTTGTGTGCTCCCTTGCGCGGAATAGTTTTGTACCTATTGTGGGGTCACCAGTACAGTATTTGTACATTGAAATCATATCCCCTCTCAAGCGTCTCTTCTCCAGAGAGAATAAGTTCAGCGCTTGTAATCTTTCCTTACAACTAAGGTGCTCCAATCTTTTAATAAGCTTTGTGGCCTTTCTCTGTACCGTTTCCAATACCAATTCATCCTTCCTGAGGACTGGTGCCCAGAACTGGACGGCATATTCCAGGTGTGGCCTCACCAGGGACCTGTATAGTGGGAGAATTATTGATTTATCCCTGGAGTTGATCCCTTTCTTGATGCATGCCAACACTTTGTTAGCTTTGCTTGCAGCAGCTTGGCATTGCATGCCACTGCTGAGCCTGTTCTCCACTAGGACCCCTAGGTCTTTTTCCATCCTAGATTCCCCCAGAGGCTCTCCCCCTAGTGAGTAGTTAGCTTTCTTGTTACCCAAATGCATTATCTTACATTTTTCTACGTTAAATCTCATTTGCCACTTGTATGCCCACCCCATTCATTTATTCAGATCTTCTTGCAAGGATTCCACATCCTGTGGAGAGTTTATTGCTCTGCTTAGCTTGGCATCATCCGCAAATATTGAGATTGAGCTGTTCACCCAGTCCTCCAAATTGTTTATGAATAAACTGAATAGGACTGGTCCAAGGAGAGAACCTTGGGGAACACCACTTTCTACACCAGACCATTCTGAGGACTGCCCATTTATCACCACCCTCTGGACTCGCCCCTGTAGCCAATTTTCAATCCAGGTGCTCACCCTTTGATCCATGTTAAGGGACCTTACTTTGTACAGTAAACGTTTATGGGGAACTGTATCAAATGCTTTTGCAAAATCCAGATATACCACGTCTACAGGCCTTCTCTTATCTAGATGGCAGCTCACCTCCTCATAGAAGGTTAATAGATTGGTTTGGCAAGAACGATTCTTCATGAAACCATGTGGATTACCGCTAATGATACCATTCTCGTTACAATAATCTTGTATATAATCCCTTATTCCCTCCAAGAGCTGGCCAATTATTGATGTTAAGCTAACTGGTCTGTAGTTCCCAGGGCTATAGCTTTGTCCTTTTTTATATATTGGTACTACGATGGCTTTCTTCCAATCAGCTGGTATCATACCAGTCAGAAAACTGCTCTTAAAGATAAGGTACAAGGGTCTGGCAATAACTTGGCTAAGTTCCTTAAGGACCCTTAGGTGTAAGCCATGTGGTCCCGGTGACTTAGTGTTCAGTTTTTCAAGCCTATTCCTGATTTTATCCTCAGTTAGCCATGAGGGTGCTTCCTGTGACATGCCGTGAGGACCAGCATTGTAGTTCTAAATAATTGAGCCCCCTGTTTCCTTCGTGAATACTGAGGAGAAAAATGAGTTTAACACCTTTGCCAATTCTCCATCCTTTGCAACCAGATTACCTTCATCATTCTTTATGGGGCCAATATGATCTGACCTCCTTCTCTTACTGTTTATATACTTAAAGAATTTCTTGGGATTCTTTTTACTCTCCTCCGTTATGTGTCTCTCATGTTCTACCTTAGCTGCTCTGATTGCACCTTTGCATTCCTTATTGCATGTTTTATAAATATGGAAATCTCACAGGGACCCCTCAGCCTTGTATTTTTTGAAGGCCTTCTCCTTTGCTTTTATGTGTGCCATTATGTCGGAGTTAAGCCACCCTGGTCTTTTAGTTCTTTTAAATGTATTTCCCGTTGGGATACACTGGCTAATACCTTTGTTTAGTATGTTCTTGAAGCACTCCCATTTTTCCTCTGCGTTCATTGTTCCTACAATTTTATCCCAGCTAACATCTTCCAGCAAGGAGCGTAGTTTATGGAAGTTGGCTCTCTTAAAATTCAGCGTCTTTGTATTCCCCTTATGTTTCTTATTTGTGTAATTTATACTGAAACGAATTGTCCTGTGATCGCCATTTCCTAGATTGCCCCTTACTTCCCAGTCTATGACTAGGTCTGTGTTGTTAGTGATCAGAAGGTCTAATAATGCTTTTTCTCTTGTTGTTGCATTTACCATTTGACCCATGAAATTGCCCTGCAGGACATTTAGGAAATGGCAAGCCTTAGCTGAGAGTGCAATACCTTCCTTCCAGTCAATATCTGGATAATTAAAATCCCCCATGACACTTCCTATCCTAGCCGCTATTCCAAATTGCGATAGGAGGTCCGCCTCACCCTCCTCCCTCTGATTAGGGGACCTATAGCATATTCCCAGTATTACTTTCCCCCTGGTATCCTCCCTTTGTAGCTCTACCCATAAGGCTTCAACTTCCTCCCCAGATCCACTAGTAATGTCATCTCTCATTTATTTGTACGTCATTTTTTATATACAGGCATACCCCTCCCCCTTTTTTGTCCACCCTATCCCTGCGATATAGGGAATACCCCTGGATGGTAGCCAGCCAATCATGAGAGCTGTTGAACCAAGTCTCTGAAATTCCCACAAAGTCTAATTCCTCCTCGTACAGTAGCAACTCTAGTTCTCCCATCTTGTCTGCCAGACTCCTGGCATTAGTGAACAAGCCACGTAGTTTTGTCTGGATACCTATGGTTTCCTTGCTAGGTAATCCTCTTTTGCACATAGGACTTGTTGCACTACTCGCCTCGGATTTAAATTCTTTATTCGGCCTATCACTCCTACACCCAATACTACCCCCTGAACTCTGTTCCGCTCTGGCTATTTCTAAGTCTGGACCCCCCCCTCCCGTTACCTAGTTTAAAAGCCCCTCTAACTTTTCGATCATCCTCATTCCCAGCCAGTCTGCACCTTCCCCATTTAGGTGCAGCCCATCCTTTCTATAGAGCTCGTAACTAATTGAGAAATTGGCCCAGTTCTCCAGGAACCCGAAACCCTCCTTTCTACACCAGCTCCTCAGCTACTTGTTGACTTCCCTAATCTCCCGCTGCCTCTCTGGTGTGGCTCGAGGTACTGGTAGTATTTCTGAGAATACTACCTTGGAGGTCCTAAGCCTCATTTTTGCTCCTAGGTCCCTGAAATCTTTTTTTAGGACACTCCACCTACCTCTAACTTTGTCATTGGTGCCAACATGCACCATGACAGCCGGGTCTTCCCCAGCCCCTCCCAGTAATCTGTCCACCCGATCCGTGATGTTCCGAACCCAAGCGTCCGGTAAACAGCATACAGTTCGGTGCTTCAGGTCTTTGTGACAGATTGGCCTCTCTGAGTTTCTAAGAATAGAGTCCCCTATTACCACAATCTGTCTTTCTTCTCCACTGGCTTCATCCCCACCCTCGCTGGAGGAGTTACTCCCCTGGCAGCTAGGGGCGCCACTCTGCTCCAGCGATGCCGATTCCTGGCTGTTTCCGCAATATCACACAACAGGGTGTACCTATTGGGATACTCCAGCCCAGGATCAGCCTCCCTGACTCTTTCCCTTCTACCCTTCCTAACGGTCACCCAACTACTCTGTTCTGGTGCCTACACCTCTGTCTCCACCCGCCTCTGTGTTGGCCCCTGCCAAATACGATCCCAACTCTGCTTAAGTATGGAGAGTCGTCTCAGTGTTGACAGCTGCTTCCTTAGATTCAGAACCTGGGCTTCCAGGGAAACAACGTTCTTACATTTAATACAGCAGTATTCGCCCTTGAATGCATGATCAAGGAACGCATACATGCGACAAGATGTACACCGAGTCGCTTCTCCACACCCGCCGGGCATCGTACCTATTGATTTAGTGGGGGACTGGGAATTATGCCCCATACAATTAACTAACCGCTGGCTGCCTGCCTCTAATACTCACAGTACACGTGTC
The DNA here is from genome assembly GCA_018402905.1 of Glandirana rugosa. Taxonomy (NCBI): domain Eukaryota; kingdom Metazoa; phylum Chordata; class Amphibia; order Anura; family Ranidae; genus Glandirana; species Glandirana rugosa. The sequence continues at coordinate 309,667 of BLSH010303540.1, read as the reverse complement.
CTCACAGCACTCGGTACTCACACACCACTCCGGTACGCACGCCACACTTGGGTACTCACAGAACACCCAGGTACTCACACTATATTACTCAAGTACCCACACCCAATGCTCAGGTACTCACACTATATTACTCAGGTACTCGCTCAATGCTCAGGCACTCACCCGATTTCCCACACGATTACTTACACGATACTCAGGTACTCCTACTTCGGTACTCGCTATACTCAGGTTCTCACAGAATATTCAGGCACTCACTACTCAGGAACTCACTATACTCACTGCTCAGGTACTCACTACTCAGGTACTCACAGAATACCCAGGTACTCGCTACTCAGGTAATCACAGACTACTCAGGTACTCCCAAAATACTCAGGTACTCCCAAAATACTCAGGTACACTCACAAATACTCAGGTACACTCACAAATACTCAGGTACACTCACAAATACTCAGGTACACTCACAAATACTCAGGTACTCACAAACACTTGTTAAAAGTTAGAACATCTGCGCAACAAAAACCTGTATGTTAGCAGCTATGCATAATGTAATACACAAAACACAATCCTTATAAAATAAACATTCAGCGCTAAAAAATCTCAAATAAATGATCAGCAGTCCTCCAAAATAAATGAATAGGATAGATTGTGTTCATGGGTTCTTGTTATGAGAGTTCAAAGCACTCAATGAAGGTCCCGTGTGGGTGAATAAGCAATCAATTAGCACTCATAAAACATGGTGGTGCTGGAAAGGTAAAAGTTCTCCTACACCAATTTCCCCATCCGTGCTCAGAAGAAAGAATACAAGTCACCTCCGTGTGCACTCCTCTCACCAGCTTGCATGTGACCCCCCTGTGTAAGAGCGGTCAAACTCATGTTACAATCGTATCCTGAACTGATCTGCCACCATACATGAAGCAATCCAATCTCCAATCGTCAGCTAATCCTCACGTCAGCAGCGGGTCATGAAATGTATAAAAGCTCACATAGCGTGATACCGTAAAAAAATTTAACTGCTTTACTAGATTAAAAAGTTCACACTCACATTTATGTAGTCAAAAAACGCCAGGTAATGGCAGTTTTCCAGTAATTCATATGGCTGGTTCCAGCCTCACAATGTTTGCAGGGTGCTCCTCATGTGTGTACGGCTCCACCCTACCGGTTTCATCACAAATGATGTCATCAGGGGCACGCGGACCACGCTGCAAACATTGTGAGGCTGGAACCAGCCATATGAATTACTGGCAAAGGCCTACACGTTGTTGAGCATGACAGATGAGAGCGATGGGGAAGCCTCACTGTCAGATTCAAGCTCATCATATGATTCCGTAGATAATAGTGGCTCCATGGCAAATAGCTCTGACGACGGAGTGGTCCCTGCTAAGGTCAGGCGTACCATATCCCATTCTGCTGTCGCTGAGGTGCATGAACTGCAGGGCTCTCGTATGGAGCAGAGAGCCAGTACTAGCGCCGCTACTCCTTCTGGTGACCTGGCAAGCACCAGAGGCTTAGTACATCCTGGTCATACAACTAGCACTACAGTAACACTTGGTGACGTGGCAAGTCCCATAAGTGCAGTTCAAGCTGGTGTGGTTAGCACAAGTAGTGTCCCGCAGCCACAAAGAAGACAGACAGGCCCCCAGAGCCCTTCCTGACGTGCTTGTAAACCCTGATTCGCAACCCACCACTGATGCAGCTCCCGTACTTCCCCCATTCACTGGCCAACCCAGAATCACGGTGAATACACTTGACTTTAGGGCCATTCATTTTTATTCACTGTTTTTCACCAAAGATCTCTATAGATGTATTGTGGACCAAAGCAATTTATATGCTGGTCAATACATCGCCACTAATCCCCATTTGTCACTTGCCAGAGATTGGAAACCATTTACAGTTTCCGGATTTAAGACCTTTCTGGGCCTTACCCTCAACATGGGCATACATAAAGAACCTGAATTGCGGTTATGTTGGTCCACTGACTCAATTCATCGTATGTATCTCTTCTCTGCTTGCATGGCCAGGACACGATACAAGCAGATCCTGTGCTTCATGCATTTCAACTTACAATGAACTCGTCGTCAATGTGGGGACCCTGAATATGACCGATTCTACAAAATTCGGCCCCTCATAAACCACTTCAATCAGCAGTTCACAGCACTTTTTATTCCCAACTAAGTTGTGTGTGTGGACCAGTCCCTGATTAAATTTGCTGGCCATCTTGCTTTCAGACAGTACGTCCCCAGCAAGCGTGCCAGATACGGGGTCAAGATGTATAAGCTCTGTGACAGGGCCACAGGCTATACATGTAGTTTTATGGTTTATGAGGGCAAAGATAGTCACGTAGAGCCGGAAGGATGCCCAGACTACATGGGGAGTGCTGGCAAAATTGTGTACCCGTATTCGAAAAGGGGTACCATTTGTATGTGGACAATTACTACACAAACGTGCCACTTTTTAGTCACTTGTTTGATCACCAAATTGGCGCATGTGGCACCATGCGATCTAATCGCTGGGGCGTCCCCCAATGGCTGGTAAAATCCTGACTTAGTCGGGGGGAGAGAGCCTGCTTGAGATGTAGTAATTTTCTTGCGGTGAAGTGGAGGGATACAAAGAATGTTTTCGCTCTTTTCTCCCTTCACGCAGATACGGCTGTCCAAATTAGAATGGCGCCTGCCGTTGTGGAGAAACCCCTCTGTGTCCATCAATATAACCAAAATATGGGAGGGGTGGACCTAAATGACCAGTTATTGGCGCCGTACTTAATTGCCCTTAAGTCCAGACGCTCGTACAAAAAAAGTGTCTGTTTACTTATTCCAATTGGCTTTGCTGAACGCTTATGTACTATACAAAGCGTCAGGACGGACTGGACCTCTCCAATTCCAGGAAGAGATTATCAGAGCCCTTATGTATCCAGATGGTTCTGCACCCCATGTTCCCAATCCAAATGTCGTGAGCCAGCTGCATGGACGGCATTTTCCACATGCCGTCCCTGGTACCCCTACCTCCCGAGCCCCCCAAAAAAGATGTTGTGTCTGCCGATGACGTGGATACAGGCGTGACACCCGTTATTATTGCCCCTCCTGATTTGACAAGCCTGGTCTCTGCATTGGTGACTGTTTTGAGTGCTACCATACACTAGTTGAGTATTAGCATAGGGAACAGAACTACACAGATATAGGACACACGTTCACAGGGTCTCCAAAGATGTCATGGCATTTTTAGAGACCCTAACCTTTACTGTTATTAAAAAAAGAAAAAAAAAAGCATACAAAAAAATAAACAAAAATAAAAAGGTTATGAAAACCAAAATATATATAAAATAGAAAAACAAGAAATGTACAACTGTTTTTGGCTTTTATCTCTATTTTCTGTTGCTGTTTATTATCATGTTTTTTTTGTTGCAGGTATGTAATATTTTTATAATGTTTTCATGTAACGTTTATTTTTCTTCTTAGCAAGAATGTTATTTTTTTTAAATGTTACTGTGTTTTATTAATCTTTATTTGGTTTTCAGGTATGCTCAGCTGCAGCGCTGATTTATTTAGGGTGACAGCAGCAGCGTTTGGTCCCACCATATATAAAGCAGTGACTGCAGCGCTGTTGGAGGTGATTTCACCACCGCAGTTAAAAAAAGAGCATATATACCGGAGCATAGGGTCAGGGATGGAAATTTGGGCGGATTGCCCCTATGCTCCGGTATATAATTTTTAAAAAGGGGCTATGCCCACCATTAGAAGTGGGTGGATGAAGGGAGGTTTTTTAATGGTGGGCATACCCACCGATTGATTCTTTTTTTCCATTTAACCCACAGGCTGCATGAAAAAAAAGAACATTACAACATATGCCCAACAAGGACCAGCGACACATTAGTATGTTGCTGGTCTTAGAGTGGTTATACTGGAATGATGCCTGCAGGTATAGGTATCATCTAGATATCGTTCTTTTCAGCCGGCGGTCGGCTTTCATGTAAAAGCAATCCTAGCTGCTGATTAGCTGCTAGACTTCTTTTACAAGCATTGGGAGAGAACACCCCCCCTCCGGCCGTTTTACATGGTTTTCTTGGGCTCTCTTATCCCACCAGGCAGCTGACCATAGAGCTGATTGAAGACTAGAATGGCTCCAATCATCTCTATGGCCTAAGATACTGGAGGCTACGAGCATCTCATAACTTCAGTTTCGCCGCATATAAACCGCGCCATTGGGAAATTGGGGAAGCATCTTATCACACTAATTTTGGTGTGGCCAGATGCTTTATGGGCTGAGGAGAGGTCTAGAGTCTAATAGACCCCAAAGTAAAAAAAAAAATAATCAACACCTATTTTTATCATAGAGGATATTTAAATTTCCCGTGATAACAATAAAAATAATAGAAAAAAAAAAAAAAAAGATGAAAGGGACAGTGTAAAAATAAAATAAAAAGCAAAATGAATAATTAAAAAAAAACAAAATGCACCCCTGTCCCCCCGCGCAAAGGTGAACGCAAGCGACGGTCTCGTGTCGTATGTAAACAGCAATTGCACCATGCATGTGTAAAGGCTTTTAAAGATGTATATAGTTTGTCACGGGTATGTGTTATTTTTAAAGCATGTCATGTTTGGGGTCTATGTACTCGGTATGAGATCATCTTTTATATTTCAGCAAATATTTGGGCAACATACTGTGTTTTTGTGCATTAAAATTCAAAAAAGAAGTGTTTATTTCCCCACACAAATTGCGTTTGAAAAATCGCTGCGCAAAAAAAAATTGCAACACCCAGCATTTTAATCTATAGGGCCTCTGCTTTTAAAAAATATATATAATGTTTGGGGGTTCAAAGTAATTTTCTAGCAAAAAAAATTTTATTTTTTCATGTGAACAAAAAGTGTCAGAAAAGACTTGGTGGATGATGTGTGGCACGTGGATTCCCTGGAATATTTTATTTTTTGTCACAAGTGATTGAAAAATGTAAAAAAAAAAAAAAAAAGAAGAAATTACACAAAGTTGTCACTGAAATAATATATTGCTCACACATGCCATGGGTATATGTGATATTACATCCCAAAATACATTCTGCTGCTTCTCCTGGGTACTGGGATACCCCATGTGTGAAACTTTTTGTGAGCCTATCCGCATACCGGACCCCAAAAACCAATCAGCGCCTTCAGCATTTCTAAGGGCGAAAATCTACGCATTCACCCCACTCTACCTATCACAGTTGCGGATGCCATGAAATGCCCAGATAGTAAACCCCCCCAAATGGCCCCATTTTGGAAAGTAGACACCCCAAGCCATTTGCTGAGAGGCATGTTGAGTCCATGGAATATTTTATATTTTGCCACAAGTTTCGGGGAAATTACTTTTTTTTCACAAAGTTGTCACTAAATGATATATTGCTCACACATACCATGGGTATATGTGAAATTACACCTCAAAATACATTCTGCTGCTTCTCCTGAGTACGAGGATACCCCATATGTGAGACTTTTTTGGGAGCCTTCTGGCTAAGGGCATAAAATGGTGATTTTACTCCTCAGTACCTATAACGGTTTTGGAGGCCCTGAAATGTCAAGGTAGCACAAAAGCCCCCCAAATGCCCCAATTTTGGAAAGTAGACACCCCAAGGAAAATGAAGAAATAAACTGAATTTTTTTTTTCTTTTTTCAAAAATTTCAAAACTTTGTGACAAAGACCTGCAAAATACTCAACGTGCCTCTCAGCACATAGCTTGGAGTGTCTACTTTCCAAAATGGGGTAAGTTGGGGGGGGGGGGGGGGTTGTACTATCTGGGCATTCCATGGCCTCTGAAACTGTGATAGGGAGTGTGGAGTAAAATCACCATTTTATGCCCTTAGAAAGCATGAAGGCGGTGATTGGTTTTTGGGGTCCTGTACATGGCTAGACTGCCAAAAAGTTTGACATATATGGTATCCCCGTACTCAGGAGAAGCAGCAGAATGTATTTTGGGGTTTAATTTCACATATACCCATTGCATGTTCGAGCAACATATCATTTAGTGACAACTTGTCACAAAAAATTGTCATTTCCCCCGAAACTTGTGGCAAAATATAAAATATTCCATGGACTCAACATGCCTCTCAGCAAATAGTTTGGGGTGTCCACATTCCAAAATGGGGTCATTTGGGGTTTTTTTTTTGCTATGTGGGCATTTCATGGCCTCCACAACTGTGATAGTAGTGTGGGGTGAAGGCACACATTTTTGCCCTTAGAAATCCTGAAGGCGGTACTCAGGAGAAGCAGCAGAATGCATTTTGGGGTGTAATTCAACATATACCCATGCCATGTACCTGTGACATGTGGCTGAATGCATTTTGGCACAAATTTATGACTAAAATTTAGTTCATTATATTTTTCTAACAACAAAAATTAGAAAATATTTTTTTAAAAAATTTTCGTTCTTTTTTCGTTTATATCGCAAAAAATAAAAAGCGCAGAGGTGAACAAATACCACCAAAAGAAAACTCTAGTTGTGGGAAAAAAAGGATGCAAATTTTGTTTGGGTACAGCATTGCATGACCGTGCAATTACCAGTTAAAGCAGCTCAGTGCCTAATTGAAAAAAGTCCTCTGGTCCTACATCCTTCCGGGGGTGAAGTGGTTAAACTACTGCAAGTAAAAAGAATTGTTTTTACCTGATAGAAAATTCTATATGCCTTCATAAAATGGGAAAACTTGCAAAGTATCATTTGCAGTTATGCCTAATTCATTTTTATAAATGCTTTAACATTTTAAATAATCCTAATTCATTTTTACTGACTCCTCCATCCCTTTTTTCACTTGTATCTGATGGTTAAAAAATAGTTTTTGTGGCACCAAGGTAAAAAACTTGGATGAAGAAGCACTCAGGCTGGAAGGGAGATTCCAGGAAAAAGCTGATGTACAGTATCTCACAGAAGTGAGTACACCCCTCACATTTTTGTAAATATTTTACAATTAAAAATGTAAATTATTTTTTCAGATCCTCAGAGGGTTCTTTGCCATGAGGTGCCATGTTGAACTTACAGTGACCAGTATGAAAGAGTGAGGGTGATGACACCAAATTTAACACACCTGCTCCCCATTCCCACCTGAGACCTTGTAACACTGAGTCACGTGACACCGGGGAGGGAAACTGGCTAATTGGGCCCAATTTGGACATTTTTCCTTAGGGGTGTACTCACTTTTGTTGCCAGCGGTTTAGACATTAATGTGTTATTTTGAGGGGACAGTAAATTTACACTGTTATACAAGCTGTACACTCACTACTTTAAATTGTAGCAAAGAGTAATTTCTTCAGCGTTGTCGCATGAAAAGATATAATAAAATACAGTGGTATGCTAAAGTTTAGGAACCCCTGACAATTTCCATGATTTCCATTTATAAATATTTGGGTGTTTGGATCAGCAATTTCATTTTGATCTATCAAATAACTGAAGGACACAGTAATATTTCAGTAGTGAAATGGGGTTTATTGGATTAACATAAAATGTGCAATATGCATCAAAATGAAATTAGACAGGTGCATAAATTTGGGCACCCCAACAGAAAAATCACATCAATATTTAGTAGAGCCACCTTTAGCAGAAATAACAGCCTCTAGATGTTTCCTATAGCCTGTAATGAGTCTGGATTCTGGATGAATGTATTTTGGACCATTCCTCCTTACAAAACATCTCCAGTTCAGTTAGGTTTGATGGTTGCCGAGCATGGACAGCCCGCTTCAAAACACCCCACAGATGTTCAATGATATTCAGCTCTGGGGACTGGGATGGCCATTCCAGAACATTGTACTTGTTCCTCTGCAGAAATGCCCGGGTAGATTTTGAGCAGTGTTTTGGGTCATTGTCTTGTTGAAATATCCAGCCCCGGCGTAACTTCAACTTTGTGACTGATTCCTCAACATTATTCTCAATAATCTGCTGATATACATTCCTCCTTACCAGGTTTTATGTAAGTAGGTCTTAGGTCTGAGTAATGTCCGATATCCTTTGTAGATCTCCGACAATAAAGACGATTTCCACCGAGATGATTTATAACTACACTA
>BLSH010303540.1:279330-296921 GCA_018402905.1 Glandirana rugosa | reverse complement strand
TCTCTTATACACATCTGAAACCAACTCCTCAAGGAGCAAATAACAAACCCAAGATAAATGGAAAAAAGTTTATTTATATGATTAAAAGGACAGGGCCTACACCAGTAGGTCTGCCATCAAGGGGTTAACATTGGTGTATAATGCTCAAGATTGACATTGATATACATAACAAAGTGGGAAACCAAGAAAAAGCAAAAATACAAAACATTTAAAATACAGTTACATGGGAGACCACTAGCGTCGCCACTAGGTGGGCCTTCCCGCCACCTAGTGGCGACGCTAGTGGTCTCCCATGTAACTGTATTTTAAATGTTTTGTATTTTTGCTTTTTTCTTGGTTTCCCACTTTGTTATGTATATCAATGCCAGCCTTGAGCATTATACACCAATGTTAACCCCTTGATGGCAGACCTACTGGTGTAGGCCCTGTCCTTTTAATCATATAAATAAACTTTTTTCATTTATCTTGGGTTTGCTTTTTGCTCCTTGAGGAGTTGATTTCCGCTAAAGTCCCAGTCTTTTCGGGGGGTTTTGCTTCTTAATGTATTCCTGTTAGGGATGTTGGAAACCTTTTTTGACAATTTAGACTTAGAATGCAGCACCAACCTAACTACACTAGGAGACCGGAGCGACGATCCGGCACCTCCGCCGGCTAGGAGACCTGACAGAAGCCAGAATCGGCTCCGATCGGGTCTCCTTCGGCAAATTCCGGAAGCGACATCACAACGTCACTTCCGGTTTTCCTGGGCGGCTAACGGCGCCAATTTAAAAAAAAAAAAATGACAGTATTCAGAATCGCCATTTTTGGTGATCTGAATACTGTGAAGTGCAAAGGAGGAATGGGGGGGTCTTTTGGACCCCCCAGCCCTCCAAAAAGTGTACCTGTCACCATATGTTAATATCACAAGGGATGTTTACATTCCTTGTGATAGCAATAAAAGTGATCATAGTTTTTTTTTAACCACTTGCCGACCGCCGATCGGCATCTGACGGCGGCAAAGTGGTTCGTTCCCGCAAAACGCCGTCATACGACGGCGGCTGCGGGATCGAGCTTAGTGAGCGCGCGGGCGCTGCCGGAGGCGCACCCGCGCGCTCACTGTGTTTCGGGGAGGGCCAGGGAGCGGGTGCGGCGGCTTCGATTGCCGCCGGCTACCCGCGATGGCCCCCCCGAGTGGAGGAACGGAGGTCCGTGTATGTAAACACGGACCTCCGCTCTGTGTGAAGGGGGAAGGGCTGTGATCACAGCCTTCCTGTATACGAAGGCTGTGACCACTTCCCTTCCCCAGATAGTGCAGTCCCCCTACAGTTAGAACACGCCCAGGGAACATAGTTAACCCTTAGAGCGCCCCCTGCAGGTTAACCCCCTTCACTGCCAATGGCATTTACACAGTAATCAGTGCATTTTTATAGCACTGATCGCTGTATAAATGCCAATGGTCCCAAAAAAGTGTCAAAATAGTCCGACATGTCCGCTGAAATATTAAGGGGGGGTTTTTTACCGCGCTAAGCCCAATGAAATGAAGTGAGAACAGCAAGCAGCCACCTATATCGACCAAACTAAATCGCGAGAATACGTAATATTATGTGGTGGTAGCGCTAAACTGGATGCGTGAGGGTTGTCTTGTGATAATACATATGTTATGACAATATTTGTATAAATATCACGGTATGTGCAATACAATGATTATACTTCCTGATACAGTGCATAAATAGATAGTTGGACATTAAAATTCATTGAAATAATCAACAATGATTTAAGTGCATAAAGTGCAAAGTGTCCATTGATAGGAGGGAAATCCGAGTGCTATATCCAGACAGTGAATCTTCAGTAATTGGTGACTCCTCAAAGTGAATATTCAATGTGATAGAATAAAAAAGGAACTCCAACTTGTATCTGAGTGGAGGCTTACCAGAACTTAGAAGTTAAAACGCCTTAGGATAAATGAGGACCATCCGGCCAGGGACATCAGGGTAGTACGGCGGATTCCCACTCCGATCACGTCACACAGCCTGGTCTCCTGTCTCAGGTGGGTCTGGCTCCTCTCCTGGCGTCCACGAGTTTCCTCCGTGTTCTGGATCTGGTCGGTCCGGACTGGAATGTCCGGGGGGAGATCCTCGAATGCCTCGGTTTATGCAGGAATAAAAAGCAAGGCAGTCGCCATGGTGTAAAACCCCAATGATGAGGGAATTGATTTATTAAATATAATGATAAAACAAAAAGTCCAACAAGCTTGTAGGTAAAAGTAGAAGTAGAACAATAACGCAGCAATCGATAGGTCAGAAGCACTCAACGCGTTTCGTGTAAGGACACGTGAATTTTTTTCCCAAAGAAAATCACGCTTGAAAGACCGGTGCGCAAATACCGTGTGACAAAAAGTATTGCAACGATCGCCATTTTATTCTCTAGGGTGTTTGAAAAATATATAACGTTTGGGGGTTCTAAGTAATTTTCTGGCAAAAAAAAACAAACAGTTTTTTAGCTTGTAACCAACAAATGCAAAAAGGGCCCCGGTTGGCAAGTGGTTAACATAGTTTTGTTGCATCAGTAATAAGGACTCAGTTATGGGGACTTCTGGGGTTGGGGGTAACCTGTCCTTTTGGGGAGTGGGCACTGCCAATAAACTCTCTCTCTGTCCTTCCACCGTTTTAGATTAACATGGTAAATCTGCTCCGGTTTCCTTTTCCCAGGCTGGTAAACTTTGTAGTTTACTTTCCCAACTCTTTCCCTAATCTCAAAAGGGACCCTGCCAGTTTGCCAGGAATTTACTTTCAACCATGGGGACTAGCACCAGCACTCTGTCTCCGGTGTTGAAAGTGTGGGTTTTGGCACGATTGTAAACCCTTCTCTGGGCTTCCTCCATATGCTCTCATACAAGGGGCAGGACAGCTGCGATTCGATCCTGTATCAAGGAGACGTGCTCTATGATGCTTCTATATAGGGTGGCCTCTCCTTCCCACATCGCTTTTATGACATCTAGCAGTCCCCTGGGATGTCTACCATGCTAGAGTTCAAAGGGGGAATACCTGCGGAACCTCTCCTATGGCAAACATGAGGTACAGCAGCCCATCTTTATCCACCACCTTTTTTTAGCACATTCTTGAGGGTGTTGTTAAACCTTTCCACCAGACCATCAGGTTTGGGGAGTGGTAAACAGAGGTACAGAGATGGGAGATTTTGTACAACTTGCACAATTCTCTGGTTACTCTGGACATGAACGGGGTACACTGATCCGTCAAGATTTCTTTAGGGATCCCCACCCGACTAAACACCTGGACCAGCTCTTTGGCGATAGTCTTAGCGGAGGTATTTCACAAGGTTATGGCCTCAGGATAGCAGGTCGCATAGTCCAAGATCACCAGGATGTGCTTGTGTTCCCGGGCAGATTTTACTACTGGTCCCATGAGGTGCATGCCAATTCGCTCAAATGACACTTCAATTATGGGAAGTGGGACATGGGGACTATGAAAATGGGGTGACGGGGCTGTCATTTGACATTCAGGGCATGATTCACAATATTCTTTGACATCTACATATAACCCAGGCCAGAAGAATCTCTGGGTTATTCTCTCCCTGGTTTTCTCCATAGCCAGATGTCCCCCCATTACATGCCCATGGGCCAGATCTACACCATCCTGCGGAAGGGTTTGGGAACCATTAGCTGTTCCACTTCATCCTCCCCTTGTTTCACCACCTGATACAACAAATCATTTTTAAGCACCACGTAGGGAAAAGACACCCCCCCCCCCCCCCAACTAGGGTCCACAGGTTCCCTATCACCTTCATGTTTTCTCTGGCTCTAAGGAGAGTGACATCCCGTAGTTGTTCTGTACAGAAGTCCTCTCGCCCGGACCTCTAAGTCAGGTACTACATTCGGTTCACTCTCACCGTCAGGGTCAGAGACATTGTCGGGGTCATTAACCCCCCACTGTCAGCTATCTTCCAGCTCCTCCGGCTCCCCAGCCAGTACAGGAAAAGGAAGAGGGTCTCCTCCGTCCTCGGTCCTGCCACCAGTCTCCCCTTCCATTTGGCAAAATGGGTCTGGCAAGAGGTCCCGTGCTTCCGCAGCAGGGGGAGCTCTATCCTCCAGACTCCCTGTGCCTTCCCTTAACCTCCAAAAATGGTGAAAATCCCTGCCCACTAGGGTGTCATAAACTAGTGAAGGTAGCACCCCCACTGAATGAGTCAAACTACCGCAAGGGGTGTCAATCTCAATCACTGCTGTCTGGTAGTCACGAGTGTCGCCATGGATGCAAATGACTCCGAGAGTGCTAGGGTTTAACCTTGCAGGGTTTACACAATTGCTTTCTACCAATGTTACCACACTACCTGAGTCAAACAGTGCAGTGACTGGTCTCCCATCAACAAAAATCACACACATTTGCTTCTCCATGCGACTTGAACATGATGCTGTATATGAGACCTGTGCAAAAAGAGAAAGGCATCTATTCACATAAGTATAATCGCATTGCATGGGTTCATCATTCAGGGTGCAATTGACAGCAATATGGCCCAATGCATGGCATCTGTAGCACTGTATATGTTCTATACCCAGTCCTCTCAAGGGTCCCCAAGACCTTCCTGGCTTCTTTGGCCAGTCTCCAGATCTAGAGCCCCCAGTCTCTTTAGTCGCAGATTAGCAACAATTCTTCAGCAGCCGTGTATCTCTCTACGAGGTCCACCAGTTGGCTTGCAGTTTTGGGGTCCCCTTGGCTGACCCATTTCCTCAAAGCAGCAGGGAGCGCCCGTAGACAGCGGTCTATGACCACAAGCTCCACAATTTGGGGACCTGGCAATGTCTCTGGTTATAGCCATTTCTTGGTAAGGTGAACTAGATCAAACATCTGCGAACGGAGTGGCTTGTCGGTGCGGTAGGTCCACTGATGCACACGTTGGGCCCGGACTGCCACAGTGACCTCCAGGCGTGCAAGTATCTCTGCCTTTAGAGTCTCATAGTCCTGGGCCTTATCGGTTTCCAAATCAAAATAGGCTTTTTGGGGTTCACCTGTCAAGAATGGTGCTAACAGTCCCGCCCACTGTTCTTTTGGCCATCCTTCGTGAAGAGCGACTCTTTCAAAGGCCGTGAGGTACGCCTCCACGTCATCCGCAGGTGTCATCTTCTGCATATGGTAAGAGGCGCGTATTAACTTTGGTTCCAATGTCACGGGAGGTGCGGGCCCCTTCTTTAACTCAAGCAGGGCTTCCTCCAACTGTCCCTGTTGTGCTGCGATAGCCTGGCGACTTTCCTCCCACTGAGTTGCAGCGGCCTCTGCGACCCCGAGGTTGGTTTCCTGCTGAACTGCAATGGCCAGGCGACTCTCCTCTCGCTGAGCTGCAACGGCCTCTGCAAACCTGGCGGTTGGTTTCCTCCAACATTTCCTCCATCTTTGAATGTTGCCTCGCTGAACTCCACCACGTGTGGGAGATTAGCTCTTGGGGATCACTTTTCAGAGGAAAAGATTCAGCATGGAGGTCAGTTTCTTTAAAATCTGGTGGCTTGCCAGGTTTATTATGACAGGTTTGCAAGATCAAAACACATAAAAAAAAAAACAGAAAACAAAACCTTGTCATCCGGCGCTAAACTAAACAATTGGGTTCCTCACTATACAGTGTGGGGCTGTCCCCAACACCCACAAAATATAAGCACAGTGCAAACATTTATCCAAATTAGCACACAGAGCACTCAGCTTTCTCCCTCTGAGATCCAGGATAGAGCTCTCCTCTGCTCTCTTCCTGGTCATTAAATGCAGGTGGAGAGGGGTTTGAGAGGACCAGAAAGTCCGGGCCAGGACCAGCCCTGTCAAGGTTGCTGGCAAAACCTGGGTTGGACTCTTGCTAGTCGCCTCAAAATGATCGCATATATCGCCCGTCCATTACAGAGCCTCTCATAACGTCAGCATATAACACACACACATACATACATACAGTATATACTGTACAGTATAACACTTTTAAAATGCTTTGTATACAGTAAGGGAGAGTTATAATCCCTGTCAGCTTTCTGCCATCTGTGCCCATTGGGGAGATTTCCTTTCACTTCCTGTCCCACAGTCACAACAGGAAGTGGGAGAAAATCCCTCCAAAGTAAGTAACCCCTGGTTGTCACTAGGGTCACCAGAACTAGTGTCCTAATTGGAAGATTTCCCCCATTCCTGTTCTGGGGACAACCCAAAGTTGGGAATTTTTTTTACTTTTTTTGCCATCTGTAAGAAAAAATCCCTCCAAAGTGATCGGTTTGTCATCAGTGTCCCAATGGAAGATTTCCCCTCTATTTGTGTTTTGATGTCAACCCAAAATTTAGGGTTTCCTTTTACTTTCACTTTTGATGAGAACATTAAACATGACAAATAAGATTCTGCGCTCCCCAGCGTCGCGAAACGTGGCCCTGTGGAGACTCAGCCCCCACTGGGTTTCCCACCCCGAGCTGGCCAAAAAAATGCCCCCGGTTATGATGGAATACTGGGAACATAATGCGGGGTCCTCCTCTCCGGGCAAACAGTGGGATGCCTTTAAGGCATATACTAGAGGGCAATTTATTTCTTCCATTGCAGCAATAAAAAAGGAGCAGACAGCAAACACTACCAGATTTCAGCAGTTGGTAAAAGACTGACACCAGCTTTGCTAGCGACCCCACTACTGACAACTTTGACGCCCTGAGGGCTGCCCAAGGCCAGCTGCTCCTTCATATGTTGGAGGTGACTAGACTGGACCTTTACAATGCTAAACAGCGTTGTTTCGAACAGGGTGACAGCAATGGCAGGTTTCTGGCCATGTTAGCACAGCATGATGGACCACTTACGGTAATCTCCGAACTCACTACCACGGATGGGGTGACAGTTACGTCCCCTCCAGACATATTAGAAGCCTTCAAGACCTTTTACGAAAACCTGTACTCCTCCACAATACCCTCCGGCTTCCTTCCCGGCGACTTGGACGAGCTTCTTGACTCATTGGCGCTGGGATGGCGGTCGGATGAAGAGCGCGGAGTGCTGGTGAGACCTATCACTACTGAAGAGGTCATGCACGCAATCCGGTCGTTCCCCGCTGGGAAGGCGCCGGGGTCGGACGGCCTCCCGATGGATCTGTACAAGTCCTGCAGTGAGGTGTTGGCGCCGCACTTGGCCTCTTTATTTACCTTGTGCCTTGCAGTGGGGAGGCTACCGGATTCTATGTACCATGCGTTCTTGACCCTCATATATAAACCCCCCAAGGATCCCAAGTCATGCGCATCATACAGACCCATCGCACTGTTGAACAGTGACTTTAAAACTCTCACTAAACTACTTGCCCTAAGACTTTACCCGTTACTGCCCTCAGTTATAGACCCGGACCAAACCGGCTTCATGCCCTGTAGAGCCACAGACGTGAACCTCCGTAGGTTATTTACCAATATTCAGGCTGACCATCTAAATGCTGGCACGCGGGCCCTGGCCTCCCTCGACATCGAGAAGGCCTTTGACACGGTAGAGTGGCCCTTCCTATGGTAAACAATGCACAGGATGGGCTTCCCCTTAGTTTTCATAGGCTGGTTGAAGGTGCTTTATCGTTGTCCCATGTCGGCGATACATCGGGGGGGGGGGGGGGCAACCTCTCCTCCTCCTTCGGGCTGTGGAGGGGAATTAGGCAGGGCTGCCCTCTCTCTCCAGCTTTATTTGCCACCGCGATCGAGCCTGTGGCTGAGGCCCTGCATACCTCGCCCCTGATTAAGGGCCTAAGGGTTAACCTGCTGGAGGAGGAGAGGGTAGACCTGTACGCCGACATGCTCCTGTTCTTGAACGACGCGGGCCCGTCACTGCAGGGGGCCCTTCAGGTATTGACGACCTTTGCGAGGGTCACGGGTCTGAGGGTCAACTGGTCCAAGTCCCTACTCTTCCCCATAGACCAAGCTGGCAATGGAAATGCCATAGTTGATACTCCCTTACAACGGGTGGACACCTTTAAATATCTCGGAATCATAATCTCACACAAAGTGTCAGATTTTGTTTCTCTAAATTTGCTTCCGGTCCTACGGAAGGTAAGGGCTCAGCTAAAGGCATGGGAGAATTTACCCGTCCTTATTAGGACACGTCAAATTAATCAAGATTAAGATCATCCCTAAGCTTAATTATCTCTTTCGAAATTCCCCACAATGGATACCCAAATCATTCTTCACGCTCCTAAACCAAATTTTCTCCTCGTTCCTCTGGGGCCCTGCCTCACCCAGGTACAAGCTGAGCACCCTAATGCGTCCATGCTCGCAAGGCGGACTGGCCCTCCCAGCTTGCCACAATTACTACTTGGCTGCTCAGCTCATGACAGTGGCCTGGTGGTTGAACCCCGACCTATTCAACTCCTCGGTAGCCTTGGAGGCTGCGGTGGTCGGCTCAGTGGAGGCCCTCAAACTCCTAATACATAGAGGTCCGCAGGCCTCAGACGGTCTCACTCCCTCCATGCTCACAACTCTCCGTTCTTGGAGAGCGGGTTTGGCTTGTGAGAGGTATCCAAAAACAGTGGTTTCACCAAACGCACCGTTGTGGCGGAATCCCAATCTTCCACACCTTAATGGGCTACCTGACCCCTATGCTTGGACCAAATTTGGCATAAAGCTAATTTCACAAGTGGTCGCCCATCAGAAACGAATCTCCCTTTCACAACTCACCACTATGTACACTGTCCCCAGCAATTACTCTTTTAGGTACATACAGCTCTCCCATGCCTTTGGTTCTCAGTTCCCTGGTTCCTCCTGCTCGGTGGTCCAATTGGTCCTGGAGCAAGTATTACGCACCAGCTGCGAAACAAAGCCAGCCTCTAACCTATATTTTCATCTGGTACTCACTTTGCTGTCATCTTTGACAGGTCTATGGGCCAGATGGCAGAGTGACATACCGGAATTGGACAATGATGACTGGAGTGACATCTGGGACTTCCCTTTTCGCTCTCTGGTGTCGCTTCGGGATAGATTGGTTCAGTTCAAGATAGTGCATAGGGCATACTTCACCCCGTACAGGCTACATAAAATGAACCCCGAAATCTCACCGGAATGCTGGCGATGTGGCGCTTCTCCGGGAAATTTCTCACATATTCTCTGGTACTGTCCCCGAGCTTGTATCTTCTGGGAGGAGGTACTGGCCCTGACTGAACGATTGGCAGAGATTCCTGTGCAGCCTTCGATGGCGGTTTGCCTCCTGGGTCTGGTCGAGGCCCTGGCCCCTACGGTGGCCAAGAGGACATTGATAGGGCTGCTCCTTTTTTATGCGAGGAAGAGTATTGCAATGCAGTGGAAGAAACCCTCCCCCCATCTCTTGCTCACTGGAAACAACTAGTGAACAACAGTCTTCCGATGTACAGGGACACGTATCTAAACAGAGGTTGCCCAGCCAAATATGAAGAGGTGTGGCACAAATGGTTGAAGGATGCAACATCAGCATTGGATGGTGATTACTCGCCAGTCTAGATAGAGAGCTCTGTGGTGTAATTGACCCTGGAGTGGGATGGAGCCCTCGTGCAGTTAACCTCCCTAACACAGGGGGCCTAGGTTGAATGTCGGGGGGCACATAGAGGTTTGGAGAGTGTACAACTTCAGTCATATCCAATGCGTCATGTGATTATTTTTGTCATCCTAAAAGAGCTGAATTGGAATTTGCTATGATCTTTTTGGTTTGTCTGTTGTACGTGTTATGGTGTATGTGCTGTATAATACAATAATCAGATTTAAAAAAAACAAAAAAACATGAAAAATAAAGAGGGTAAATCTCCCTAACGGGGATACACAGCAGTATAAACCTGACAGGTGTTCTAATCCCTCTTCACTCTATCCAAAACTATAAAAAAGTTTTGCCTTTAGTTACACTTTAAAGGCCAAGTTCACCTTTAAAAAATAAATAAATAAATGAACATATTTTTGCAGGTAAAAAAATGGGAATTTATTTATTTTACTGGAGCCTGTAGAGCACTGCACCACCTACAGTTTTAGCAGATCATGGCTGCAATGTCAGGTGTCAGGCTACTGCAGCTTCTTCTAACCTTGTGCTTGTATCTCCATACAGGCTTTCAGTTACAAAGCTAGAGGTAGACTGAATGAACTATGAGTGTGCTGAGCAGCGTGTTCACAGCCCAAACTTACCGTATTATTCGCACCATAAGATGCACTTTTTCCCCCCAAAAAATGGGGGAAGTGTCCCTGCGTCTTATGGTGCGAATGTACCAGCCAACCCTCGCCCCCTCCGTCGCCGACGGGAGCCCGCATTTGATTGCGAGCTCCCGGACACCAATGAGCGCCACTGTGACAGAGCAGCCCCAGCGGCCGAAAGGGGTACTGCAGCAGTGGCTGCTCTGGTCTTCTGAGTGTCAGGTGCACCTGTGATGACATCATCACAGCTGGCATGGCGGGAAATCCGAATAGGTCTCCCTGTCAGCTCTGTCCTAAGGCACAGGTAGGGCTGCATTGTATGGACACTGGTATATAGCTGCATTGCATGGACACAGGTATATGGCTGCATTTCATGGACACTGGTATATGGCTGCATTGCATGGACACTGGTATATGGCTGCATTGCATGGACACTGGTATATGGCTGCATTGCATGGACACTGGTATATGGCTGCATTGCATGGACACTGGTATATGGCTGTATTTCATGGGACTGGTATATGGCTGTATTTTATGGACCTCTGTTATATGGCTGTATTTTATGGACACTGGTAAATATTTTAGTACACCATGTGGTTCAGAATATTTTTTTTCTTGTTTTCCTCCTCTAAAACCTAGGTGCGTCTTATGGTCAGGTGCGTCTTATGGTGCGAAAAATATGGCAAGTACCTGTGCCACAATGGCAGAGAGTACTTATAGTTTTTTTCACTCACATTAGTTCCGCTGTTTTCACAAAGCGACAGCTGGTGCAGGGAGAAGAAACAGCCAGATCACTGTTCTCTGTACACATTTCTGTGGGTTTGTAAACACAGAACTCTGTGCTGTGATTGGACACAGCCAATCAGCAGGTTTCAGCCAAATCATTGGCTGAAATCTGCTGCCAAACTTGTGCTGTGTCAATCACAGCACGGAGCAACTGATGTCACCAACACATCATGGGTCACCAAAATTGTATCCAAAGCTTTATTTAGGGATCATATCATTACAGCAACGTTTCGGAGCCATACAGGGCTGCTTCATCAGGCATGTGAAGAATGAAGCTTTGGACCCAATTTTGGAGACCCGTGGTGTGCTGGTGACATCTCTTGCTCTGATTGTTTACGGTTCCAGCCGTTGGTCGCTTCAGCACCCACTTTTATACAGCCACTTTTACAGGAATGTGTGCATTGAGAATAGTGCATTGCAATCACAGCACGGGTCACATGTACATTGCCGAACCTGCACTTGCCTACGTTCGCAGCATATTTACTGTGAGTGGTCGGCAAGGTGGCTAAGTAGTTATAGCAACATTTGTTTTTCTTTTGGAACAAAACTGTATGAATAAATGTTGACCCTTGTAAGCACCCTTTGCAGTTTTATACGGTTTGTTCCAATCCCTCTAACTGCCACTTTTGCTGGACAGCTTGGTTATTTACAGAAAGTGGAAAACCAACAGATCCCATGGCATGATCAACAAGTAATAAAACGATTGATTTTGCCAATAGTTCCACTTCAAGCTAAACACTGCAATAATGACTTGAAATATGTGATTACTGAAAATATGCCATGCTTTCCCTTTAACCCCTAGCCGCCAGCCGCACTCATATGCGGCCGCTCAGCGAGTGGGCCTTAACGCTGAGCAACCGCATACATGCGGCTCGGTTAAAACAGCTTACCATGCTGAGAGCGGGCTCCATGTACGCTTCCAGCACAGTAGCTGGTGAGTACTGGAAGCTTTCCAATCATGTGACCCCTATGACAGCCAATCACGGCAGTCACATGATCAGAAACCCCGCTCCCCCAGCATCTGAAACACATTAATGGGCCTGGAGGAGCCAGCGCCATAGGGTTAACTATTTTTCATCTCCTTATGAATCAAACAGGAGCCAGACTTGTACATAAAAGTAAGATATGTTAAATGTAAACTCAGATTGGCCCTACTAATTAAGTAAAATGATTGCTAATTTTGCCAGAGGCTTCCAGTGTCCCAGTGTGGCTCCATCAGAAAAAGAGGAAGGGTACGCCCTTTCACAAATGAATAAACTTTATAAATGTATCTGATGACATAACCACAGGATGAAGTGTAACTCATAAATGCAACTATAAATATATAAACCCTTTCCCATATCACATAAACCTGGAGAAAAGTAATCATGTATTGGTCATCAGCCAGGCCTAAAGACTTCCGGAGAGCAGATGTAAATCACCATTTAAAGTGTTTGGGCCCTTGGGTGTTAATTCATTTCATTGGCCAGAATAAAGAATTTATTCTGGCCATTGAAATAAATTATTGCTCAAGTGCTAAATGCACCTAGCGTTTAGGCGCGTTTGGCAGCTTTTAGTAGCATCAAGCTTTTTTTCTGCCCAAACTCTGCTGCTCCTGGACACACTGGCAGCGTTTTTTTTTTCCCTGCCTCTAAAAGCCCCTGCTACTAAACACTGCTAAAAGCTTATGTGTGCATGTACACAACTATACTCAGACATAAGCTTGCACATCCAAAAGACCCAGCACCCAAACACATGCAAAGTAACTTGGTACAGGCTCCTCTCTTGTATTGAAATTACTTCTGGTTTTACTGCATACTCTGAGCATCTCACAGTGTGCATTAGAAGGTGCAGCAAGTCCGATAGATCTTGCCTCATTTCATAGCTGGAGGACATCCAGAATCATCTTTCCTATCCACCCCATCCCTTATAGTCATTTCAGTTCTTTTAACCTTGGAGGCTCAGCGTTACATGTGGGAACTACCCAAGGAAGTGATGGCTGTGATGTTTTCAGTAAGCCATGTACAGCATCCTGCCAGCCCCTCCCACCAGCCATGATCTGGCTGTGTTGCATAGAAAAGCACAGAGCCACTGTGTCTAAAATAATAAAGGTACATAATAAGACATAAATGTTTCACTTATAAATTTCACTACCATGTTGATGGTGATGATATGGGGGGGAGGGGGGCATGAAGGGCAAAATATAAGCAAATTAAAATTCAGTGTTAAGGAAACTGACCTTCTTTCGAAAAGTGAGGACAGAGAGGATAACTGGTTTGGAAGAGGTATGAAAGAGACCATCTACGTCAAACTCGAACAACCATCCCTATCCCTACACATAGGTGGATGCCTCTTAACGCCATTTGTCTTTTACAAATAGTGTCACATGTAATAAATATCTCTACCCTGTGATTTTACACCATTTGATATCTTCGGCTATTTAAATTAAAATGTTAACATCTGCTGCAGCCTTCTCACACCTACAGATGAGAATATGTAATAAGAATAGGGTGGTTTCGCAAACATGCACACCTCCTATCCTGTTCCTCCACATTCAATGTCTGCCTTAATATTGTGCTTGGATACTTTGTTCAGATTAAGGTGAATGAGGTACCCATGTAGATATAAACGCTGGGTTATGTGTATTAAGATTACATATTCTACCATGCCAAACTGTTTTATTTAATGTACTCTAAGCTTATTTTGTGCGCTAAGAAAAGACATTGTGCAAAAACGGTCTGTTTCAAAGTAGCTTCCACTATTATTATACCATTCTACATGTGTAATCTTCTTTTGTCTCTTAATAAACACTGGGCTATGTTCCTGACGCTCATTAGAAAGAAGAAAACGCCTGGATAATTTAGTAAATATTTTCAACACCATGGAATATATCCAGTTGAATGTGATGAGCCATTACTAGCTACTAAAAATGGTATTTTGACCTGAGATATACATTAACCGCTTGCCGACCGCTGGTAGGCAATTGATGGTGACAAGGTGGCTTTTTCCCGCAAAACGCCGTCATAGGAACGAGCCCACTGTGATCGGGGAGGGCCAGGGAGCGGGTGCAGCGGAGTCGATCTCCGCCGGCCACCCGCGATGCCCCCCCCGGAGTGAAAGAACGGAGGTCCGTGTAAGTAAACACAGACCTCCGTTCTGTGAAGGGGGAAGGGCTGTGATCACAGTCTTCCTGTACATGGAGGCTGTGACCACTTCCCTTCCCCAGCTAGGGCAGTCCCCCCCCAGTTAGAACACGCCAAGGGAACACAGTTAACCCTTAGAGCGCCCCCTGCAGGTTAACCCCTTCACTGCCAATGGCATTTACACAGTAATCAGTGCATTTTTAGAGCACTGATCGCTGTATAAATGCCAATGGTCCCAAAAAAGTGTCAAAATGTTCCGACATGTCCGCTGAAATATCGCAGTACTGCTAAAAATCGCAGATCACCGCCATTACTAGTAAAAAATAATGAAAAAATAAAAACCCCAAAAATGAATTCTCATCATCCGTAAACACGACCACTTTTGCGCAAACCAATCAATAGACGCCGATTGAGATTTTTTTTATCACAAATATGAGGAAGAATATAAAATCGGCCAAAACCGGTGAAAAAAAATGTTTTTTTATATTTTTTTTTTTTGGATTTGTATTTTAGCAAAAAGTAAGAAAATTGTTTTTTTTTTTGCAAAATTGTCGCTCTTCTTTTGTTTATAGCGGCGATCAGAAATGATGCAGCGGTGATCAAATACCACCAAAAGAAAGCTCTATTTGTGGGAAAAAAGGGATGCAAATTTCGTTTGGGTACAACGCCGCACGACCGCGCAATTGTCAGTTAAAGCGACGCAGCGCCGAATCGCAAAAAGGGCTCCGGTCCTAAAGCTGGAAATCCTTCCGGGGCTGAAGTGGTTAAGCATGAGCTCAGAGAATTTACCATTAGAACACTGGAGAAATGGCTGCCGAGAATGGATCTCTGAGTCATACGTAAATAATAATTTGTAACTCATTTCAAGCAGTAAGAATCATCTACAACATTGGTAAGGTAATGGCTATACTATTAAATCAATTTAAGGCACCTTAATTAGAAAATGTATCCGTGGTTTAAAAAAAACCAAAGGCATTTCTAAAATTTTAAATGCGAAAGTACATTTTTTGTGCATTTTACATGTGTCAATGCGCTTTTTTATTTGCTAAGCAGTGCTAAATTATTTTTGGTGCAGTAGAATACATAATACAGGCATCTTTGTGCAACTAGCATTAATTTTAATGTGCATGCTTCAAGGATAACTGTACTTTTAGCCCTCTGCTCCCAGCTACCCCCAAACCTCCCAGTCTTATAACGGTCTTTGGTTCTCCATGATCCGGAGCCTGCTGGGAGCTGCAAAGCCTCTTCTCTGATTCTTCTGCTTATTATCCTATGGAAAGGTCATCATCCACTGTTGGTACAAGTAATATTCAGTACTGCCTTTCAATAGGAATAAATAGAGATTCAAGGAAGAAACACTATTCTGCCAGGGAGGTGTCTCCAAGCAGGCCATACCGTGAAATATTCCATGAACTGAGGTAAATATAAGATTTGGGGGTTGCTGGATGCAAATTTCCAGCATAACTGCACCAGCAGCTATTCTATCAGACATCTGCACAGTGCAATGTTCATTGAAAACCTAAGTAACCTTGTCTATACTTCAAGGCAAAGCCTCCCTAGCAGCATGTAGCCATCCTTTCTTTTCTCCCTCACACCATACAACTGCATGGGCAAAACGTGTTTGTTTTAAGGCTATTTCTTTAAAAATGACTAATTTGGTGGAAAGTTGGGGAAGAGGAAGACCTTTTGGCCATATTCACAATGAAAGTGCTGTAAGATAACCAAATACATATTTCTTACCTGTGAGCTCTCTTTTCCTGGCATTGCTAGTAAACAATTCTCATTATTTAATAATGAGCACTTACAAAAACCAACGCTATCTACAGCAATAGAGTCAGTCACTTCATTCCTTCCTTCTGCCAAATTCCAAGTATGTATCTGCAGATCACGACCCTGACTGGGAGAGAAGGAGGGAATTATTAATGTACGGACCGTATCATGATCATTTTCTGGAAAAATTCTTGTCCAATGTCACATAGTTTAGAATTGACAATAGCAAAACCATATAGTTCTAATATTGTGGTATGTCTGCTAAATCAATTACATGGATGATTAGGATTCCAATATTATGTTATACACATAAATGTAAGATATCAAGAGGAAGTGTTCTGGGTAACACTCCCATTGCTACTGTCTGTCACATAACTAAATCTAAGTGAGGTAGCTTTTAGTGACACCCTAAATCTACTTTAACCGCCTCAATACTGGGCACTTTCTTCCCCTTCCTGCCCAGGCCATTTTTCAGCTTTCAGCGCTGTCACACTTTGAATGACAATTGCGCGGTCATGCTACACTGTAACCACGTGAAATTTTTATCATGTTCTTCCCACAGATAAAGCTTTCTTTTGGTGGTATTTAATCACTGCTCTGTTTTTATTTTTTACTATTTTGAAAAATCTTGAAAAAAAAAAAAAAAAAAAGTTTTTCTAGTTTTCGTCAATAAATTTTGTAAATAAGTAATTTTTCTCCTTCACTGATGTGTGCAGATGAGGCAGCACTGATAGGCTGCACTGATGCGGTGGCACTTATGGGCACTGATTAGGTAGCACCGATGAGGAGGCACTAATATGCCGCACTTATGGGCACTGATAGGTGGCCCTGCCGGCACTGATGGGTGGCACTGGTGGGCACTGATGGGCAGCACTGGTGGGCACTGATGGGCGGCAGTGATGGGCATTGATGAGCAGCACTGATAGGCGGCACTAATAGCCAGCACTGACTGGCATCACTAATGGGCACTGACTGCTGGCACTGGTGGGCACTGATTGCTGGCACTGGGGTGGGCACTGGTGGTCAATTGTAATCAGGGCATTGATGATCAGTGCCCTGATTACATTCCTAGACGTCCTCTGTGAGAGGAGATGCCGCTGATCAGCTCTCCTCGCCACACTCCCTGTCAGTGTGAGGCGAGGAGCGCCGATTACTGGCACTTCCTTGTTTACATGTGACAGGCTGTGATTGGTCACAGCCAATCACATGGTTAAAGAGCCGCGGCTCTTTACACAGATCGGGTCGCATCGTGTCTTGGCAACGTGGCACAACCGCCATTGGCGTGCTGCGCACCCCTTAGGGCACATGGGAGCGCGCTTTCAGGGACGACGTCATATGAAGTCGTCCCAGAATGAGAGCCGCACCGTCATTTGACGGTGGGCGGGCGGCAAGTGGTTAACCTGGTTTGCTTTACTGTATATTTGTACTCCTCATGTTCTATCAAACCAGCACCAATTATACAAGGTGGGCCACTTGTACTCCTCATGTTTATATGTCATTTCGTTTGGTCCAATTGGTGAACGGCGGGCGGGTGGCAGTTTACTGCCACGCCGAGAGTAAGACCCTGCTGAAGTATACTGCAGCAGGGACTTTCGCGCGAGGGTACACGGGATTCCCCACGCGTCGTGCGGTTACCGCCAACACGGTGCAACGGTTCTGTGCTACGCTGGGCTAGACACATTTCTCGGCGCCGAGAAATTGGTACACTAACCGACACTGGTTAGTGTCGGACAGTGTACA
Source organism: Glandirana rugosa (assembly GCA_018402905.1). NCBI lineage: Eukaryota > Metazoa > Chordata > Amphibia > Anura > Ranidae > Glandirana > Glandirana rugosa. Next base: position 279,398 of record BLSH010303540.1, on the reverse strand, counting down.
TTTGTTCCTTCACGGTCATTAGCCGCGAGGAGCGGAGTGTGACTGTCCCTCACACCGCTCCTCTCGAC
>BLSH010303540.1:247229-259922 GCA_018402905.1 Glandirana rugosa | reverse complement strand
GAGCGGGGCAGCAGGCGGCCATATCGCTGGAGCGTGGGACAGGTGAGTGATTATTAAAGGTCAGCAGCTACACTTTTTGTAGCTGCTGACTTTTAATAGGGTGGAACTCCGCTTTAACCTGCTGTGATTGCTGTAAGACGGTTGTTTGCTCCAGTATGACTAAAGTGGAGTACACGCTATAATCAGGTGATCAGGGGAACGATCATCCAATTTTCCTCATTGTACAGCAAGTCGGAACCGAAGAAGGAAATAATTTACAAAAATTCTCAAATGACAAAGGCTTTTTGTTGTTATTTCTGATCATGGGCAGTCATTTATTTCAGATTTTTCTCGTACGAAAATGGTACGCATTAAAATGAAAATTGTTCGCTCTGCTCCCGTATGAAAAATAATTTTGGAGTTTGTCCCTTCGGAATTTTTGTTCGGAAGGTCAAAATCGGCTGTTGAAAGTTGTGTACACACTATCAGAAAATCGTACAATTGTTCCTCGGATGAAAATGTTTGCCGGATTTTCTTATATTGTGTACAAGCCTTAAAAGCTCATGCAATGGGAAAGTAAGGCAAGAGCATACAGAAACTAAGGATTGTATGCTTGTGTATGTTCTTATGCAAGTGCTGAGATAGGCCAGCATACAGCAGGTTCTGCTCTTGCATGCTGTACAGCCCCTTTGCAGCCATGTGCTTGAGTCCTAAACTAACATTTCCTACTCAGCACTATCATTGGAAATGGTTTTAAAGCAGAACTAAACCCTTTTACACTTTACAGCCAAGGAAGCATCCATCTTGCCCTCTGTTTGATCTGCAGTTGCCAAAATGTTACACGTGTGATCAGTTATAACACCAGACATTTGATGGCTTGACAGTAGTGGTGCACCGAAATGAAAATTCTGGGGCCAAAACCGAAAATTCAGGATGCACTTGACCAAAACTGGAATTTTTATAAATAATTGTATTATATTCGACTTTTCAATTAATATCATGAATGAATATGAATTTATTGTCGGCACCTTTTGAAGCTGCATTTAAAATCCTGCTTGCTGCATTTTCGGTGCATATTTGGTTACCACCTCCCCACTGAAATGCAAAAACACAGCAAGAATGCATCAAAAATGCACCCGTGTTGTGTTTTTGATGCATTTTTTGAGTCGCATGACCTATGAAAAACACACCATGAGCACGGTAAAATTGCGGCAAAATCACAGCCATTATCAGCATCTTTTTTGCTTTTGGCACAACGCCGAAAATCATATTTTCGGCAGCCGAAATTTTGGTGCATCGCTACTTGACACATCACTTGAGAGCACAAGTGACTGTGACAGTTATTATTCATCACATGCTTTGAATGTAACTGCTTTGGGAAACCTCTATGATTAAGCCCGGGGGTGGGGCAAAACACGTCAGTGGGTATGGCCAGAGTGGGACAGAGGCTGTTTCACGGTTTTCTTACCATGTCAAATGATGTGGGTGCTGCATCCTTAGACTTATTCATACTATTGTAGGAGAATGAGCAAAGAGAGGCAAAATGGCACCGCATCCATAGATTATAGAATTGGAAAAAAGGGGGTCAACTGAACCCATAGGGATCGGGGAATTTTAAGGTGCCAAGATATACCAATATACATATTTTTTGTTAAAAAGTCACATATTTATTGTAGATCATAAAGATTCATAACGTTCATAAATATAGCCCCTTATTTATGCTGGCTATCTTTATGAACGTTTATATGTTGCCCAACGTTTGGCTCCCTGACGCTGGGTCGACAGGGCTCATTACCATCACTTCACAGGCCCTCTTTGTCCGGGCCCCACCCAGAAAGAAATTTCCAACGTTCACTTGGGACCTTCACACAGTTCCAGAAGTACCTTTGGGAATTTTAGATATGGGCTTTTGTTTCTTCTTGGTTTGAACCCCTAGAAAACAATATTGCAGTTGGCCCTACCTTCTTATCCTTTATTTTTATAAGGTAATTTGATTCCAAGTGTTTCACTACTCAATTCTTGTAATTACAATGAATATTGATTGAATGAATATCTCTATATGTACCTCTTCTTGTAGGTACTTCAATATCCTACCTTCTATGGCTCATAGTTGCCAGTATCGGGTCCAAGTCTGCTGCTTATTTTAATCTTATGTCTTCAGCTTTGATATATTCATTAAGAAAAATCGGTAGGTATTAATCAGTGTTTTTGGGCCCATAGAGAAAAATGTCCCCTATATAGAAATACACATTTTTGATGTCTAAAAGTGTCTTTCCTTGTATACAATAGAAGTATGCGTGTAAATATGATAAAAATAAATTCTGTGTTTGTCTATAAATGTACTTACTGTATCTTTTTCACTTATAGCATTCATTGTATTCAGCCCCAATAAGCCTCCCGAAGAAGCCCTAGTGTGGGTGAAACATGTTGAGCAGGGGTTTGCTGATGTGATGTATGATATGTATCTTCCACATGAAGACATTGTATTACCTCTGATTTATGTAATTTTTTTTAAAAAATCTCTTGTATCTACAATAAATATGTGACTTTTAAAAAAATATGTTTATTGGTATATCTTGGCACCTTAAAAGTCCCTGATTGCTATGGGTTCAGTTAACCCCCTTTTTTCCAGTTCTTCATACTATTGCTATAGCCGTAAGTATACCTGTCAAATACATTTAGGATTAACAGTGAATAATAGCATAGACCATGTATATATATTTTATATGGAACTTACCCAGAAAATAGAAGGGGTGGACAGGGTTTATGAACTCTGCAGTAGAAGTGAAGGCTACTGACTTCTGCACCAATTCCTCGAAGGTCAAATTTCGGATCCGGTGGAGGAAGAGTCATTGTAAATACTAAATTTTACCTAATAAGTAGAAAAAGGTAATGACTGTTTGCATCACATGTCAATACATTCCACATGTATGTGACAAAAATATAAACGTTTAATTGATTTTTTGGATGCCATTGCTGGATTCAGATATCAGGGGCCTAAAGGATCTACTTTATACTCAGAAAAGCCATGGCGTGGACAGTTGCCAGATTGCTGCTGACATGTTGGAGACTGGTGGTGTTAAACTGTATGTCCAGCCAAAAGCTTTTTTACTTAGTTTTTGGATGGGGAAGTGTTAAACTCCCTGTCAGGTTTTCATGGCTATCTGGGGCTCCATTAGAAATATTTATCCTCACTTCCTGTACTCCTGACAATGCTTTATCAGACAGGAAGTGAAGGGAACGCCTCAAATCCAAAAATAAAATTACATTTCATTAGTAGAGTAGAGGAAGGCTAGAACCCGTCAGATTTTTATTTCTGTATGTGTTGCTGTCCGGTGAAACTGTTGTCTGCAAGACAGGAGGTGATAGAAAATCTCTGTAACAGAGCTCTGGAAAACAATAAAACCTGACAGGAATTCTAAACCTTCCCATTCATGCCAAAATTAGAAAAAGGATTTTGGCATTGGCATACCCTGTAAGAGTACTTCCTGACTGTAGTCTGTGAACCGAGGAAGAGACTTCTTTGCATCAGATGTCCAGAAGAGCACGGCAAGGCTTGGTATCAATGGGGAGATTCAGCACACTTTCAAGAGTACTTAAAGTATAACTAAAATTGCAAAACTTTTTTTATTTTTAAGTTTTGGAGAGATGGAGAGGAATTAGAATATCTGTTAGGATTTTTTCTGTCTGGGTTAACATAAAAAAAGGAATAGGAGGGGAAATCTTCCAATGGGGGCACTAGTTCTGGTGACACACCCCAGGATTCCCTCACTTTGGAGGGATTTACTCTCACTTCCTGTTCTGGCTGTAGGACAGGAAGTGAATGGAAATCTCCTCAATAGGCCACAGATGGCAAAAAAAAGTAGGATTTTTTTCGTTACAAAAACCTTTCTAAATTCATTGACTGACACAGTTTCTCCTCTTTTCCACAGGGTTATAGCCCCACCTACAGGAGTAGGACACCAAGTTAAAAAGGAACACAGCACCAGCCATGAGCAGTCCTAGATGATATAAACTCCCTCTCTGCTATAGGCAAATCGCACAGGTAGAAAAGTGTGATGAAAAACGAGGAAGGGAGAAGCCTGACCCTTAATGGCCCAAGCTTTAACCACCTCAACCACCATCTGCCTGCCACTGTCTGCCTTATCGATCAAGATATGGTGGCAGAGGAGGCCATCAGGCCATTTTGTGGCCCGCTTGTAATCACAAAAAAAAGAGAATCCAAACTCCAAATGGATATGATTAAGGCTTATTGCCGAAACGCATAAGCAAGTTTACTTTGTACTCTCCACTTGATGTAACAAAGTGACTTTTTCCAATGGACAAGTTGCCAGCTCTTCACCTTATACCTCCATGCATCAAAGGATTCTGGTTGGGAGTCAGAGCGGACAGTTTAAGGTATAGGGGACCCATCCAAAGTCCTGCAAAGCGTGCATTGTGATATTTGACTATCAGCACAGAATGAGTCTCCACTCCAGATAGCCAATGACAGCAATACCCCATTGTCTCAGCAACACCAGGACCGGAGCCATCATCTTATAAATAACCAAGGAGTAGAGACAAACCAAAGAGATTTGCCACAACCTGGTAATTCATATCCCCGACCGCATAGCATAAGAATCTTTGGGGCTTCTTCACGTCTATGGAGGCCAATCTAGTAGGCCCCAAAGTGGTGGCCTACATTTTCAGGCAGCCCAACCGCATTGCATCCGAAGAGGGAAAGGAGGGCATCTACTTACCAGCCCAGTGGAGCATGCAGTAAGGCTTCCATGACAGATCCTCCTCTCCACTGAAATAGGTAACACTGTGACACGGACTGCAAGTGCCAGGTCATATATGTCACCGAAGACGTTTAACTCAACGGCCGCACCAGTCCTGTAGCATGCGTGCATTTGTTGGCCAGACTTGGGTGACCACTGGATCCAGATTATTCAGCCCAGCTGTTGATTGAAAATATCCACAGGAAAAAATAAAGAAAGGGGAAAAAACACTAGAACCACAGATCCCAGCAGGGAACTCGGTCCTTACTCCTGAAACACTAGGCAGAAATAACTGGCTTGCCTATAGCAGAGAGAGTCAAGAATGAAGAGAAGCTGTGTCCGTCAATGAACATAAGAGAAAACATGTTTTGGCTTTAGTTACACTTCAAAGCAGCCTTCACTCCCTCAAAGTATTTTGCATCATGTGAACTCTCTACAATAATAAAGGCTGATTTTTTTGTTTGTTTCCCTTTTTTTCCCAAATTGCTTTTTGGTTTGGCCCACCCCCTCCCTCCAATTTTTACCTAGGCAATGATGTGTACTCCGCTCTGGCAGCCCCCCGCGGTATCCGTGTCAAGATATCCCAGGAGGCATCAGAGAGCAGCTGAAGGAGGGTAGACCTGGGGGAGAGTCATTGTGGGCCGGCTGCAAAAATCAGGAAGGGACAGTTGACTACTGATGACGTTAGAGAGAAAATTGTGGGCTGGACCTTATGAGTTTTTTTTTTTTTGGGGGGGGGGGGGCAGATCACAACAGGACAGTGCTGAATTCACTGTGTGGGGGGAGTATGTTAAGTGATTGCAAATAATCACCTTGTAAAACAACCCATTCATTTTAAAAATGAAATGAAAGGCAAAACGTTTTTGTATAGATATATAAAAAACATTATAAACACTTTTTTCCCCTTTTTCTTAATAAGTGATCACATTCCCTATGTTCTCATCTGCATAAGAGCTGAGGGGTGGGGGGGCAACAGCACACGGAGCTTCCCAGTGAATGGCTGTGCAGGAACTGGCGATGCTGTGCTCTCATGCTTAGTGTGGTCAGTATTTAATAGGAAAGCAGAGTGACTGGCAGGAATACCAGGGATTTCACACAAAGGAGGCAATAAAAAGAGAACAGGATACTTTCTCATACAAGTACATGGTACAGCAGGCACTTATCAGGAATATGAAATGTTGGGGTAACAAACACTTTAAGATGAACCCTGCAGGTGAGGTAGAAGGGGCTAATACCAAATGTGAAGTACCTCTTCAAGATCAGTTTGAAATGCTCATTCCCTGGAGCAGCCTGGAGTTAAGCTTTCAACGCAGTGAGCTCACCAGAATGGCTGTAATGTGTAGCAGAGCTGACTAAAACACAGGACTGGATGGACAGAAATACAACTCCTTTGCCAGGTAAAACAGCCCATGCATGTATTCCATCTGTGTATACTGCTGTTAGTCTCGAGTGTACTGCTTTACTAGGTAGCTGAATAAAGCCACAGTCCTCATATAAATATAGATTAGTGGGGTGTACCACTACTAATAATAATAGCCCACACAGGAGCACGTGTAGGAAAGGGACTGGAATAGAAAAGAAAACAAAGCAAAAACTACCTTCCTATCACAGCACGAGGGAGTAAGATAGCTCTGCCCACTCCATGGCTCGTCATATCTACCCGACCATGCCGCACAGCGCACTGGGAGACACTACACACTTCCGGGTCGGCGCTGCATCTCACGTGATCGGTCATGTGATCCCGTGATGTCAACGCTGTAGTAGTACGGACCGGGGAAGTTGCTGGATGGGATGATGTGTGGAGGAGGAAAGAGGGAGAATAAGGGACAGACAGTGTTTCCTTCTATGCATAGGAGGAAAGAAAAGTGACGGAGTGCAGAGAAGCGTGGGGCACAGGGCTGTGAGCATTAGAGAAAGTGGAATGCCTGGGGCACAAAGCAGGAGATATGGGATTCAGGTGTAGTGACAGTACAGAGGGGGTATATTTGGGCCCGGATGTAGTGCGACCCATGATGGTGTTCCCTCCATTCCTGGATCATGGAGATGTACTGCACACATATTGAACTCTTCATGCCCCTTTTTTTCTCTGATCCCCCCCCCCTGTATTGATTTGTATTTTTACTGTACCCTCATATTGTAAAGCGCTGTGCAAACGGTTAGCACTCTATAAATCCTGTATAATAATAATAAAGTATAACTAGAGATAACACTTGTTTTGCATAGAGTGGAGAGGGATTAGAACATCTGTCAGTTTTTATTGCTGTCTGTGTCCCCATTAGGGAGATTCACCCTCTCTGTTTGTCCTGTTTACCATTATCACCGATTGTAAAAGAAAATCCCACATTTTAGGTTGTCCCCAGAACAGTAAGGCTGGGTTCACACCTATGCGAATTGAATGCAGCTTACACTGCATTGTTTTTAAGGTGTCTTAATCTGAATATGTAGCAGAATACATACTGGCCTACATTGATGAATACATTCGATTTTTTACATGTGTTTATTAGATGTGTTTTATAGCAGAAAGTATAAAATATTGGGGGTTTTTCTTTCAAAATTGTTGGTTTTTATTTATAGCGCAAAAAATAAAAACTGCAGAGGTGATCAAATACCATCAAAAAAAGCACTATCTGTGCAGGCTTGGCAACTTACCAGTACATCGCTGCCTTTCTTCCGGGTTCGATACGCACACCCCCTGCTGACTTGTGTTGTCATTGACTACAGCATAAGTTGGTTGGCAGGTTTCAACCAATGATTTTGGCTGTGAACCTACTGATCGGCTGTAGCCAATAACAGAATGGTCCAATTCTTCTCTTCCTAAGCCCTTTTTTAGTTCAGGAAGAGAAGAAAGCAAGACCTGTGTGAGTAAAAGCAGCACATTTACACTTGCAGACACCTGTTAGGTACATTTAACTCTTTGATTGTCCTGTTACCCAGCCAGTGCCATTAGTACAGTGTCAGTGTACAGCACTAATCACTGTATTTGTGTCACTAGCAGCATCAATGTCCCTTCCAGCCAGTGTCAGCGCTAGATTGCCATCACACTATAAGTCGTTAATCACTGCCAATGCTAGTATAGTGTCTGTACGGATCAGTATCTTGATCCTGATTAGAACTATACATGTGTCCCAAACACGCAGCATGAGCTGGATCAGCCGGATCACTGCCAGCACTTGCCTTTAGCCCTGCCAAGTGCAGTGTCAGTATAATTTTTATAATCACTGCCACCTCTTATACATTGTCCACAAAACTGCAGTGTTAGCAAAGTCAGACCTGATCTCCCCTAGCACTAGCAGTTAATGTTATTTTTAGCATGCAAGCAGTCCCTAATTGCTAGCCAGGAGCTCTTTTTCCCATTGTCACCACTAGGTACCTGTAAATTTAGTGTCCAAAATGTCCCAAAAAAGTACAGTAGTAGGGAGGCCTTTCAACACGACAGATGAGAGCGAAGGGACTTCCCCTTCACTATCAGAATCAGGCTCAGAATATGAACCTGTAAAAAGCAGAGGTAGGAGCATTAGGAGCCTGGGTTGGTCAGCGGGTGGTAGCTCCTATGCTTCGGCATGCACATTCTTTCTGGCAGAAATGTCTTTACCCACATCAGTCTGACAAAAAATAAGATCTGCAAAATAATATGTCTTTTACCAAATACATTTGAGTGTCTACTTTCCAAAATAATTTGGGGGGGGTGTTTGTACTATCGTGATAAGTTGTCCTGAAATGAAAAGTTACGCCCTTTGAAAGCCTGAAGGTGGCCTTTGGATTTTGGGCCCCTGAATACACCCCTCACATTTCATGTGACAAGACTGAAGAAATTACACTTTTCTACAATGTAAAGTAGTGAGTGTACAGCTTGTATAACAGTGTAAATTTGCTGTCCGCTCAAAATAATTCAACACACAGCCATAAATGTCTAAACCATTGGCAACAAAAGTGAGTACACCCCTAAGTGAAAATGTCCAAATTGGGCCCATTTAGCCATGTTTTCTCATGTGACACGTTAGGTGTGAATGGCGAGCAGATGTGTTAAATTTGGGGTTATCGCTCTCACTCTCTCATATTGGTCACTGGAAATTCAACATGGCACCTCATGGCAAAGAACTCTCTGAGGATCTAAAAAAAATAATTGTTGACCTACATAAAGATTGCCTAGGCTATAAGAAGATTGCCAGGACCCTAAAACTGAGCTGCAGCACGGTGGCCAAGACCATACAGCAGTTTAACAGGACAAGTTCCACTCAGAACAGGCCTCGCCAAGGTCAATCAAAGAAGTTGAGTGCACGTGCTCAGTGTCATATCCAGAGGTTGTCTTTGGGAAATAGACGTATGAGTTCTGCCAGCATTGCTGTGGAGGTTGAAGGGGTAGGGGGGTCAGCCTGTCAGTGCTCAGGCCATAGGTCGTACACTGCATCAAATTGGTCTGCATGGCTGTCGTCCCAGAAGGAAGCCTCTTCTAAAGATAATGAATAAGAAAGCCCGCAAATAGTTTGCTGAAGACAAACAGACTAAGGACATGGATTACTGGAACCATGTCCTGTGCTCTGATGAGACCAAGACAAACTTATTTGGTTCAGATGGTGTCAAGAGTGTGTGGCGGCATCCAGGTGAGGAGTACAAAGACAACTGTGTCTTGCATACAATCAAGCATGGTGGTGGGAGTGTCATTGTCTGGGGCTGCATGAGTGCTGCCGGCACTGGGGAGCTACAGTTCATTGAGGGAACCATGAATGCCAGCATGTACTGTGACATACTGAAGCAGAGCATGATCCCCTCCCTTTGGAGACTGGGCCACAGGTCAGTATTTCAACATGATAACAACCCCAAACACACCTCCAGGGTGACCACTGCCTTGCTAAAGATGCAGTAAAGGTGATGGACTGGCCAAGCATCTCTCCAGACCTAAACCCTATTGAGCATCTGTGGGGCATCCTGAAACAGAAGGTGGAGGAGCGCAAGGTCTCTAATATCCACCAGCTTCATGATGTCATCATGGAGGAGTGGAAGAGGACTCCAGTGGTAACCTGTGAAGTTCTAGTGAACTCCATGCCCAAGAGGGTTAAAGCGGTTGTCTACCCTGTGAAAAAAAAAAAACTTGCAAGACAATAGCATAATGAGCTAGTATGCAGCGCATACTAGCTCATTATGGATTACTCACCTTCAAACGAAGATCCAACCGGGCTGCTCAGTCCCCTCTGAGGGAGCGGACATCTTCCCTCGGATCCTGCTTCCCGGTACACGGCTCCAGCATGCGCACGGGAGCCCGTCTTTCCGGCAAGGTCCAGCGCTATGCGCCAGGCCTTTGCCGGGACATCACGGCGCATGCGCCAGGACATACACAACGCATGCGCCGTGACACCGCAACTGCTTGGAGGGGGAATATCTCCTAAACCGAACAGGTTTAGGAAATATTAATTTTACCTACAGGTAGGCCTTATTATAGGCTTACCTGTAGGTAAAAATGCCCCTAAAGGGTAGACAACCGCTTTAAGGCAGTGCTGGAAAATAATGGTGGCCACACAAAATATTGACACTTTGGGTCCAATTTGGACATTTTCACTTAGGGGTGTACTCACTTTTGTTGCCCGCGATTTAGACATTAATGGCTGTGTGATGAGTTATTTTGAGGGGACAGCAAATTTACACTGTTATACAAGCTGTACACTCACGACTTTACATTGTAGCAAAGTGTCATTTCTTCAGTGTTGTCACATGGAAAGATAGAATAAAATATTTACAAAAATGTGAGGGGTGTACTCACTTTTGTGAGATACTGTATATATAACCTAGTTTGTAGATGCTATAACTTTCACACAAACCAATAAATATACACTTATTGTGACTTTTTTTTACCTAACACATGTAGCAAAATAAATTTGAATGGAAATATTTTGTAAGGCTCCATTTACATGGGACGCTATTTTAACCTCCCCTGAACGATTTTTTTTGACAGCTAGAAGTCGGCGTCTAAAACTGCCGTTTTGCCGCGTTTTGCATGCGGCTTTTAGCACTATTTGCATCTAGGAGCATTTTTAAAGAAAAACATTTTTTTTTTTCAAATGGAAACGCCTGTAAACGAAACGGTCCTAGACGCGAGTTACCGCATTTAGGCACGTTTAGTGGCATTTACAAGCTGTTTGGTGTTTCAAATGCCTCTGAACTGGCGCCTGGACCCATTTTTGTGCATTCCAAAAAAAGCCTCTAAACTCAACTGCCTGGAAACGACCTTAAACGACCCTGTGTACATGGACTGATAAGATAACATAGACGAAAGTTCAGGGGCAGCTGAAAAAAACGCACAAATGCCTCAAAACGTTTGTTTACCAGCAGCAGTGTAAATGAGGCCTAACAGAAATTAGGAAGTGTTGGGGGGTTGTTTTTTTCAGAATTTTCTGTCTTTTTATTTGTTTACATAATAAAAAATAGTGGTGATGAAATACCACCAAAGGAAAGCTCTATTTGTGTGAAAAAAATTATATAAATGTAGTTGCATGTTCTGCAATTGCCAGTTAAAGTAGCACAGTGCTACTAGAAATTCTGGATGGCATCCACAGGTGTCAAACTGGCGGCCCTGCAGATGTTGTGGAACTACAAATCCCATGAGGCATTGCAAAGCTGACAATTACAAGCATGACTCTCACAGGCAGAGGCATGATGGGACTTGTAGTTTAGCAACAGCTGGAGGGCCGTCAGTTTGACACCCAGTCTCCCTACCATAAAAGCCAGTATAGAACAGAAAACGTTGTTTATGGGTAGATTGAGCCACCGAGTCACAGATGCCTAATAAAAGCACATTGGGGTCACAGAGAGGTCACCAATCTGGTTCATATCCCTCACCACAGCCTGCCAAAAGTCTGTGAGAATTGGGCAGTCCCAAACCATATGAAAAAAACATCCCCACAATCTGCTTACACCTGGGACAATTCTCAGACCGGGTAGGGTACATACGGGCAAGACGCTGAGGGCTATAATACACCCCGTGGAGGAATTTAAACTGGATAAACCTATCTCTGGTCGAAATAACCGGGATATTGCTGGAGCCCTTAATCCCAGTAGGAGTATCACTTACTAATATTCTTTAGTAAGATTGAGGGTGATAATGTACCTTGCTGGATTTAACCTTTCTATCGACCACCTAGGGCTCGAGATAAGCACCAAATTTAGATATTGCATTTAGTTTACAGAAGTTGTTCTAGGCTTAGGGATGAGCATTAAAGAACTTAACCACTCCTGTATAACAGTGTTAATTTTGGCAGAAAATTTCGATTTAGTTTTAGTCTTAGGACTAAAATGGCATTTTAGTTTTAGTCCGATTTTAGTCTATCTGCAAGTGTTTTAATTTTAGTCATAGTCTTTGTCTAAAATGCCATTTTAGTTTTAGTCTCATTTTAGTTATCGTATTTTAGTAGACTAAAATCTCCAGTACATTTTAAGCGAATAAAATAATTTTAGTCAACTAAAATCAAATGTGTTTAGTTAAATTGTAATACATTATTTAAGCATTTTTCTAGAATTTCCAAATTCATTATATACTCCTGGAGTAAAGAAAATATAATATTGTGTTATTATTTATGGTATTAAGGTTTGAACAAACTCACAGATTAAGGATTTAGCCGCTCTGGACGGTCTGTGGAGGCCTGTAATGCCACATAGTGCTCTGACGGTGGTCTGAGGAGACCTGTAATGCCGCATAGTGCTCTGACGGTGGCCTGAGGAGGCCTGCAATGCCGCATAGTGCTCTGGATGGTGGTCTGTGTTATAATATAAAAGAAATGAGGTCCTCATATATTACTTAAACCTTTAAGATCTTTTTACGAATTTATTACATAATGTTAAATTGATTTGTGTAAACTAAAATCAACTGATTTTAATAAAATAAGCGAATTTTACATGACCTCTAAAATCAGATGATTTTATGCTATTGATTTTACTCTGATTTTGATTTTACCGTAAAATCTGT
>BLSH010303540.1:203549-217355 GCA_018402905.1 Glandirana rugosa | reverse complement strand
CACGGCATGTTTTATCAGATGCTTCCCCTGCCCCCTCCCTCCCAGCGTCTGTAGTGTTCAGGATCAGCCCTGAATGTCTGTGCCTGCTATCTCATGTTGTGTCACGGAGCTGCATTAAATCACAGGGCAGCTCTGTAACAACGTCAAGAGGCTGCCTAGGAGGCGGGACACTGTTACAAAGCTGCCCAGTGATTTAATGCAGCTCTGTGACACAACATGAGATCGTGAGGAGGGAGGGGAGGACTCTGCCAGGATGACACAAGTGCGGCACCCAGGGGGTGGGGCGACCCTGCGTGACCCCGCCCCTTTTTCGGATTCATTATCGGCATTTATTTTCTTTCGGCTAAGTGCCGAAAATGCCATTTTCGGCCGAAACGTTTCGGCCGCCGAAATTTCGGTGCATCCCTATTTATTATAGCAAAAAGCAAAAAATATTATTTTTTTTCAAAATTGTCGCTCTTTTTTTTGTTTATAGCGCAAAAAAATAAAAACCACAGAGGTGATCAAATAGCACCAAAAGAAAGCTCTATTTGTGGGGAAAAAGGATGTCAATTTTGTTTGGGTACAACGTTGCACGGCTACGCAATTGTCACGTTGCAGTGCCGTATCACAAAAAATGGCCTGGTCATTAAGGGGGTAAAAAATTAGAAGTATAACAATAAGCAGCAGCCTGGGTTCGGGTAGTCATTACAACAGTCCTCTTTGTTTATGAGGTGTCTGTGCAGCTGTGTTTACCACAATTAACCCTGTCTGTACTGTGCAGGCATCTTCATTATTAGTTGTTGCTAGATTTCAACAGTGTCTGTCTTAATAAAAGAACAGGCTTCTTGCATTGTATGTTAATGAGAACAGACTTAAGCCCCGTACACACGATCAGAAAATCGTACAAAAAATATTGCTTTTGAAAAGATCGTATGATAATCCGATCGTTAGTACACAGCTTTCGTCTGACATTTTCCAAAACAACACACACAGAAATTTTTCTTGTAGGATACCAGATTGTATGATTTTTGTTTAATCAGTGCAGTTTTAGTCCAAAAATATAATACAAATATACTACAACACATGACATCACTTCCGATTTTTTATTCTGTAGTACGAGGATTTTCGTACTTTAATAACATCTTAATTTTTGATCTGGAGATTAGCATGCAAAAAAAAAAAAATCAAAAATAATAATAATAATCTCATCGTGTGTACTAGGCTTTAGCACAGGCTCACTGACATTGTTCAAAAAAAAAAAAACTTTGGGTCAGCCATGGAACCTTTTTCTGAAAAACATATAAAAGATAAAAAATCTTTTTTGAAAAAAAGATAGATATGCTATGTGAATAGGAACACAACCAACATATAGTGGGGTTTTCTCAACTATGACTTCAAAAGTGGGAAAACACTTTAAATTGATCCCGACCTAGCCAAATTTTATCTAAGGTAAGAACAGTGCAAGTACCCTTGATTTAAACACAGCATCAACTCTGGTCTGTGCATACCTCCACTGTGTACATACACCAATCAGCCATAACATTATGGCCAGTGACAGTTAAAGTAAATAACACTGATTATCTTGTTACAAGGGCATCCAAAAGATGCTAAACATGTTTATCATTTTACAACCTAAATATGGATGTGACATGTTCAGAAAGGTAAACTTTTTCTTTAACCACTTCAGCCCTGGAAGGATTTACCCCCTTCCTGACCGGAGCACTTTTTGCGATTCGGCACTGCACCGCTTTAACTGACAATTGCTGTACCCAAATAAAATTGACGTCCTTTTGCTCCCACTGATAGAGCTTTCTTTTGGGGGTATTTGATCACCTCTGTGCTATAAACAAAAAAAGAGCGACAATTTTGAAAAAAAAATATTTGTTACTTTTTGCTATAATACATATCCAAAAAAAATATATTAAAAAAAAACAAATGTATTCATCAGTTTAGGCCAAAATGTATTCTACATATTTTTGGTAAAAAAAAAAAAAAAATCGCAATAGGCGTATATTGATTGGTTTGCACAAAAGTTGCCACGTTTACAAACTATGAGAATTAATTTATGGCGTTTTTACTATCTTTTCTTTTTACTAGTAATGGCGGCGATGTGCATTTTTATCGGGACTACGACATTGCCGCGGACAGATCGGACATTATTGACACTTTTTTGGGACCAATAACATTTATACAGCAATCAGAGCTAAAAATAGCCACTGATTACTGTATAAATGTCACTGGCAGGGAAGGGGTCAACACTAGGGGGCGATCAAGGCGTTAACTGTTTTCCCTATGTGTGTTCTAACTGTATGGGGGCTGGGCTGGCAGGAGCATTGCAGATCTAACTGATCCCGATTACAGGGATTAGTAGATGACTGTCATGCCGCCTGTCAGAACGGGGAACTGCAGTATTTACATTGGCGGTTCCACATTCTTCCTCTCTAACAGGCGATCGTGGGGTCTCCGGCGGACATTGAGTTCATCTGACCCGCAGCCCCACTCACAGAAAGCGTGGTGGGCATGAGAGCGCGCTGGCGGTGGGGCACTCCCGCCCGCATCTGCGCGGATCGCCGCTTATAGACGGCGATCTGCACAGCGGAGCCACTTTGTTGCCGTATTTCTACACGAGGCGGGCGGCAAGTGGTTAAAACCTTTATGTACCGGTATATTATGAAAAAAGTACCCTCACAAGGATTTGGATTAGGATGTGGTATTGATTTAACCACTTGTGTGTCACTGTGAACAACTTACTGTATATGAGATAACAAGTGAACTTGGGTAGATGCTGCCTTAAAGGGTAACTCCACTTTTGCGGGGAAAAAAATAGCAAATACAAAAAAAAAATATCGCATATACAATTGTGACACAAGTCATATTGTAATTTAATGTTATTAAAAATTACCTTTCACTTTCAATCTGCAGCTCTGTCATTTTCTGTAAAGCGCAATGCAATATGGCTACCTGGAGGTGTTCTGTATACAGAATGTGTACAGAACGCCCCCCCAGATATGTAATTTCCTGCTTGTGTGATTGGCTCACTGATTTTCCCAGAAGTCTGCACTAAGATACAAGTCAGATTTCAGGCATCCCCTGCAACAAAAATGTAATTTTTGGTGAGATACTCCCAATAGGAAATCACGTCTAAAGTGATGCAGACTCTGCAATTTTCCTCATTAGAGCTTTGCAGGTGCAGCAACTGATTGATAATTAAGAATTCACTCCCACTAGACTCACTCAGAACATGGGCACAGACAAACACACAGGGATTTCTTCAGATTAACAAAAGGTAGGAATCTGCAATAAAGTTTATCAAAATCCTTGTAATGTACATAGGTCACCCAGAGGGGAATGTTTTTTTCTCAACAAAAGTGGAGTTACACTTTAGTGGTATATATTCATACACCATAACACATATGGAAAGGAAAAGGCTGCGCTCACCCTACCACCATACAAAATCTAATATCCTACAGCCTAACATGCGCTGCATATAAATCGACTTAATTAATAAACCAATGAATCAATATTATTTACAGTCCAAGCCGCATGGGAGCCGGTGTGCATTCCAAGAAGGCAGAAGTGGCGTGAACCTGCCCCTATGCATTTTGTCAATTCCGGGACATCGGGTCCAGGTGCCGGGTTGGGCACCAAACATTGTGAGTGTAATATTTCGTTTGTTCATCTTATCTCCATTTGTTTGGATTAACTTTCACCTCCTCACTGATGGAAGATTATTTGGACCCTAGGTTCTCCTGGCATTTATACACATTCTATAGGGAATCATCCTTCTTATCTCTCTGGTGCTTTATCAATTTATTGGATTTTGTATCATTACCCAATTTGGTAAGAATGGAGTCAATTCACTAACGTTTAACGCATGCAATAACATGGTCACATGGCTCATTTGCATAAATGATGACAAAATTGTGTCAACAAATTGTGTAAAAAAAAAAAAAAACTATTATGCGGTATTTACCACAAAATGAAAAATGTGCCGGTAAATATTGTTAAAAAAACATGCAGTAAGCTCTTATGTCCAATTCACAAATGAAACAGAGAGTGATATTTATCACCAGGATTTTGCTGGCAGTATCACATCACCCCCCAATAGCTGGTTGCTAAGGAGTGGGCTGGGAAGCCGGCCACCGCTTCCTTAATAATGGATAACTCATCAGCTATCAGCAGGTTCCCTACTGACAGCTGAATGTAAAAAAAACATGCCGGCAGTTAAAAATTATGGAAAAAAAACAGCGTGGGGCCCCCCAAAATTCATATCAGACCCTTATCCGAGCATGCAGTCCAGGAGGGCAGAAAAGGGGGGGACTAGCAAGCGCCCCGCCTCCTGAACCATACCAAGCCACATGCCCTCAACATAGGGGGGTGCTTTGCTCTGCCCCCCACCCTAAAGCACCTTGTCCCCATGTTGATGGGAACAAGGGCCTCTTCCCCACAACCCTGGGCTGTGGTTGTTAGGGTCTGCAGGAGGGGGGCTTATCGGAATCTGGAAGCCCCCTTTAACAAGGGGCCCCCAGATTCCGCCCCCCCCCCCCATGTGAATGAGTATCCCTACCCATTCACCAAAAAAGTGTAAAAGTAAATACAGTACAAAAGTTTTTGACACTTCCTTTATTAAAAAAATTAAAAAACTGAACGTAGATCCATTTTCAATCACGATGTCTGCCACCACTGCCGGACCAAAAAAAAAAGCTCCTCTTGCAATGAACGCTCTCGCGGTCTGCCTGCTCCACCATTTGGCAGTTCTTAAATAGGTAAGGGGTGGGGCTGCCTGGTGACACGATGGGTCGTGTTGAGGGCATGTTTAGGGGGGCGCTCACTCGTCCCACCCTTTTCCTGGCCTGCTGGGCTGCATGCTTGGATAAGGGTCTGGTATGGACTTTGGAGGGACACCACGCTGTCTTTTTTTTCATAATTTTTAATTGCTGGCATTTTTTTTACATTCAGCTATCAGCAGGGAACCAGCTGACAGCTGATTAATCATCTGTTGTTAAGGGCATGGCAGTCGGCTTCCCGGCCTGCTCCTTAGCAACCAGCTCAATTCAATAAATTACTGCATTAAGAAATGCGGTAATTACCACTCAATCGAACAAACACCGCATTCGTTATTTAACGCAAAATTCTTAGTGAATTGCACATTCAGAACTGATTTAACGCAAGAGCTATTTTACCACATATTATTTGCCGTTATTTAACTCTCAGTAAATTGACCCCATTGTCTTGTAATCTTTGGCGCTTTCTTTATATTTAGCCCTATCTATATAAGGGCAATTTTGGTTTCCACCATAGCCAAATTATTTTTTCTTTTATGAATATTGATACCCAGAAATTTATTTTCACACCGATTGAAAAAGCTGAACCGCTCTTCCATGAGCTGTTGATCATCTAGACCAGTGGTCTCCAAATTGCGGTCTGGGGGCTGAATGCGGCCCTTTGCTTGCCTTTATCCTGCCCTTGGGGCACTATTCCTCCTACTGGCACCAAACATGGGGGCATAATTATTGCCACTGACACCAATAATTGGGCACAATTCTTCCCACTGATACCTATGATGGGCCACTATTCCCTCCACTGACATCAACGATGGGGCACTATTCCTCCCACTGACACCAATGATGGTGCACTATTCCTTCCACTGACACCAATGATGGGGCACTATACAGTTTTGTTTGTTTACATCTTTTTCTCCATTCAGAAGAGAAACAAAACACGGGCAGGCTGCACAGTGACTTAACACTGTGATAGCCAATCAGAGGCTATCACAGCGATAAGGTGACCGGGAACCTGAGTCTCAGGTCCCGATCATTAGTATAAGACCTGGGGCTCCCTGTGAGAGCCAGTCTCTGTGCTTGGAGTGCGTTGTGTGGCTCTCAGCACAAATTGAGGTATGCATATAAGCAGCCTCACGCACAAAGACCCACTTCCACAAGACCACATATATATGTAAAGCTGGCATCAAGGGATTACATATAAACACATACATCTCTATGAACATGGGAAATTGTGGGAAAAAAAACAATAAACAGTCCCACTTTCTTACCTTTTTCCTCCCTCCCTTTTTTTCTCTCCTTGTTCTTCTTTTGCTATCTTTTCTACCTTGCTGTACTTATGGCCTCCTCTGAGGGTGAGGAAGACCTGGACTTAGTGTGCGAACCATTCCCTCCCTAGCCTTACCCTAAAACAGTGGTGTCTGGTTCAATTATGCAGTTGTTATAGCATAAGATTACTGTGAATAAGTGTACAATCTCATGCTTTGTACTACAATTAAACATAATATATACAGTACGGTGTATTTTTCCCTGTAACCATAAAACCATTCTGAACCTCCGTTCATTGATTGACTGTATAAACTCAGCTTCCTCCCAGAGATCCCTTATATATTTCACAACCTGGCATCTAATGCGTCCTCACAGAGGTATTTTTCTAGCTCCTTCACTACTTCTGCAGTATATTGCCAAACATCCTGGTGTTCAATAGTGGCCTCTGCCTTTTGAGAAACGCATACAGGGAATAGAAGGCTAGAACAGAGAGTGGTTAGAAAACACTAAATAAACTGAATAAGACAACTTATTTTTTCATACTATACCTGCTGGTACTGGACTCTTCCTCTCAATGCTAAAATGTGATGTCATGGCATTGCTGACCTCCTGTTTTAAAATTTGATGTTTCTCCCACTTCCATTGTCTTAAAACTAAACACATACTACTCTATGAACATGGGAAATTGTGGGGAAAACAGTAAACAGCCCCCCCTTCCCTTCTTTCCTCCACTTTTTTGACTTTCCTCGTTCTTCTTTTTCTACCTTTTCTACACTGTCGTATTTATGACCTCCTCTGAGGGTGAGGAAGACCTGGACTTGGTGCGAGGACCTTTCCCTCCCTAGCCCTACCTCATCCTGTTCTCTAAAACCAGCGGTGGACACCACTTAGTCTGGTTCATTTTTGCAGTTGTTACAGCATAGGATTACTATCTATAAAACAGATTTCTCATGCTTTGTATTACGATTAAACATAACATACTGTAGTTATTATCATGTGGCCAAAACCAAAGTATGTAATACCAGGAAGCAGCTATTTCCAAAGAAGCACTGTGAAATGCCTGCTGAATCTGTATTCCGTTGCTTACATAAAACTCAGATTTATAGCAAATCGAGTTATCACCCAGAAGCATATGAGCTGAGCTTGCAAGATTTCTGAATTAAATGTTATGAACCTCTGATAATACGGTTCTTTGTTTGGTATAATGAATTGCTCTTTAGCACTTTGTAGGTTAGCAAACCTAAAGCAAAAGACAGCTATAGGTGTTTATTCAGAGACAAGTGCAGGATTTTGGGAGTTGGGATTTAAATCGTAATTAAAAAGGAAAGATATTACTGCGCTACCTGTACATAAAAAACAAAAGAAATAAGCTGCCGGGCACACCAACATCAACAAAAATTTGGAAACATAACATATGAGGATATCCCACACTTTGGTTATTGATGTGGAGGTTCCTATTCCTATGTGACCGGGGAGTGGAAGATAAAGCTCGATGGTGTCCCTTGGAGGAGGAACTGCCACCTAAGGAACTCTGACAGGACTCCATATGATATGCCCTGGCGGAGATACATGCGTTAGACCCAGTTTTATCTGGTAAGAGTGTTTTGGATTGCTCCTGGTGGCGGTGACACTGTGTGTGGGTGACGGTCTGAAGTTTATCCCTCCCCTCGATCCATCCTGATAACAGTCCTAGTGTCTGAGTGTGAATAACATCGGATGAAACAGAAGAAGTGTTTGTGGCGCTGGACTGTGGATGCATACCTGTGAGGAGATTATACTCACTGTTTTGATCTACATATGAATATGAATATGATTGTCTATATATACATGTGATTTTCTCTCATTAACCTGTGGGAGTTTTTAATTACCTATTTTTGGTTGTATACTCAATTTTAGCGCTGCACTGTTGTTTTGTTTTGTTATTTAAATCTTAATTCACCAAATGTTTTATATGTTTACCCTTTTTGAAGCTTTTGCCTATTTTTTTCTTATTTGGTATTTGGATACAGTTTACATTTTTTAGCTTTTATACTGACTTGTTTTTTAATTGAATTTAATGAATAACTAATTCAAAATGTTAATTTGTAAAAATAATAATAATAATTCAAAATTTGCTGTGCTATTTTGATTACACTTACACCTTGGTGCATACAGCTTGGTTAGTAGTGAGCAAATTCTTGTTTATATAATTATATTTAATGCATTTGCATTTAATTGAATTGATTTGTTTTCTAATTGAATTGTATTGCACAATATAATGTTCTATATTAGAGAGAACATTGAACCATCCACATCAGTCCTGTTCCTCAAAGGAACAATTTAATGTTTGTCTCGTAGTCATATATACACCTATGGCTATAGGGCCAGTTTTTGCCAGAAACCAACTAACCTACCACTACGCTGTAGGAATCCTCTACTGACACAGGGTGTACATACAAAAGCTAAGGAAGTGGCATCAAACTCAGTACCCTGGGCAACAAAGCAAGTGTGCTAAACTAGCAGCCAATACACTGCCACTCAAGAGTCTCAACAGCTTAGCTTTTACAGTATGTCTTGAATTGAAAGAGCTCAGTTATTAACTTGGAAATGGTACCACTCAAAAATGTTAACTAATCTTTTTTACTTTCTTGACATATGGTAAGCCCAGTTCAAGTTCAATAAGGCACATATTTTTAAAATAAGATGTTTTTGAAACATTTGGTTGCAGTTTCCCATAATAACAAAGGATATTTAGCTACCCAATGAATGCAAGCATTACACGCTTCATAAACCTTTGCAATTTAGCAGAACACAGATAAGCTCAGTTTCATTAACAGGTTGTTTAAAGCTGATTTTACAGCTCACTTATCTTTGGCCATACACTTTCTACTACTGCAGATTTCTATTTTGTATACACATGACTGGGATGCCTTAAAGGGAATGTACCTTAATTTGTATTTTCTTTCATTATTATCACCAGGAATGGAAAAAATGCAATTTTTTAGCTAGGTAAATGTAAAAAAGTGCATTATACTATTAATATTTTGAATTTTTAGCCAGCAAGTGAAGCTATGAGTCATGAACCCCTGGTTTCCACCCTGTTCTTATAAACATCATGTTGCTTACAGACCTCAACAACTTAAGCTTAAATTAATTCACACAAGTACATTAGGCAAAGGGAGACAAAAGGCAGAGAATGACTACTGTTATGCCTCTTTAGCTAAGCCATATTGTCTTTATACATACCAAATGCTAATGCTTTGTCATATACATTATGTTTATTTGTAAAACAAAGACTATGTTTATATAGTAGAAAAAAAAAGAGATTTAAAACAGTATGAAAACATATAAGCTTATACGCAATGGAAGCCAACCTTATCCTGTGGGTTATGCAGGGCACAGCAACAGGTTCACTCTATTGGCAGCCTCACCAGCTGCTTATAATTACCTCCCCTTCTTCCTACACCACTCTTTTGGCTGCCTAGAGTGAAGAAGAACAGCTGGTACATCTGAGCATGGGGAGAATGTGATTCCCATGTGACAGTACCAGTGCTTGGCTGCTCAGTCATCGAGCGCTGTTATATGTGATGTGCAGAGAATCTTCAGCTCTATTTAAGCTCCAAACCAGCAACTTGTTTATACAAGACTTCCACTCTTACATCTGGGTGGCTGAATGGAGCAGCAGGGGAGCAAATTTACGGTAAAGCAGAGGTATTTTTTAAGACAAAAAGCCCTAAAATATTATAACTCCGTATTTTTTAGCAGAACTAAACAACTTTGCTTTAGTTTTTAATGGCACAGAAATGTAAATTTAAAAATAAAAAAGGTTAATCAATCATGTAAAAAAAACACAGCTCCATTTAGCTACACACTTTACAGTTTCACACAATGCTCCACTAGAGTGGAGCCACCCTGGGCTGGAGTCAATTCTCTAATTGTATGCCTCAAGTGACCTACTGTCCGATTCTGGTAACCCAAGACATACAATTAGAGTTATGCCGGTAGCACAGTTTTTGAGGATGTGGAGAATCTGCTGTGATGAGGCAGATCCTGAAAGGGAGACTTCCTTAATGTGTTACCCTTTTAGCCAGCGGGGATATCATTAGAGCAATGAACATTGCCAAAGCTACAATGAGGAATGATCTATTGAATGACGTGGGCGATATAGGAGCCACCACTGGACTGCCTTAAATCTGTTCAATAAAATCAAAAGAATAGTGTAGAGATACCTTCTGGTGTTGTATAATGGTGGGTATTTGCCCAGGTTTTAGGTGGGATCTGAACTCTTAGTATGTGCCCTCCCTAGAGCAGCCTTTTTCAACCAGGGTGCCCAGGCCTAAATGCCTAAAAATTGATCAAAATTTGTATACAAGCCAGTAGGTGGATGAAGCCTGCCTTTTAGTTACACAAAGCCACAGGTTTTCATTATGCACCACTATGACTTCTAGAAACTGGCATCCTAACAACCAATGATGTCATTGGTTAATAAAGAGGATGTCTGTTTCCTCCACGGCATCCTTGTTTGACCCTCCTGTGCCCCTCTCCCTCAGCACTGGGAGGACATTAGCTGACTGATGGAGAGAAACTGAGGGAGAAGAGAAACATTGGCATAATAGTCAGTACCAGTGTGTAAAAGTGTATTTGCTTTGGAAGAAAAAATTACCTCTAACGTTGGATGTCCTGCGTGTGGATCTTGCAGCATTGTGTAAACCTATTAGAATAGTTTTTTAAACTTTAGAATGAGGTGCCTCAAAAGTGTCCATAATTTTAAAGGATGCCTTGACATTGTTTATAATTTTAAAAGGTGCCTTGAGATTGTCTATAATTTTAAGGGGTGCCTTGACTGAAAAAAGGTTGAGAAACACTGCCCTAGAGAGATATTTTGCCCTCGGTTGTTTTTCCTTACTAACTACACAAGGTCAGAATTGGCTCGTCACTGTGTATTGAGAGTAGTCCTTCTATGTATAGAACAAAGGCATATCATTTCAGTTAAAGCAAGCTTACAAGTGAAGAAAAGGGTATTCTTTTTATAAAAAAAAATATAGCCTTCTAATACCACAAAATTAGTCCTAATTAGCTCCCTCATCCTCTCCTTCATCACCAACTGGCATTAGCTATATTCTTCTGATATTGTTTTTTCAACACTAATATGTAATCTTTTGCTTTAGGGCCGGTTCACACTTGCGCAGCGCAGATCGGCGCGACTTCGCGGCCCATTCACATCTAGGCGAATTGTCAGGCGACTTGAGTCGCCTGACAATTCGCCTCAATGCTGTGCAAATGGGACCGTTCTAATAGGAGCGAATCGCATCGCTCCGCCTTAGAAAAATGGTCCCTGCACTATTTTCAGGGCGATCTCAGGCGGCTTGCATTGACTTCTATGATAGAAGTCTCCTAGCAAGCCGCTTTGAGATCGCCTCGAGCGCCGCATCGCGCCGCTCCAGTGTGAGCTGGCCCTTAGTGTTCAGTAATTTTGTTTGTTTTTATGAAAAACAAAAATAAAAAAACTACACTGGGTTCACATATGTGTGGGTCATGTGTGCGCAATTGCAAAAAGATTTTGATAAGAAAGAATGAGTTCAGAGATGGGCAACAAAAATGGTGAAAGGTCTGAGGGAGAGACTTCAGGAACTTAATATGACAGTCTGGAAAAAAGAAGGGAAAGGGGAGATATGACTGAAAGCAGCGCAGAGCACTGTGCCCTGAGCCCACCCAGTTTTGTGACAATAGCGAATTAATATTTGCTATTGTCTTCCTGATTGTTCTCCCGGCTAATCAGCAAATGAGTCCTGAGACCTGATTGGCCAGGGAGTCTTAGGACTCCCGGCCAATTGGGTCTCAGGACCCACTTTCTGTTCTGCCAGGAGCAGAAGCAATGGCCCCAGAGTGAGCAGTAGCTAGAGCAGCAGCAGCCTTACCTCAGATCCTTGTCATCTGTCTCCTAAGGTAAGGAGGCCTCTGATCGCCGCCTTCCCGTCTGTCTCCTGCAGGGGGGGAGGATCGCCCGTCCATCTCCCGCGGGGGGGTGTTATTGGTTTGCCAACCCCAAAATTTTGAGCACCAGCCGCCACTGGTTGCCACTGTTTTTTAACAAGCCTGTAGCTTGTCATTCAGCAGCTGGCCAAGCCTAATCCTGCCTACTGCCTTCTGGTTTGGCAGCACTGCCTTTGTAGCTGAAAGAGGAGCATGTGACACACAAATAAAGGCTGTCAACATTGGTCACATGATCAAAAAGTTCCCGATCGCCAGCAGTGATCGGTAGTTTTTTGCTAGCCGCCGGTAACTGTGTAATAATGTTGCAACCACTTATATGCTGCTGGTTTTCTCTGGTGACTGGACTATTCATTACCATTCTAAGGCCTTTTTTATTTCTTTTTTGATGCATAATTTTTCCTGGGGGTTTTTTTCTTTTTTTTTTTATCTTTCGTTTTTTCTCTTGGACATAACCAGAAAGGACCCACTGTCTAGTCCAACCCCGTTACTCTGATTTTTATGTGTACCTATGTGGCTGTGTGTATAACGTTAATAAGGCTTATATTGTCACTATGTTTACATTTTCTTATGTATTACTTGGAAAGAAAAATTTAATAGCAACAATTGAAACAGAAAAATATTAGTTATATTTTAAGTTGGTGTACTCTAATTAGTAAATGTAAATTACTGAAAAGATTTAGCAATGAAAGGACTGCAAAATGGGTCTATTGAACAGCAGATACCATTAATATTTTAAAATGGAAGTATAGGTGTATATCAACATAAAATGGTAATACAAAAACATTTTGACTTTTTCAGGTTTGAAAAAAATTATTTCCTTGATACCTTAATACAATTGGATATTCCCTGGATAAACAATCTTTCCTGGCTCAGCCCCATGGCAGCACACCTCGGGTCAACCCCGCCCCCTTGACCCCGTATAGGACATCCCTTTAACAGAGCATAAAAGGACAGCAGTACCTGGAGACGGTGTTCTTATTCTGTCCTTGCTCCGGACATCCCGATTTCCTGCCGTCTGTCCCTGCGGTGGAAGGTCCCAGTTGAAGGGGGCAAAGCCCTCGGATGGTGACACTCCTGGTGCCGGAGGTAGCGCTGGCATAAAATGCCATCAGTCGCACAGGAACAGCCATCCTGGGCTTCTTGCTAGAGTGCCTGTCTGTGCTGTGGGGGATAGGTCCGCTGCTCTGTTCTCCTCCGCTTCCGGGTTCTGCGTTCCAGCCGGCTGGCGCGCCGCGGCGCCTTCCCTGATTGGCCAGGCGGGCGCAGCTGTGATGGTGCGCCGTCGGGCTGCGCCTGATTGGCCGGCGGGGGGGGGCGGCAGTTTTATATCCAAGGGAGAGCGTTTCCTTCCCTGTGGCTGCCAGCTGCTAATGGGAGCATTTTTCCCGGTGAGTGGGGGAGAGGATGGGGTGGCGGGATCCTGCTGTCTGTGTCCCTTGTATGTTATGTTCCCTGTGTCTGTCGTCCTAGGGCGGTGGGGTAGGAGAGGGGGTGAGTGGCCCTTTTTACGAGGGTAATCGTCGACCGTCGGTGTCCCTTCCTTTGCGAGAGGGAACCTATATTTTGACGGCGGGGGGGGGCGGCCGGTTAGTCCGCGTCGGGCTGCCGCGTGGTAGTGTCGACGCGGGCGGACCGGTTAGTCCCTTCCGCGGCGCCGCGCGGTCGGCCGACCTTGCGTCTTGGGCCTTCGCCTCCTCTTGTCTCGTCGCCTGGATAGGGGGTGTCGTGTCTGTCCGTGAGATCGTTCTTCGGGTCCTACCGACAAGGACACGCTGACTACCGTAAAATACGGTCGCGATGG
>BLSH010303540.1:186025-199256 GCA_018402905.1 Glandirana rugosa | reverse complement strand
TTGTTTTACTCTCCATTTCATCTAGGGGTATTGTCCTCTGTTCTTTCTGGGTGTCAAATTTTTTCTGAGCAGCACCTGGTGTCTATTCTTGCAGTTTATCTTGCCCTCCCATATTGTCTGCTACTCAAATCCCGAGGTGTGCTGACATGGGGCTGAGCCAGGAAAACGGAAAATTGTTATCAAATACTTACCGTAATTTTCCTTTCCTGGCTCTGCCCCATGGCAGCACATTCCCACCCGGGTCCGTCGCAAGCTAGTTACAGAACACCGTCTCCAGGT
This sequence comes from Glandirana rugosa, assembly GCA_018402905.1. Classification (NCBI taxonomy): domain Eukaryota; kingdom Metazoa; phylum Chordata; class Amphibia; order Anura; family Ranidae; genus Glandirana; species Glandirana rugosa. Next base: position 198,977 of record BLSH010303540.1, on the reverse strand, counting down.
ACTGCTGTCCTTTTATGCTCTGTTAAAGGGATGTCCTATACGGGGTCAAGGGGGCGGGGTTGACCCGAGGTGTGCTGCCATGGGGCAGAGCCAGGAAAGGAAAATTACGGTAAGTATTTGATAACAATTTTCCGTTATATTGTTACTACTTAAAAATATTAATAGCCAGTTATATTCTAAGCAGGAATACTGTAATTCGTAAGTGGGGCTATTATACAGCAGATAACATTGTACAAGGTATTCTAAAATGGAAACAGGTGTATATTAACCACTTAGCAACCGCCCACCGTAGATATACTGCAGCAGGGCAGCTGCCCTGCGCCAGATCACGTACTTGGTACCCTTTTGTGTCTGGGGCGCACACGAGCCAATAGGTGGGTCCGGACCATCATTTAGAAGAAAGACAGATCGGCGGTCTGCCTATGTAAACAAAGCAGATTGCTGTTCTGTGAGAGGGGAATGTGCTGATCCTGTGTTCCTGCTAAGAACATGGATCTTTACATTCCCATAGTCAAAGCAGATCCCCACAGTAAGAAAGCACTCCCAGGGAACACATTTAATCCTTTAATAGCCCTTGATGTTAACCCCTTCCCTGCCAGTATCATTAGTACAGTAACAGTGCATATTTTTAGCACTGATCACTGTATTAGGGTCACTGATCCCCAAAAAAGAGTCAAAAGTGTCAGATGTCCAATTTGTCCACCGCAGTATCGCAGTCCCACTATAAGTCGCTGATTGCCACTATTACTAGTAAAAAATAAAAATAAATAAATAAAAATATACCATAGTTTGTAGATGTTGTAACTTTTGCGCAAAACAATCAATATACGCGTAATTTTTTTTTTACTAAAAATATGTAGCAGAATACATATTGGCCTAAACCGATGAAGAAATTTAATTTTACTTTTTTTTTTGGGTGTGTTTTATAGCAGAAAGTAAAAAATATTGGGTTCCTTCTTCAAAATTGTCAGACTTTTTTTTGTATATAGCGCAAAAAAATAAAAACTGCAGAGGTGATCAAATACCACCAAAAGAAAGCTCTATTTGTGGGGAAAAAAAGGACATACATTTCACTTTGTCAGTTAAAGTAATGCAGTGCCGTATCTCAAAAAATGGCCTTGTCATAAAGGGGGGTAAAACCTTTCGGAGCGGAAGTGGATAACATAAAACGATAACACAAAAACAGTTTGACTTTAAGTGCGTTACACATTTGATAAAAAAAACAAAACAAAGAAAAAATGTGATACAAATTTTTCTTCCGGTTGATGGTATGTCTAAAAAAGTATAGTAAAAACGTAATCTCTAGTACATTTCACAAACACAGCTTAGTCATGCAGCTTGGCCCTATGACAAAGTGATGTAGAATTCAGGAGCCAGTCAGGCTAGTTACGGAGGCAGTAGGTGCCTTTCACAGTCTAATAAAGATGTGCATAATTTGCAGCAACAGACACCACCTGCAGAAGAATCGGCTCCAGCAGCAATTGTTTAGTTGTGCTGACTAATATTCTCCCGAAAATGATCTCGCCTGCCATTAACATATAATATGATGAAAAGAAATTATCAAAGGAAGATACACATTTTCAGAAAGACACATTAGAGAACCACGAGCAAGACACTTGGAGAATCTTGTCCATAAAACATAAAGTAATTAACTCAAGCAAGTAGTATGCAATTTAGGCGTTTTATTAAATCGTTAAAAGACCTATAAAAATTATAAGGAAAAAAGCAAAGTAAAGCTAATGACTTTTAATTGCCAAAAGATGACATTATTTGTCAACGATGTAAAATAAGCAAGCAATTAATGTAAACAATATTATTTGCAAACTAATTTATGCTGTGCACATATTTTCCCCATGGCTCTCCCTTTAGTTTATTACTGCTCAGGCTAATTTATGCTTTTCTAATGACCCCATTATTCATTTAGTCTTGTATAATTCTCTGATATATATCTTTCTGACATTTGTCCAGTCAAGCCTGTGACTTGCCTGCAGTCATGTTGAGTAAGAGCAGAATCTGGATTTCCATTTATAAGACCATGTTTATACACTTGTCAATTACAAGGTTTTTTTTTCTCTCTCTTTTTGTGAGTTCTAGCGGTATTCCCTTTGCAGCATCCCATGGGTTTCAATGAAGAGAAATAGGGGTTCCAAACTGGAAAAAGCACATGTTTGTTTTCTTACTTAAGTATATAAAGATCGTGACAAAAAAAGACATTGTTGAAGTAGGGAAATGACAGATATGTATATTAAATAATGTTTACCTTGTAATGGAGAAAGTGGACAGTGACGTTCGATAAAGCATATAATCTGTTTATAATCAGGTTTTTTTTGTGCAGTTCAGTCGAAGATCCGTGAACCCTATCAGTTATAATGACAACGTGGAGCTTGAGACTATTTTGTCAATTAAATATTTATCATTTTATGTAACACTCTGTTGAAAAGCAATGTAACTAGTCCTTCAATCTTAAGCTGGAACCACTTCAGTACTGACTTTCCAATGCAGCTAAAATAAAAAATACAGTTATTTTAGGGCAGAAATGCATGGCAATTTGCTAGTAACCTCCAGTGATCTGACAACTTGTGCTACAGTTTACAGCTATTACCACTTAGCTGGTGGCAGTTGTGGAAGTTGTTTAGATACTAAACTAAGACCCCTTTCACGCCAAGATGTTTTTCAGGCGTTTTTGCGCAAAAATGAGCACATAAAAAGCGCATCAAAAATGCTCCCCAACGCTCCATCTCAATGGATGCTTGCTAGGCATTGAAAAAAGTCCTGCAAGCAGCATCTTTTCAGCTTGTTTTGTGCGCTCAAAATAGCGCCTCAAAAACGCCCATGTCCATTGAAAATAATGGTTAAGTGCTTGAAAAGCGCATGAAATGTGCACTGAGGCTGTGGAAAGGTCACATGATTGAAACACAAACGCTTGAAAAGCGCTTGAAAAAGGCCATTGGAAGGGTGCTATTTATAGCACTAGCGCTTCAAAAGTGCGGCAAAAACACACACACTAAAATCATGGTGTTTTACAGGATTTTACAGGCTTTTTTCCAACGCCTTGGTGTGAAAGGAGCCTAATACTAATCCAACAAAACCTTGTATTTTTTGGCACAAATAACCAGAGAACTAAAAACAACCACTGAGTTCTAAATCCTAAACTTGACCCTACTTCTAATGTTAAACCCATAAAGGTTGATGTTGATGTAAGGCAAATAGGCTGTTTACTTTGCAAGGCAGGTTGCACTTTGAAAGGGTTTTTTTCCCAGTGCTTTTCCCAAGCTCTGGGGGTAATTGCTTTGCAAACTGCAACATCCCTAGCAAACTGTGTATTTGCCTTTAGTAACTTAAAGTGGATGTAAACCCTCCATATACCCAGTGAAGTGAACAGCGTCAGATGATACACAGAGATGAAACAAATCTCCCTACATGAGTATTACATGTATATCTGCTGTCTTCAACTGTATATATCTTTTAGAGCAGGCATTTCTCCAGCTGTTGCGAAACTACAAGTCCCATGAGGCATTGCAAGGCTGACAGTTACAAGCATGACTCCCACAGGCAGAGGCATGATGGTACTTGGAGTTTTGCAACAGCTGGAGGGCCGCCAGCTTGAGACCCCTGCTTTAGAGAGTGCTCTTCGTGTTAGCAGATTTTCTCTTCCTGATTAAGACTGCATTGAAGCCTGGGCACACAGCCAAGGCAGCCAAGACAGCGGATTGGAGGAAAGGCACACACCCCCTCTCCTCATAGGTAGACTCTCCGCTCCGTTCGCTGTATAGTTCAGAGCTGTGCTAATCTATTTATAGCAACCTCCCCAACACAAACTAAGCTGCTTTTATCATATGTGGTGGAGAACTTATCAGGCTGGTAACAGAAGAATGTAGCAGGAGTACGCTAAGGGGACACAGTGCTTTGGAGAGAGATAACAAAACACTGCAGATCTATGTGCTCAAATTTCATGAATCAGGTTTACATTCACTTTAACCCCGTTAACATAATGGTTCTAAATACAGAACATTTTTTACCTTAGTGCATTTCCTGCATTAAAGTAAAAAAATGTCACATTGGTTGTATTGCCCCCCCCCCCCCCACCTCCCCACCTCCCCACCTCCCCTCCCTTGATACTTACCTGAGCCATAACTTGATCCAGTGCTGTGCCTGAGTACATCAGCTCCTCCTCTCCTCAGAGGACTCAGTGAGAGCAGTGGGAGCCATTGGCTCCTGCTTCTGTCAATCAGATCCTGTAAATATTTCCAAAAACATTTTAGAAAGTGCAAAATGACATGGGCAGCCTAGGGGTTACATTACACAGTCCAATCATTCCCTGACATTGAAAATTATGTTCTATAAACAATAAAAGCAGACAAGGATAGCCTGGTAAATAGTATATCTGTTAAACAGGTAGGCATGCTCTTTTAGCCCTAGAAGGAAGTCCAAAGAACCCCTTTACTAAACACTAAATAGTTGTAGCTTACTTGTTTTCAGATATACTACCATTCCATGGTGGCACTTTTTAATGGGTTGTCTAAGGTCTGTCAACATAGGGCAACAATGCTGGTCACTCTATGCTAAAGAGATGGTACACTTGTATCAACATGGTAGGGCACTGCATGTTTTCTCATTCTCCATCTATAATTATATCAGTCCACCAGGCCCCTTCAGAAAAGGTCACCATACTATTTTTTAACAAAAATCTGTTAGAAATATGTTTAAAGGAGAAGTATGGCCAAAGCTCTCTTGGCTATACTTCTCCTGTGGGTCACAGCAGTGCAAAACTAGTTCTGCACTCCTGTAACCCAGATTCAGCCAACAGCAGGCTTAAGCCCAATGTTGGCTGACGTCACAGAGGCGGTCCAGGCTCTACAGGGATCCTACCCAGATGCCTGACCGGCAGCTGTCTCAGTCTCTCAGTGCTGCTGAGTGCCAAAGCCAGACATTCCTGCCACCTCCACAGTGCTCCAGTGACCACTTGAGGGGCAGAGCAGAGAGCCGGTTTTAGTAACCAGCTCTCTGCTCACTGAAGACGGAGAACTGAGCGATCAGCGGTTTTTGATTGCGCAGTTCTCAGCCTTAGAGGCAGCGAGGAACAGATGTAGCATCTGATCAATGCTGCATCTACATAGGTGAGTATGGATGTTTTTCGAATCCCACACTACTCTTTTACACCTGCCAAAATTTTTTATTACAGTCTGTATTTGGGAGATTTCTCTTCAATCACTGTGTACTTAATGGCTATCAGACAGTACAGGAAGTGAGGGGAAATCCCCTCAATGGGGACACAGAGAAAATAAAAATGATTTTATATTAGAGTGGGGAAAGTTTAGAACTTGAAGACGTAGGTCAAACAGCATAGGAAGTGAGGGGAACTCTCTTCAATGGGAACATCATTTAAAATCTAGCAGACATTCTAAGCTTTCCCTGCCATATCCAAAAGTAAAAAAAAAAAAAGTTTTGGCTGTAGTTGGGGTTCAGCAATACTCCTGAAATATGGCAGTATTACGTCTGGACCCTTGATACTAGCTTTCCACCTTATAGTGGTAAAATACAATTTCTATATAGCCACGTCTATTGACCGCTGTTTTAGATTTTAACATATCGTTTATGCTTGCTGTAAAAAGACAGTCTTTAATGTATTTATGTATTTAATATTTATATGGTGCCGTCAATTTACACAGCGATTTAAATATTTATTATACATTCACATCAATGTATTTTTGGCTTTAAATTTATAGAGTCCAAGTCCCTGACTTTAGACATATATGCTTTACCCCCTACATAGTAGGTGTCTGATTTGTTTTTAATTTGACATTCAATTTATTAAGGCGTAAAAAAGGTATATTTACATTTATCTAGTTGATGCATGGTGGGGAGGGAGGCTTAAAATTGACAGAAGCACATGTAAAAAACACTTGTTAATGCAAATCGGCACCCTGATGATGTGTCACGGTGTATGCGTGTCATCAGGGAGCAAACTACAAAAAAACTGAATAGACAGCCAGCCTCCTGATGACATTGCAGATGAAGATGGTGGTGCAGAACCCAGTACATAGCAATGGTGCGATGGATTCCCACAGAACACTGCTGGATTACTGAGTATATGACTATCTGTTTTCTGAGGGAAATAGGGGTCGGGAAATTTCTAAAGTTTCTCTTTCAGGTGCAAGATAATGCATATGCATAGGTATCAGGAAAACCAAATTCATGTCCGTACTTGAAGAAATCCGCATTCACTCAGAGCGGTCCACAGAACTGTGCACTGAATCAGGGTCATGCACACATCTGCCAGTGCACGTTTGAATGGACTTTAGTGCCCAGTGGCTTATTTAAAGCACTCCAGGACTCAGGATCATTGCGGAGTGGTTATTAGCTCCTTCTGCCTGTGGACTGATCTTGTGTTTATGTGTTCTGACCCAGCTTGTTAGGCTCCACTTGCTTCTGAAATTATGTTGTTGGCTGTAGCTTGTGACCCAACCTTACCTTCTGCCTGCTGTTTTGGTACCTTCTCTGCTTGCCCAATACCGACCTTGGCCCAGCTCTGACTCTGCTCCTGGTTCCTGATTGTGTACCTCTGCCATCTGGTTTTGTCAACTTCTGCCTGCCTTACCATGCATCTGAGATCATGCATCTGGCAGCTGCCAACTTGCCTGCTGCACAGTCTTCAGCTCCACAGCTACTAGAAGATCTTTCATCCCGGATCTCCTATAGGTACCCGTGCCACTCTGTCTGTTATACCCTGTCTTCAACCCCAGGGGAAACAGGACAAGAGGTGTAAGGGAAGTCCTCTTGTCAACTTAGCCTTGACCAGGTATGTGACAATAGATGTAATTGGGCTCTTACTCCAGATTTGCAAAAACATGTTGTGTGGAGCACAGAAGTTGTGAGAAGCATTACTATAGGAAGAAAGACAGACATTTTCAAAATGAAATTCAGGGAAATCCTACCGACTATGCCAACTTTTATCCACATTCACAAAATCATGCCCCCATTTGTACTCACACCCACAAAACAGGAGGCAGATGTTCAAAGAATTGTGGATGTAGACAAATTGTGTTAACATTGGTAGAGGCCTAAAACTATATGGTTAAAGAAAGTCTGAGCTTAATTTGCTCTGGATCAAAAGAGCATAATGCACAGAGTGCACCGGTCAGGAGTACGTAAAGTACAGAGCTCAGGGCATAGGAGTGTTTAACACACCAGTTGCTTAGGGTAAGAGTAAGGAATGCGCAGAGTACGGGGATCAGGAGTATGTAACACTCAGATTGCTGAGGTCAATAGTAAGTAATGTACAGACTTGACTTTGAGAGACTAAGGTCTGAGCAAAGCTGCATCAATCAAAATAGAGTCTTTTTGCGGATTTAAATTTAGGCTGCATTGTTATGAAAGTTTACTTTACTATTTGTTGAAAGTGGAAAGCCCCTTTAGCACACAACTTTCATTTGCACTGTTGCACATAAAATAAAAATATTCCTTTCTTCCCCCAGCAACTTAATAGACATCACCTGTCTGGTGCTATCTTATCTTTAGAGGTCCTGACTTCCTCCTTAGGCCTCATGCACACAGGAAGTTTTTTGACTGTTTTACAGCAGCTGTTTTTAGCTGCAGATGTATTTTCTACAGTCAATTAAACCTCCATCATGTTATCCTATGTGTTCATGCACACATAGGTTGTTATCAACTGTTTTTGGCAGGGACGTTTTTGAGATGTAAAAAAAACTCAAGACCAGAGGGTTCTGAGAGACATTTTTCAGCTGTAAAAATGCTCAAATACGTGGCTAAACGCCAGTCCCCAACGTTTTTGGTCGTTTTAGATCAATTGAGGGGAAAAAAAACGCTGGCCCTTTAAAAACTGAAAAAAACACACAAAAACGCCGGTAATATAATGCTAATACAAGCTGAAAAAATCACTGAAAAGCTACTGACATTTTTTTAGGACTTTTTTAACGTCCTTTGTGCATGATGCCTTAATGTGCCACAGTAGCCTCTATCCTGTGCAAATACCAATTATTCTGAGGAGCAAAAAAAGAGTTCTTTACTCTTGAGCTGTGCCTGGTTCTCTGTAGTGATAGGACAGGTCCGCTTCCACCTCTCCCCTTTTCCTGGGGAAAAAGCTCTATTCACAATCATGCAATTGTGGCCACTAAAAACACAGTTAGCAGCTCTGACCCCCCACCAACTTTCTGCAAAAGGCACCTAGCATCACTTTGGCACCATCAGAGCACTCTTCAATCGTGGGACAGCATAACAGGAACCAGGTAACAAGCTCCATCCAACGTCAATGTAATAAGGACTCTCAGCTCTAAGGCATCAGTGGCTGCCTTTCAACACCACAATTCTATCCCAATCCATAAGCATCAACTGCATCAGTGGTTGGCAGGATATTGGGTTGGTGATTGACCAGCAGGGGCGTAGGGGGGCCGTCCCCCCATCCATGCGTCCGGCCCCCTAATCTACATGTGGATGCCGGACGCATGGATTCCAATAGTGTTTTTTTTTTTTTTTTGAAGCACGTGATTAGAGCCAGACATTCTAATAGGCTTCAAAAAATGGTGGCTCGGAGGCGTAGTGCCACTTGCACACCCACTTGTGTGACAATAGTGAATTAATATTCGCTATTGTCACACTGATTCTTCTCCCGGCCTGAGACCCGTCACCTAATTAGCTGAAAGGACAGGCAATCCTATTGGATGCCTAGGAGAAGGAGGGATGAGATGCATGGCGGAAGCTGCTGTGATGCAGAGGAGGTGGAGATGCGATGGAAGCTGCCGCCAGTCGCCCGTAGGAATGCTGCCTGCCCGCGACCTGGATGACCTACCGATCGGGCGGGGGATGTGCCTGACCAACCGACCACGGGTGAAGGGGGTGGGTACCGGCCGACCGGGGGGGGGGTGGTTGTTGGCCACCCCCAAAAAAAAAAAACACCAGCCACTTTGCTTGACCCATGCACGGTATTTCAATTAGATCAAATAAAAAATGCTGATTCCATATTGTTGTCAAAACGGTTCAGGTTTGACCACATCACACAGATCCTCCATTGGTTCAATTACTTAAAGTGGTATTAAAGCTAAAGGCACACATTTATTATCTTTTTTAGGCTTTCTTTCCTTTATTTTCATCTGGTGATCCAGCCGGTAGGTCTGCTGTTTTTCAACAGAACAAGTTGTCCTGAAGATGTAGCAGTGAGAATGTTAAGACAAACCATTTACCACTGACAGGGGTGCTTACAATGATCAGCTTTTATTTATTCATGTAAAACCTTTATTCCCCCCAAACAAAACTGTTGCTGCAACTGCATGTGTAACTGCTGTGTGAGCTGGAGTTTGGCTTCAATTTGTTAGCGTGTCTAAATCTGCTTGTACCCCCTCCCCCTAGACTGAAAATGCTGATTCCCAAAGGTGCCCCTGTGCTCCTTCATCCGGAGTGTAGGCACCCTAATACTCCAAAATGTTTTAAGTCTAATGTTTTTGCTATGAAGCAACACCTTTTAGATGATTTTTCATTTCACGGTTTACTTTGATAATCTTCTAAAACGGTTTTAAAAAATACCTTGTAAGTTTAGTCACTGGTTGTACAATAGGTAATGCCCTATCTCAGCTAATTTGGAAATATAAACTTCAGGGTGAGCACTCAGGATAAATCAACACCTTTCATTGGCATGTTTGGCAAGGTAAGTTTCAATTCTGTTTCCTAAGCAAACAAAATGTAGAACAGAGCAGTTTTTATTTGGAAATCTTGGCATGTATTTGTTAGTCATTTTATTAAGTTAATTACCATTACCTGAAAAAATAAGTGGACTTTTTCCCACACAAGGAAATTAATCTACATTTAATTGATTAATTTAATTTATACATTTATAAAGAGAATGATATTTTGCACTATACTAACACAATTGCTGTATCACTTTAATTTTCAGCTTCAGGAATCCATACACTACTTGAACCTATCCGGCTTTCCATCTTCCAAATGCAACAGCCCGGTATTGTGTTTGAGATTGGTTTTGGCAGCAATGAACTTGTCAGTCTGTCATCAGATGAGCTGATTATGACATGTTCTGACCAACTTAATTAGGGCAAACTTTTTCCCAGAACCATGATCCCCAACACACACAACGCAGATCAAAGGGTTTTGTAAAAATATGTCTAAATTTAATTCTTGTCGGCTAGATAAAATGTTTAATGTTAATGTTTTAAATGCTGCTTAAGAAACTAAATGCTGTCTAAGAAAATGTTTAATTAATATGATTTTGTAAACAATTACTGTTTTAGCCAACAGAGCTTATTAAGCCAATTTGTTTTCTATGAACTGGCCTAAATAATTTAAAGGCATATTCCATCTTCAGAAATAAGTGAGAAAAGTTGTAAATCACTTTGAGTTAAAGGAGAAGTATAGGCAATTTTGTTTTTGTCTGTACTTCTACTATGGATCACAGGAGTGCAGAAAGAATGAACTGTTTACAGTCTACATCAGGCTAAAGCTATGGTCGGGATCCACCCAGATGCTGCTGAGAGCCTGAGCCAGCCGCTCCCACCCCCTCCACAGTTGAGCCTGAAGCTCAATAGCTGAGCGATCAGAGGTGTTTGATTGCTCAGCTCTCGGTCTTTGAACCAGCGGGGGGCAGATGTAGCATCGAGCTGAAGCTGCATCCACCTAGGTGAGTATAATTCTCTTTTAAAAGAGACTTTCACAAATTGGTCTATTCAACACTATCATCAGCACTTTACTGGTTGGTGGGAATGTTTGATGCGTTTACACTTTCCATCTGTCACAGGCATTGCAAATGCTAACATGGTGCTGGAGTTGAATTGGTAGAACATTTGATGAATCATCTTTTATTGATTTTTGGGCATAATGGATTTTAGTACATAAAGTTTTAATAATTAACCAGTTGCATTATCAGCATTATAGTATATCAGTGTGACACCATTGTTTCCTCCTGAGGAAGTTAAAATAGTTAAGTTAAGTTTGGTAAAATGTAGAAGCTATGCTAATCCTTGACTTTAGGGCTACCTACCTGGCAAGGGTCAGGACTTTGAGTATGTTCAAGTTAAAGCAATAGGGCAAAGCAAATGGTCTGTTTAATGCCCCTTCGCAGCAGCTACACATAGTTATCTTCTCTGTGCCTCCTGCTGCGCCACTAAACAGCTCTAAGCCTACATAGTCAGCCCTATTTAATCTTCACCTTGCTCCAGTTAGGTTTTATGCACAACTTTGGAATCTCCCTGCCATCATGCGGCAGCACTGGGCCAGTTATTAAGCCTCAACTCCGTCAAATGGAGTCACATGCTCCTCCCTGCATGGACAAAAGCACAAGTGTGCTTTAAAGTGATATTAAAGCTTTGTTATACCTACTGCTCTTCTGTGCAGTGGTTTTGCACAGAACAGCTCAGATCCTCTTCTTTTCGGGTCCTCCACTGATGCTCCTGGCTCCTACCCTTGAGCAGTGCCTCCAGAGAAAGCCGCTTGCCCTGAGGACACCACTGCATGCTGGCTCCCGAGCTGCCGCTCTATGTGTCCATAAGACACATAGAGCCATGGCTCGACCCCTCTTCCCTTCTCTTACCTCATTCGCTCACTTGCTGTGATTTACAGCAGTGGGGACCAATGGGCTCCTGCTGCTGTCTGAGCCAATGAGGAGGGAGAGCCCCGGGACAGTTGAGGCTATCGTGAACATCGCTGGATCGGAGGGAGTTCAGGTAAAGAGTAGAGGGGACTGCATAGAATGCATGAAGATAAAAAAAACTTTAGCCTTTAGAACCATGTTAAGGTAACAGGTTTTCACTCAATTAATTGACAAAATCACTACAACCAAAAAATAATGTACCAGGAGAACTGAGGGTTTAAAAAATAAGGTAGCATCACAGGTGCCCCTGTTATCAACATTACAAATCAAACATATGGGCTATTTTTTCACTTATGGTTCTATAATGAGAACTGGAAAACTGTCAATGGACTTAAAGGAGTTGTAAAGGCAGAAGGTTTTTTTTTTTATCTTAATGCATTAAGATGCATGCATTAACTATGCATTAAAATAAAAAAAAACATTTGTGTGTAGCAGCCCCCCCCCCCAGCACCCCCTAATGACTTACCTGAGCCTCATCTCTCTCCAGTGATGTCCACGAATGTCTAAGCCTCCCAGGGCACCCCTCCTGATTAATTGAGACACAGCAGTGGCATCACTGGCTCTCGCTGCTGTCAATCAAAGTCAGTCAGCCAATCAGAAAAGAGAGGGGGCAGTTCCTGGTCGGGGTTCCATGCCTGAATGGATACGCGGAGCTCTGACTCGGCTCGGGTGCCCCCATAGGAAGCTGCTGACTGTGGGGGTACTTGATAGGAGGGAGGAACCAGGAGCAGCAAAGAGGGACTCGAGAAGAGGAGGATCTGGGCTGCTCTGTGCAACACCAACTTCACAGAGAAGGTAAGTATAACTTGTTTATTATTAAAAAAAACGAGACTTTACAATCACTTTAACCCCTTGCCAACTGCCGATCGGCAATTGACGGCGGCAAGGTGGCTCGTGAGCGCAAATCGGCGTCATATGACGGCGGCCGCGCTCACAAGCCTAGTGAGCGCGCGCGCGCCGCCGGTGGCGCGCCCGCGCGCTCACTGTGTTCGGGGAGGGCCAGGGAGCGGGTGCGGCGGCTTCGATTGCTGCCGGCTACCCGCGATGGCCCCCCCGAGTGGAGGAACGGAGGTCCGTGTATGTAAACACGGACCTCCGTTCTGTGTGAGGGGGAAGGGCTGTGATCACAGCCTTCCTGTACAGGCACAAATGTATGTGCCTGGAGGCAAGGAGGTGAGCCCCCCCGGTAGCGCCCATCGGCCGTCGTTAGCTTCGGCGGCGTGGGCGAGGGACCGGGAGGGGCTTGTGTCACTCGCGCGCCCGCGCGGTGGCCGCCGCGCGCGCGCGAGTGATCCGAACACTCGCGCCGGCGGCAGTATACTGCGGCTAAACGCGAGTGCT
>BLSH010303540.1:122901-139117 GCA_018402905.1 Glandirana rugosa | reverse complement strand
TGGGTTGGTGAACCCCATCCTCCTTAATTAGCCCCAATCAGTGTCCACCTGATCCATGGGATGTGTCCTCTGTTCTCCCATAAAGAGAGGCGTTAGCTTCCATGGTTTAAGAGATATGAGCATTCACTCTAAGGTCAGTGTAGGTTCCCATTGGTAACGGGGTACTTTGCAGCAGTCAATGGGCTTAAGCACTTCATGGCCATTCAGTGTGACCAAACCCCCGTATTTTTGCATTTTTTGCTACATACGTTTTTGATGCTTTTAAAATAGCCTGACAGGAGTATGTATCATGTGTGCGCTGTAACTTTTATACATTTTCTGTTTATTGGTCGTTACGAGCAGCACCATGCGTTTGGCAGGGTGTTCCCCCCCAAATATCTAGTTTTGTTGTATGCTTTATGCTTGGGTCCTGACCAGACCTTTTTGGGTTGGTGAACCCCATCCTCCTTAATTAGCCCCAATCAGTGTCCACCTGATCCATGGGATGTGTCCTCTGTTCTCCCATAAAGAGAGGCGTTAGCTTCCATGGTTTAAGAGATATGAGCATTCACTCTAAGGTCAGTGTAGGTTCCCATTGGTAACGGGGTACTTTGCAGCAGTCAATGGGCTTAAGCACTTCATGGCCATTCAGTGTGACCAAACCCCCGTATTTTTGCATTTTTTACTACATACGTTTTTGATGCTTTTAAAATAGCCTGACAGGAGTATGTATCATGTGTGCGCTGTAACTTTTATACATTTGCTTTTTATATATCATACTGTATGGTTAAAACGTAGGTTTAGCGCAGCAGTCACCCTCACATCTCATAGCTATATACAGTGTATTAAAAAAAATGCAAAACGCGAAATGCATTAAAAACACAATGCTTGCATTTTTGGTGCGACTCCATTGAAGTCTATAACACACAAAATGCAAACTGCTGCAGGAAAAAGTCCCAGAAATAACCTCTAACAAGTGTCAGGGCCAGCAATGATTAATTTCCAGCGTGTGCCAAGGCTGTAATAATTCCCAACATGTATCAAGGCCAGAAATGGCCCCCAACAAGTGTCAGGGCCAGGAATGATAAACCTCCAGCAAGTGTCAGGGCCAACAAGAACAACATTCAGTATGTGTCAGGGCCAACAAGATCAAACCCCAGCATGTGTGAGGGTCAACAAGATCAAACCCTTGAAGGCAAGAATCCTTTAGTAAATCAACCCCATAGGCAGGTTGATTTACTAAAAGTGGAAAGTGCGAATTCTGGTGCAGTTGTGCATGGTAGCCAATCAGCTTCTAATTTCAGCTTGTTCAATTAAGCTTTGACAAAAAAAAATCTGGAAGCTGATTGATTTCTCTGCACAGCTGCACCAAGCTTTGCAATCTCTACTTTTAGTAAATCAACCCCAGTATGTCTCTTCTGCAATAAATAATAAATTCATTCTCGCTTTTTTGTTTTTTTTTTTACATTTACTTTTGGCGGGATGAAGAAGCCCTGCGCTCTAAAGCTCCACTCCCCCTTGCTCAGACAGCTTGCCTGAAGAAGCGGCTTGTGGCTCCTATTCACCGCCCACATTCTTTGTTTTAAGTCATGTCATTGTGTGGTTTAGTGGGGGTTAGTCATCCAGTCTAATATGTATGATTTGATATTCTGGAATTGGTTATTTAGTGTCATATGTTCTGTTATGTCTGGGATTTAAATTGTTTATTTTTGTTGTTAAAATGTGGGGTTTCCCCAAGAAATATTACCATTTACTTTGCATGTTTCTCTTTATTTCGTGTTTTATTATTACTCCTTTGTGCTATCCCATGAGCACTTTATGGGAAGCCATGGCTAAACTTCAGGAAACAGGATTTTTTAAAAAGCCCAAACAAACTATTTTAAAACCGCACTAAAAAATATAATGCCCCAATTACAGGCGGTCCCCTAGTTACAAACATCCGACTTACAAACGGCTCCTACTTACAAATGGAGGGATACAACAGGAAGTTGTTCCCTAGGAAGGGAATTCACTCCTGTAAGAATTATGATGGGAAAAATATGTCTCCACTGAAGCTTTATCCTTGTTTCCACAACAACTCAAAATTTTCAAAATCCAATTATCATTGGGACAGAAAGTGAGGTAAAATCTTCTAAACAGAAGCACAGACAGCAAAACAAACCTTACAGGGGTGTTACTCCTTCCCTATGCTATCAAAAAAACTTAAAAATTATTATTTTGGCTGGAGCTACACTTAAAAAATTTACCTGTTCCGACTTACAAACAAATTCAACTTAAGAACAAACTTAACAGACCCTATCTTGTTTGTAACCCAGGGACGGCCTGTATCTGTCCCCTACTCTGCTGATATGTTTAACTAGGCCATTTAAAGGACATGTGAAGAATATCTGTTTTTAATGATTTTTGACAATTAAATTACAGTGCTAGCTGTCTGAGGTGTAGACAAGTTAAGGCCCGTACACACGGTATAATTATTGGCCGAAATGTTTTGTACGACAGACTGTCACCCGATAATCTGACCGTTAGTACGCTCCATTTGACGGCTGATTTTCAATCGGCTGTATGAGCCGACTAGAAAACTTTTGTCTGCCAACAGGGCGTCGTCCGATTTTGGGCTCGTCTGCACAGAAGTTGGACAAACAAAAGTTGAAAGTACAAACACGCATGTTCAGAACCCAGGAATGAGCAGGAAGTGTTCGGTCATGTAAACACAAAATTAGCGGAAGGGGCCCAAAGGGTGATGCACGAAAACTGAACTTCCTCTTTATACGCTGGTAGCACGTCACTACGTTTGCATTTGTCGAACGATAACTTTATTCCCGTAAGTACGCTAGACAAAATCAAGGACAGCCGATTGTGGGAGAAGTTGGACGTGTGGTCGTACAACAATCGCAGCGTGTGTACGAGGCTTAAGACATTTTAGCTTTCAGTGCACTGGGGCTGAGAAGCCCTTCGGACCAAATTGGCCGTAGGCGATTTGGTCTAGCGTACTAACATGAATCAAGTAATCGTCTGACCAACCCAAGCGTAGTGACGTGTTATAAGCGTATAAAGAGGAAGTTCAGGACCCTTTGGGCCCCTTCTGCTAATTTCGTCTTAGTAGAAGTTTGGTGAGCGTTGATTCGCAATTTTCAGATCTAATTTACTTTCTATGTTTTTTTTCTTCAATAAAGAGTAATGTGAAGAAGAATAAGTGTTTTTTTATTCAAATGACAGGTTTGAAGTAGGCAGTTACATTAAAAAGAAAAGTAATAACAATTTGCAAGGGACACCAACATAGTTAGATTTTTCTTATTTAAATATCAGGCATTATGATAGTGTATAAACCTCAAAAAAAAAAAAAAAAAAAAAACAAGAATAATGTGGACAATATTTCTATCACTACAGAACAAATAACTTTCATTACGTTCATAACATGAGTATCACCAGCAAAGTTGGTTCATTATTATCACATTGAAAAAGACACTAATGTGCGGGGCATTTCGCTATTTCAATTCAATTGCCGCTTCACAAATGTGAATTGTCAATAAAGAACGTATATTTACACGACCATGCGTGTTTGCAAATCCAACAAAATGTTGGCCAACTTCTGTACACATGAGCCAACAATTGGCCAACTCCTTGTTGGCCAACACAAGTTTTCTAGTCTCGACTTCCAACTTCTGTTGGACAAAGATTGGAAATCGGCTGTAGAATCGTACATACACACGATCGGATTTTTGGCCTACAGGCTGCTGGACGACCGTTGTTGGCCGATAATCGGACCTTTAGTCTGCAAGTGCCATATGACCTCAAATGTCCTGCTTTTTATACAAGCCAACGTCAGTTGAAAGTAAGCAGTTAAGTGATGGTTGACTACTAGAATGAAAGATACAGTAAATGATTCAACTTGCACAAAGGCTATGACTTTTTCACACAAATGTAAATCAATTCAGATGTCTTATCTATAGCATGGAATGCATAGTACTTAAAGGATAAGTTTAAAGGAAAACATTGAAATGAAAAAAACAGATCTCTGGGGGATGGGGTTATAGGTAAGTACAACATATGATGAATGTGTTGGGGGGGGGGTACAAATATAATACACCTCCTTTAAAAGCTTCCCTAAACCGATGGCTATAGAAGGCAGAATTTATGAGGTACAGTGAGAAAACATCTGAATTTTAGGAAAAGTTAAAATATAGTATTGTCAGTTGTACAGATCAGCAACATACAGAACAAAGTGTCCCATTGAAAGATTTTAGAAAGGTAAAATAGGGAACTTCTAAACAGAGGGAGGTTTTAGTGCTATTCCCTGTCCTAAAAGGGATGGTAAAAATATTTCCTTCATCATTAACTTGAATAATTGTGTAGCCAATGGCCCACTTAGGGGTGGCTGGTAGATGTGGTTCACCTGTCACTCTGTTCATACATCCGGAGTCGCAGAACAGGCCGTTACTTGGTTTTGTTGTTTTATTGAGGGGTAAACTTGGATAGGGAAAGGGGTGACTGTGGGATGCCCAAAGGATTAAAGAACATGAAACGAAACTGTATACACATTCTCCTTCTTCCTCCAGCACTGACACTTGCTGACTGTTACACTCCTTTACTTCTCTCCTGCACAACGCTTGTTTCTTCACCATTAGGCCTGAAAGGAAATTTATCAGGCCTCCATTGCCTCTTCCTCCAGCCCTCGGATTGTAAGGCCACGGGCCCTCGGGGTGTAGCTAAGTACAATCGTGCTAGCCAGGTCTTGATGGACTACTACTCCCAGCCCATCATCTTCCAGGCCACTCTGGCCTACCTCACTGTCCAGTGACACTGTTTCCCCTGACTGGCTCCTCCAACTTTCCCAGACTGTCCACTGTCTCCTCCCAGCCTGCTCCAGCCTTTCTGTCCAGTTCCCAGCGTCTGTCACTCACTGACACCGGTGGATCCTTTAAAGAGTCTTTCAGTAGCCTTTCTGTTGCTCTCCTGCTCCCTTGTGCTGCTCCAGGATCCAACTCCGCTCCTGGCTGCACCGGAGCCACCAGGCCTCAAGGTCACCCTCCCAGACTGGGGGCTCCCAGGTGAGGCCTCCACAACCTCAGCTACATCTCCACTCTTCCACCCGACACTTTCCTCTCAGATTGGGCTGACTCTGGGTATTTAAGGAGGCCGGCCCCCTGCCAATCGAGACTGGGGATTGGTCATCCCTCCTTAGTATACCCCAGATAGCTACACCTCCCCTCCCATCTCTCTTTCCAGAAAACACTAGCACCTTCTGGAAAGAAGTGGGAGGTTCTGATGACACCATCTGTGATCCACCCAGTCCTCCGTGAGCCACTCCCAGCCCAGAACCAGAACAACCAGGCCTGCACACAGGCAGGCCTGAATAAATGTGCCTCTCCTACAAACTCTAGCTCAAAAAAGCACCTATCTCTATGTGGGTCTACACTCGCCGCCCCCCCCCCCCCTAAACGCTAGCTGGTCCCCAGCTGACAATTTAGAAAAATAGCTCCTGGGCCCAGGAGCAAGGGCATCCCAAAGTCCAAAAATTGGGAAGGGGAAAGGGGAACAAACTTGGAGGGGAACTGTACAAATAATTTAAGTACAAAATATAGCAAACCATTTTTATAAATTATTCACACTGTACGGTATAATACATTCCTAGCTACGGGTCCCTGCAACTAGCCACATACAGAAAAAATGTACATTTTTGGGCCAGAGCACTTTCCTCTAAAGAAAAGCACTCCGCCCACATCATTGTAGGTAGGTTGTTAACTCTCGTCGGATGGGGATGAGCGGCTGCTCCATCCCAGAAATCCTAAGAGTAGGGAAAACAACTAACGACAGCTATCTACAAACATGTCCTTTGGGAACCTGCCCTGTCAGTGAGGGGTTATGATCTCACAGAAGGAGCAGAGAAAGGAAAAAAAAAGAATTACTGATATAGTGTCTTTCTTTAAAGGTCCTGGAGGGAGGGGCCCCTCCCCGAACAACAGGTTTTAAAGAGTATTGAATAGGGCAAACCTCACCCAAGTGTCCTTCCAATGGGCAAGACCCTTCCACTGGGGCACAGGGTGGCAGGCTGGTTTGTCCTGCAGTCAAGAGGAAATGAACATTCCGCTGCTCACCAACAGTCCCTGAAATGTACCTACACCGGTTGTAACTCCAACAGTCCCCTTCAGGTGTAGTAACGGGGGTTGGGCAACCTCTTCCAGGCCCCTTTCTCCCGAATGGAAATAAAGAAGCTCTTTGTGGGTTGGTCAGGCTTGATCACCATTACACAGTCCTTCCACATAGCATGCCCAAGGCTCCACTCCTTCTTTAATTCCACAAATCTTTGGTTTGGCTTTGGTACATGAAGGTTGTCTCATGTCATTTCATCTTCCCACTCCTCCCTGGAGTTCTCAACAATGTCCGTGACATGGGGTGGGACGTAAGGGTAGTCCAGAGCAACCCGTCGCTGCACCTCACGCTAATACTGGAAGAGCCTGGGCAGACTTTTCACTTTCCCTCTCCCCGGTAAAATGTAAGTGTCAGGAGATTTCAGCACCATCTGATGGTAGGTGGCTGCCCTAGTCTGGGTGGTGGAAGGCCTGTTGTAGAAGGTATGGTGGCTGGCACTGGGGATTCCGGTTGCAGTCTTTGAATCCTGAGGGGACTCCGACTCATCCCCATCTGAGAAGTACAAGGCATGAGAGCTCCCCGTCTCCTGCTCCACATCAGACCTCTTGCTTGGAGATGACCACTCGACCTGGTGCTCCAAAGATCCAAATTCTGCCAGCAGTCTGGTTGACCTCCAGTCTATGGACGTGTCCCTGGCATCCTTGCTTGACTCGACAGGGGGCGTCTCCCCCTCAACTACTGACTCCGGCCTAGCTGGGATGACTATGGGTTGGGACTCGGCTGACATTTCAGGGACCCGGACTCCCACTCAACAGTACTCACAGCCTCCAGGTCCCCGGCCAGGCCGAAGGCCACGACAGCCTCTTCTTCCCCTCTCACACGGGGGAGTCGCCAGGCCGCAAGTCTACCCCGCCTTTGGGTGGTGACACCAGACCCGATCCAGCCTTCCGGAACTTCCACGGCTGCGGATGACAAAGACAGGATTGCAGGTCCACAAGGTAGTATTGAGGCTCCTGCAATGTACATACCCGCTGGGTTAACGGTCAATCACAATGGCCACACTGGGCCCAAGCAGTGACCTCTGTGGTGAGTATCCAGCAGTCTGGGCAAATGAGACACAGCCGCTCCATCCCCTCGATCACTCCCAGGACGAGTCCCCCGCAAGGCTCCAACCGGATGCCAGTATCTACCAGGGTCCGCTCCGGCCAATCCGGCAACCAGGTTAGCGCTGGCACAAGTCGCCCACATTCCGCCATCTCTCTCCTTTGTGGTGACTGCTGCTAGCTGCAAGCGCTGAGACTCTTCCAGGGCATGGTGCCGCCCCCAAGTTACCAGACGAGCTGGCGCCAAATGTCCTGATAAGCAGGATTGCTGCATGTCACGATGTTGTAAGCTCTTGTGTGAAGGATGAAACTTTACAGACACACTGACGCTAGCAGAACTTGTCCAGACTTGCTGACTTTGCTGGTGGTTGCCGGTAGCAACAGTAATTTGTAGTAGCCACTGTTCTGCTGGAAAACACACCCTCAACACAGTCTCTCCCCTTAACAACAAGAACAGTCCCCAGCATACTTTACTGTTGGTAGGAGTTAGAGCAAAATGTTCAAGATGCCCAGCTTTTTCAGGACGCTGGGCATAATTGTAATCCAGGGGGTAATGTCCAGCTTTTACATATCGCTGGACATATTTGTAATCCATGGGCACAAACGCCCGGCGTAGTTGCCACAGGTAACAGCACATGGTAACAAAGTCACTGAATTTGCAGGATAAAGCAAGTGTCTGCCCCAGCGCTGATTGGAGCAACTGGGCAAGTAGGAGCAGCAAATGGCGACCCCCTTCTGCTGGTTGCTATGGACAACGGCACACTTCCCCCGGGTTCAGTCCACATAGACAATAAACAATTATGGCTCCCTGGCTCAGTTCTCTTGCGGTTGCTAGGGGCAACGACTGGCAGATTTACAGGTGAATCTCGGAAACAAGCCCCCAAATGTAGCCAATGGCCCCCTTAGGGTGGGTGGTAGATGTGGTTCACCTGTCACTCTGCCCTCAATTACACAATTGTCCATACATCCGGAATCATGGAACAGGCCGGTACTTGGTTTTGTTGTTTTATTGGGGGAATAGACTTGGAAAGGGATGACTGTAGGGTGCCCAAAGGATTAAAGTACGTGAGACCAAACTGTATACAGCTCCGTATACATTCTCCATCTTCCTCCGGTACTGACACTTGCTGACTGTTACACTCCTTTATTTGTCTCCTGCACAACGCTTGTTTCTTCACCATTGGACCTGAAAGAAAATTTATCAGGCCTCCATTGCCTCTTCCTCCATCCTAGCTAGCACATGGTGAGGCCTGCACTGTGTCAGCAGGACCTCTGGACCACCCTTTACAGGCATTGTAAGACCACGGGCCCTCGAGGTGTAGCTAAGTACAAGTGTGCTAGCCAGGTCTTGATGAAAACTGCTCCCAGCCCATCATCTTCCAGGCCACTCTGGCCTACCTCACTGTCCAGTGACACTGCTTCCCCTGACTGGCTCCTCCAACTTACTCAGACTGTCCACTGTCTCCTCCCAGCCTGCTACAGCCTTTCTGTCCAGTTCCCAGGGTCTGTCACTCACCCACACTGGTGGATCCTTTAAAGAGTCTTTCAGTAGCCTTACTGTTGCTCTCCTGCTTCCTTGTGCTGCTCCAGGATTCAACTCTGCTCCTGGCTGCACCCAAGCCACCAGGCCTCAAGGTCACCACCCCCAGACTGGGGGCTCCCAAGTGAGGCCTCCACAACCTCAGCTACATCTCCTCTCTTCCACCCAACACTTTACTCCCAGACTGGGCTGACTCTGGGTATTTAAGGAGACCTGCCTCCTGCCAATCGAGATTGGGGATTGGTCATGGCTCCTTAGAACACCCCAGATGGCTACACCTCCCCTCCCATCTCTCTTTCCAGAAAATACTAGCACCTTCTGGAAAGAAGTGGGAGGTTCTGATGACACCATCTGTGATCCACCCAGTCCTCCCTGAGCCACTCCCAGCCCAGAACCAAAACAACCAGGCCTGCACACAGTCAGTGCAAAAAGATAGAAAAGAGGGCGCCCCAGCCTTGCGCATTACCCAAGTAAATTTATTATGACCAAAGGATAAAATATATACTCACAAACATGAAAAATAGGCACATCAAAGTCCACCGAGGAACAACAACGACCAGGTCTTCAAGGCAGTGTCCAGCACGCCAAAGGACCCTTTGGAAGGCTGACGTGTTTCGAGGTATGGTCATACAGTCAGGCCTGAATAAATTTGCCTCTTCTGCAAACTCTATCTCAAAAAAGCACCTATCTCTATGGGAGTGCTACACTTGAATTAGAAGACAGTTGGGGAGTACTACCAATGCATTGTACAGACAAGAGATTACTATAAAGGATCTGATGATGACGATAGCCCAGCCTAGTTTAGGAACTTCAGTGATTTGATGGACTCTTTAAAAGTTTGGTGGAACAGAGACTGATGGCACTTACTATTTTAAAAAGCTTTGTCCATCAGTTCCATCTACTCACAACACTGTGGGGTTGATTTGCTACAGACATATACTGTATATTGTTCACTTTTCATGGGAAGAGGCATGTTGCAAGGGAATTTTCCCCATAAACATTATTTTTGCTTGCACATAATTAGATGATAGAAGTCAGCAGAACTCATTCACTAAGATCTGGGGAAAATTCCTTTGCAAAGTGCAACTTCCCTTGCAAAGTGAAAATAGTCTATTTGCCTTCAACCTCTCTATGTGACCGTACTATATGCATTTCTGAGAATAAAAAAAAATCCTCTTTTAAAAGCCTATCAATCTACTCTCTAAAGCCTTGTACACACTATTCGTTTTTTCCCAGCGGGTTGAAAGAAAAAAACTGTCATCTTTGGTCGGAGCTGCTGTACTCACAATGCAAAGTTAGTACAGCGATCTCCC
Organism: Glandirana rugosa; assembly: GCA_018402905.1. Classification (NCBI taxonomy): domain Eukaryota; kingdom Metazoa; phylum Chordata; class Amphibia; order Anura; family Ranidae; genus Glandirana; species Glandirana rugosa. Next base: position 129,092 of record BLSH010303540.1, on the reverse strand, counting down.
TCCTGGCCAGAACACTCCGATCAGCGTTCTCCGCTTAGAGCGCCGATCGGGAGTCGACCGGCTGCTGGTTTTCCAGCATGCTTGTCCGAAAGAAGTCTGTCAAAGGGCTGGCTTCTGTCGGACAGACCAATATACACACGGTTCGAATGTCGGACAGATTTATTTGAACTGGCAAATCACAGTGATCTATTGTCCAACCATTATGGGACCAAGAGCTGTTTTTTTTTTTTTTGTTTTGTTAATTAACCCAAGCTGTAATCTAGGTTGTTTGGGTGTTTTAGCGCACAACAATACAATTTAGCATGGTTGCATTGTTACAAAAACAACAATTTACACATATTTTCTGACAGTTAACCAGTAATGAAATTGATAATACAGGTTTAAATATACTACTACTACTGGATGATGTATTTGAATTATATAAATGATATCTCCATTAAGAGTGGACGTTGGTGAGTTATATTTATTTGTTAGAAACTGGAATGGCAACATTTTTTTTGCTGTAGTTTGTTTCTGCTTCCCTTCCAAAAAGCCATACCATGGGAATATTTTTTTGCTTGGAAGTTCCCCAATCCAAGGGCTACATGATGGTCATTAGAGTTGCCAGCAATCTTGCAAAATTGAAATATAGATGATGGGTGGAGCTGCCATTAAAAATAAAGTTTGTGAACTATAAAAATAAATGCATTCTCTTTTGCCATTGCTCAATACTGTGCTATTAGAGATGCCTTGGCAGAGGCTAAGTAACATGAACTTACAAAAGAACCTACGTCAGCTGTGAACAGTTCACAGATCAAAGTCACAGCCTTGCATTGCTTTAAATGGAGTTGTGAAACTGTATAGGTCTGCAAAGACTAAAATGTTATTATATTTGGCTCTGTGATACTTATCCATAAATATCTCATGCGTGCCATTAATTTGTTTTACACATTCTTTCTGTCTATGATATTGCAAAGAATCTGTGATATTTTCCCTTAAAGCTTTTCATATGAAGTCTACACCGCATTATAACTACAAACACTGGATCAGGCCAGGATCTCCTAAATTGTTTCACAATCACTGAACTGATACTTAACAAGCTGAATCCATTAAAAGGGAATATAGCCAGCAGTGGCTGGGATTCTCACTTGCTCAAGCGGCAAGATGAATGAATTCCATTAGTCGCTCTGAGTGGCATTGTGTATCATGCTACTGCAATACATGGAACTGCTCTGAAGGAAGTGCATTTGCCAAATGAAAACATGGACAATAAAAGTCTACATTGAGATAAATACAAGAGGAAGCAACACCCTAAACTGCAAAATGAGGGGAAATCGGTTTACTTAACTGGAAAAACAAAAAGTATCATGATAACAATGGCTTATTCACTGGCTCATACCTAGCGCCTGTGTTTTTATATGTGTTCAGCTGACACAGATTAATATTCTACACTCTTTTCAGTGTTTTTAAAGAACAATTCACTTTTTTAACAAGTTATTCTAGAACAGAATTCATGTATAAAATTATGAGAAGTAGAAGGTTAAGATTTATTATAGAAAGTGTGTACAACGTGAAAATTGGACATGCTACCAAGTTGCAGTTCTGCATTTGTGTATATGCCTCCTTTGAAACTATTACTGGGCATTTGATAATCTGATAAACACTGCTTATGGCCCTTAAGGTAAAATAAAAATGGAGATAATAGTACTGCTGCTGACATTATTATGTTAAACATGTTGGTAGACATATTGGGGGGAGATTTACTAAAACTGGTGCACACAGAATCTTATGCAGCTGTGCAAAATAACCAGCGTTCAGGTTTTATTGTCAAAGCTTAAGGCCCCTTTCACACACACGGACCATTTGCCCGTGTTTCATCCATCCGTTGACGGATGAAAAATGGACATTAATGCAACTCGATGGAAAAACTGATGACAACTGATGATCAGCTATTTTCATCAGTTTTCATCCGCTTCCATCAGCATCCGTTTTTTTGAACGGATGAAAGTCCTATTTTTCATCCGTCAAAAAAACGGATCGGACGAAAAACGGATGTAAACTGACGAATGGTCAGTTTTTCATCCGTTTTTGCATTGGTAGTGAATGTAAAAAAAAACTGATGAAAAACTGATGACCACAGATGAAAAAACGGATGAAAAAAACGGATGAAAAAACGGATGAAAAACGGATGAAAAACGGATGAAAAACGGATGAACTGATGAACTGATAAACTGATGAACTGATGAACGGTCCGTGTGTGTGAAAGGACCCTCAGAGCCAATTCACACTACAGCGATCCGACTTCAGGCACGACTTCATAGGCGACTTACAAGTACAAAGCGACCTGAAGCGACCTCCATGCCAGGCGACTTTGCCTAATCAGAGAAGGGAGGAAGGGGCTTGCCTGTTTTTTTCACTGAATAAACTCTTTTCTTTTTCTTGTAAAGTCGCTTCAATATAGATGGGGATCCGACTTTGGAGGCGACTTCCATTGAATTCTATGGGCACAAGTTGGATAGAAGTCACCTTGAAGTAGTACAGGAACCTTTTTTGAAGTCGGAGCGACTTTAGTAGTGTACATTAACCACTTCAGCCCCGGAAGGATTTCCAGCTTTAGGATCGGAGCCCTTTTTGCGATTTGGCGCTGCATCGCTTTAACTGAAAATTGCGCGGTCGTGCGACGTTCTACCCAAACGAAATTTGCGTCCTTTTTTTCCCACAAACAGAGCTTTCTTTTGGTGGTATTTGATCACTGCTGCATCATTTCTCATCGCCGCTATAAACAAAAGAAGAGCGACAATTTTGCAAAAAAAAAAACAAATTTCTTACTTTTTGCTAAAATACAAATCCAAAAAAAAAATATAAAAAAACATTTTTTTTCACCGTTTTTGGCCGATTTATATTCTTCCTCATATTTGCGATAAAAAAATCGCAATCGGCGTTTATTGATTGGTTTGCGCAAAAGTGGCCGCGTTTATGGATGATGAGAATTCATTTTTGGGGTTTTTATTTTTTTTTATTTTTTACTAGTAATGGCGGCGATCTGCGATTTTTAGCGGTACTGCAATATTTCAGCGGACATGTTGGACCATTTTGACACTTTATTGGGACCATTGGCATTTATACAGCGATCAGTGCTATAAAAATGCACTGATTACTGTGTAAATGCCATTGGCAGTGAAGGGGTTAACCTGCAGGGGGCGCTCTAAGGGTTAACTGTGTTCCCTGGGCGTGTTCTAACTGTGGGGGGACTGCCCTGGCTGGGGAAGGGAAGTGGTCACAGCCTCCATATACAGGAAGGCTGTGATCACAGCCCTTCCTCCTTCACAGAACGGAGGTTCGTGTTTACATACACGGATCTCCGTTCTTTCACTCCGGGGGGGCCATCGCGGGTAGCCGGCGGCAATCGAAGCTGCGGCACCCGCTCCCTGGCCCTCCCCGAACACAGTGAGCGCACGGGCGCGCCTCCGGCCGCACGCGCGCTCACAGTGCGCGTTATCGCAGCCGTCGTCATATGACAGCGAATTGCGATAACGAACCACCTTGTCACCGTCAACCTGCGGTTGGCGGTCAGCAAGTGGTTAAGACTGCTCCCATTCACTTCAATGGGATTTCTTCTGTCAAGCGACTTGGAGCGACAAGTCACATCCCAAGTCGCTGTAGTGTGAACCAGCTCTAACTGAACAAGCTGAAGTTAGAAGCCGATTGGCTACTATGCACAGCTACATTAGATTCTGTGTGCATCCAGTTTTAGTAAGGACTCGTTTATACTTGCTTCAAAACAGGGTGTCAGACACGCTTTGTTAAAGCTCCCGTAACGCTAGTCAAAGCTCCTGTCACTCAATAAAATTGCTTCGCTTCAGCTTTGCGTCAAAAATTATACCCCATGTAGCTTTAGCCATGCTTCAAAGCCTCTTCCCAACGCCTCCATAGAAGTCTATGACAAAGCTTGTTTGAAGCTCGCTTGAAGCACCTGTGGCTTTTCAGAGGCTTTAATTTAGCTTTAGCTTCCCTTTGTTTTGGAGAAATTGCAGGTGTGAGATATCAACAAACACACAGGGCATCGGCCAAGCTTCAACAAAGTTTCAAAAGAGCCTCATTGAAGCACCACCGAAGCCCCATTGAAGCACCACCGAAGCCTAAAAAACACATCATAAAAGCTTGTTGAAGCAGTAGGGGCTTTAATGTGCGTTGAAGCCAAAGCAAGTGTAAACAAGCCCTTAATCTCCCTCATTGTATGGTGGCTATTGTGTTGTCAGATGTAAAGGTTGCTGTACACTTTATAATTTCCTTCATAGAGAGACTTTGTAATGTGATGGCCTCTCTAAACATTTCATTTATTTGTTTCAGATAAGGTAGGCGTTTACACTGTAGAATTGTTGGCATATGGAGATTCATAAAGTAAATTGAAACATGTATGGTTAGCTTACACTATATATAAAGCCATACCTTTTTTCATATTGGATAGAGTAGGGGATACTAAAAACCTGTCAGACTTTTGTTTCTGCTATTGTGTCCCATTGGGGAGAATTTATTTAATTTCCTGTACTGTAGGCACAATAGAAATATAGAGGAAATCTATCCAAAATGAGATCCTCAGCAGCTTCTGAAAGAACAAGTGTCCTCTCTGGAAGATTGCTCGTACAACTTAACATGTATCTTCCTTCATGTTCTGTCCTGATGACAGTGATCACCAGTACAAACATAGAGGGGTTGACTTACTAAAACTAGAGAGTGCAAAATCTGGTGCAGCTGTGCATGGTAGCCAATCAGTTTCAGCTTGTTCAATTAAACTTTGACAAAAAAAATGGAAGCCGATTGGTTTCTATGCAGAGCTGATTTTGCCAGTTTTAGTAAATCGACCGAATAGTCTCGCTGCATGGGCCTGAACTTTTGTTCTTAGTTGTAAGAAAGCATAAAAAACAAAAAGGAGAAGAAAAGTAGGACTTTGAAGGCTGTCAATATATTCCCCAAACAGGAAAAACTACAGTGAAATATGTATAAAAGTCATGTTTATTGATACGTAGAGACACAAATATACATTCTAAGCATCTTGTACATGTAACGACCCAAAGGTGCAGATAATTCACTGTAGGCACATATGGTATCTAGTGGGCCCAAACCAGGATGATGCTGTGAAAACATTCAATGTCGCTGGAGGGCCATCTGATGGGACAATTCTGCTGCCACATAGAAATCGCAACGCGTTTCGCTGAGAGCTTCTTCAGGCGATCCTAGTGGTCATTTAGGCAAGACTTTTTTATTATTAGTATAGCCCACAGTGAACTCATTTGTAATTAAGATAAATACATAATACATTACATAACTCTATTTCACTGTTTGCATAAATTTTGTATAAATAAGATCTCTGCTATTCAGGCTGGGATCAAGGCAACACGCTTATGTACAGATATATTTCTTCAATGAATAGATGAGCATTGACAAATGGAGACAGATGATATAACCCTATTCCCTCCAGACATTCATATCAAACCCCCCTTGAGCATATACCGATATTGTGCAGGTAGCATCGTTTTGTCCCATCCGTGAGGGGCCAGCCGGACATCCAGGTAAGCAAAAAAAAAAAAAGAAAAGAAAAGGAATATATGCAGACTTGCATCAAGGTAGACAAGGATGCATCTCCTCTGTGGATGGGAAGGAAAGGCGAATCGACCGTATCCCGTAGGGTCTCTCCAAGAGCGGTATATACCCGTATATTCCCGTGTCGCCACTTGTTCAAAGTGCCAGCCAGTCTCTGTAGGCTATGCGGGTGGATGGAAGAGGAGCCCTGGGATGCAGCGTGAAACTACGTAGGACAACTACGGTGCGGGAGATGGGCCAAGAAGCACAGCGCGTTTCAGAGCGTGCGCAGAAGATCCGCTGGGCATGCACGCTCCTTTCTCAAGTGTATGGAGAGAGGAGAAAGGGAAGATATATATATTCCCTGGAGGAGGAACCTCCATGTGTAATAATTGATAAAAACAAGTTCACTAGACCAGCAAAAGGACCATGAGGGCCTGAAAGTTTTAAAAAAAGGGGGGGTTTATTTAGGAGACCATAACGATCCAAACGTATTGGATTTACATCTTGGATTCTTTATCCCCTAACGGAATTAACAAAGAATTAGATATCAATACCATCTTGAAATAATCCATATGACGTATGTCAATCCAATATCATAATGGTTGATGCTATCGTAGCGGGGGGGGGGG
>BLSH010303540.1:98849-112905 GCA_018402905.1 Glandirana rugosa | reverse complement strand
GACCAATCTTCCAGCAATGCCAAATCATGTTCCATGTTACAGACACCTCCAGGGATATCAACCCTATTACACACCTTTGTATCATCAGCAAAGAGACATACATTGCCCAGCAAACCTTTAGTTACATCACTTACATATAGGTTGAATAGAACAGGACCCAATACAGAGCCTCGTGTTACCCCACTAGTGACTGGTCTCTGTTCTGAGTGAACCCCATTTACAACCACACTCTGGGATCTATCCTTTAGCCAACTGCATAGCCACTGAACCACCCAAGGGTTAAGTCCCAGCTTGTACAACTTTTGTATCAGATCATTATGTGGAACTGTATCAAATGCCTTGCTGAAATCAAGATACGCTATGTCCACAGCACCACACTGGTCCAAAACACTGGTAATATAGTCAAAGAATTCAATCAGATTTGTCTGGCACGATCTGCCCTCAGTAAAGCCATGTTGCTTTGGGTCCAGCAAGCTGTGTATTTTTAGGTGATCAATGATCCTTCTTTTGAGAAGTGATTCCATTACCTTGACTACAATTGATGTTAAGCTCACTGGCCTGTAATTGCCAGCTTCTACCTTGCTGCCCTTCTTGTGGATAGGTACAATATTAGCTATCCGCCAGTCATGGGGAACTTCTTCACATTTACACGAACACCTGGTTCCGTAATTATTTCATGCTGGGTCACTGAGGTCAGTCTGGGTAAAGGGGAGAAGAAGTCTCTATTTTCACTTAGGAACTCTTTAACATCATTTTGTGCAATTTGCACAATTCCTTGGTAACTCTGGACAACAGGGGGAGATCTATCCTCCAGACTCCCTGTGCCTCCCCATAACCTCCAAAAATGGGGAAAATCCCTCCCCACTAGGGCTTCAAGAAGCAGGGAAGGTACCACCCCCAATGAATGGGTCACTCTGCCTCAGGGGGTGTCAATCTCGACCAGCGCCATCTGGTATTCACGAGTATCCCCATGGATGCAAATGATCCTGGCAGTGGTAGGGTGTAACCTTGCCGGATTTACACAGCTGATTTTCACCAACGTTATCACACTACCAGAGTCAAGCAACGCAGTGATGGGTTTCCCATTAATAGTAATCACACACATTTGCTTCTCTATGCGACTTGAACATGATGCTGTACATGCGACCTGTGCAAAAAGAGAAATGCATCTTTTCATATAAGCATTATCAACTGCATTGGTTCATCATTTAGGGGACAGTTGGCTGCAATATGTCCCAATGCATGACATCGGTAGCACTGTATGTGCTCTATACCCAGTCCTCTCAAGGTTCCCCAAGACCTTCCTGGCTTCTTTGGCCAGTCTCCAGGTCTAGAGCCCATAGTCTCTTTAGCCGCAGCGGTCTTATCAACCTTCCCCGCGCCCTTGACCCCTGGAACAGTCTTATCGGGTTTGCTGGGCGATCTTTCACGCCTGGATACATTGGAGTGGGACACAGATGGGTGCAACAAGTCCTCAGCAACACTATATCTCTCCACAAGCTCCACCAGTTGGTTTGCCGTTTTGGGGTCCCCATGGCTGACCCACTTCCTCAAAGTACAGGGAGCGCACGCAGATACCGGTCCATTACCACACGCTCCACGATCTGGGGGCCTGGCAAAGTCTCTGGCTCTAACCACTTCCTCATGAGATGGATCAAGTCAAACATTTAGGAGCAGGGTGGCTGGTCCATGCGGTAGATGCACTGATGCACCCATTGAGCCCGGACTGCCATGATAACATCCAGGCATGCGAGTATCTCCATTTTTAGAGACTCATAGCCCTGGGCTTTATTGGGTTCCAAATCAAAATAGGCCTTTTGAGGCTCACCTGTCAGAAAAGGTGCTAGCAGTCCTGACCATTGTCCTTTTTGCGATCCTTCCCACACAGTGACTCTCTCGAAAGTGTTGAAGTACGCCTCCACATCATGCGCAGGTGTCATCTTCTGCAGATGGTAACTGTCCCAGATCAACTTTTGTTCCACTGGCACCGGAGGTGCAGACCCCTTCTTCAACTCTACGAGAGCCTCCACCAGCTGGCGGTTGATCTGCTGGGCTTCATGTTGTCTGGGACTTTCTTCCCACTGTGCTACAGCGGCTTGTACAATTTGGAGGTTGGTCTCCCGCTGGGCCGCAGTCGCCTGTAGCAAGCCCTTCAATATCTCCTCCATGTTGGAAAGTTGCCTGCTTAGCCCGTGGGGATCACCTTTCCTGGGAAGAAGGCAGCGTGCAGGCAAGCTTTCTTAAAATCTGGTGGGTTGACAGTTTTATTAAGTAAAAGGTTGCAAATCATAAAACAAACAAAATAGCAAAACAAAACCTTGCCGTCCATCACTAAACTAATACAAAGCAGGATATCTCTCTATATGAAGTCGGGGCTTGTCCCTGACACCTCTAAACAAACAAATGCAAACCTTTCCTTTCACAGTCTTCAGAGCAACCAAAAACCAGCTCCTGGCTCTCTCAGTTTAAGCACACTGAGTCCCAGGGTGAGCTCCCTTGTAATCACTCCTGGTTATTTAACTGCACCTGCAAAAGGAATCAAGAGAGTCACAAAATCCGGTCCGGAACCAAGCCTGCTAAGGTCGCTGGTAACACCTGGACCAGATTCCATCTTGGTCCCTTCAAAATGAACGTATGCGGGGTGACAAATAGCACCCATTCACTACTGCGCCTCGCATAACGTCACAATAGTTAAATCTTTATTAGTCTTGGATGGAAGGAGTAGAATTAGAAAAACTTTTTTTAACGCTGAGGAGATATGCCCTATGGGTCCTCTCAGGGTCTTGCGCTTCTTAGGTGTTGGAATTGCTAAGAAAGTTCACTTTTAAATTGCTATATAAATTAATGTTAGCATTACACATTTGTATGTTTTCATTATAACTAAATGATGTTCAGATCATTTCACTTATGCTATTGCGAATACAAAACACATTATCGCATATTTACCATATGTTGCACAGTTATGTTTTGGTTATGTAGCACCCCTCTGACACCCCAAAGAATAGCAACTACAAAAGCAGGGGCGGGCTAGCATTGAACCCCAGGGCTCCATGGCTAATGTATCATTATAGTTTATTATACTTACATCAGCGATGGAACTGCTAAATAGATGTAAAAATTAAGATTGTCTAAGTGGTTAATTTGATGTAAATAAAGTGTTTGAAATGTGATCCAGTGTGAAATGTGTTTTAATCCCATCCAGATCCTATAGGTGCTTATTTAGCCACAATTCTTTGCACTAAGCAAAGTTCACTGTGCATTATACTAAACAGCTGCACACTGTGATGAAACATGTAGGGAACCAGTCAGTTAATAGTGTATTGGTTTTGACTATTAGGCAAGGAATTCCCTGCAACCTTCTAATTTTCTAAGCCAGTGAAGATCCACACCAAATCACTTATGGAAGAACAATACAAAAATCAATTTGTTGAAGTTAAAGTTGATGGGTTTTTATATTGCATTCTTTTAATGTGTGAGCAAAATAGTGATTGTTATCTTTAACCTCCAAACTCCTTGAATGCTAGTCTACAACCACCTGACCTGCCACCTCATTGAAATTAGCCTTCTTGATCCCTTTCAGTCTAGATTCCACAATATTCCACAGAAACTGCTCTCCTAAAACTCACAAACGACCTTCTAACGGCTAAAACCAGTGGTCATTATTCTGTACTCTTATGGCAGGAACACACGATAAGAATATCGGCCAAAAATTTCCGTTCTGGGAACAATCGGCCGATATTCTAACCATTGATGCCCAGCAAGTAATACCCAATATCGATACCGTAAAAAGAAAAAGAGCAATTGAAGAAATGGAAAATTTGTGTCGTATCGTTTGACCAACGAGATTCTATTTGTTGGTGTGAAGGTTGGCAGTAAAAAATCTCTTCAACTTGAGCAGAACGTTTTCGACCACCGACCTCTCGGCAGTCGAGCGATCTGCTGATTTTCTACCCGCGTATTCATGCTATTAATCTTGGACCTCTCTGCTGCTTTACAGTTGACACCCCGCCTCCTAAAATAGCTCTATTATCTTGGCCTCCATCACTGTACACTTTGTTGTTGGTTCTGATCTTAATTATCTCACCACACCGTCAGTGTCTCCTACAACTCTACCTCCTCCTCTGCTATTCATTTTTCTGTTGGGGTCCTCCAAGGTTCCTGAAGTACACCTCCTCCCTTGATCAGCCTCCCACTGCTTCCATTACCATTACAGACCATGTTCTCTGCTGATCATCTCAGTTTCCTAAACTGCTAATGATGTGAGATGATCTGAGATCATCAGGATTGCAGCTCATCTCCGTTTCATGGACAACAGTGTAATATCTCTGTCCTGTCTAGTTCCTCTGTTATCAGCATGAGTCACTTCTGACATATTTTCCTGAAAGGTGACAGGGGAGGGATCTCCAGCAGAGAGCTTATGATGGACAGCCACAGGTCTGTTCCGCCCTGCTGTGTGAAGGGGGTGTGGCCTTTTCCTCCAATCAGCTCTCAGAGCTCTTGAACAGTATGTAACTGCAGCTCCCCACCTCCTGCTTTGTGAGTTTGTGAAAAATCATTTTTATCTCCTTTTTACACAGACATACAGGACAAATGGTTGCAAATAAACAGTTACAGCTTATGTAGGAGGATTTGTTTCATGTATGTGTATCACCTGAGGCTAGTCACTTCACTGGGTGTAGATAAGGGTTTACAACCACTTTAACCACTTAAGGAGTGGAAGGATTTTTTTTTTTGCGATTCGGCACTGTGTCGCTTTAACTGACAATTCCATGTTCGTGCGACGATGTACCCAAACAAAATTTACGTACTTTTTTTCTCCACAAATAGAGCTTTCCTTTGGTGGTATTTGATCCCCTCTGCGTCATTTCTGATCACCGCTATAAACAAAAAAGAGCAACAATTTAAAATATATAAAAAAACTAATTTATTCATCTATTTTGGCCAATTTATATTCTTCCTCATATTTTTGGTAAAAAGAAAAAATCGCAATCGGCGTTTATTGATTGGTTTGCGCAAAAGTTGCCACGTTTACAAACCATGAGAATTAATTTCTGGCATTTTTACAATTTTTTTTTTTACTAGTAATGACAGCGATCTGTGATTTTTATCAGGACTGTGATATTGGGGCGGACATGTCGGACATTTTTGACACTTTTTTGGGACAATGACATTTATACAGCAATCAGAAATTTAAATATCCACTGATAACTGTATAAATGTCATTGGCAGGGAAGGGGTTAACCTGCAGGGGGCAGTGAAGGGGTTAACTGTGTTCCCTGTGTGTGTTCTAACTGTATGGGGGCTGGGCTGCCAAGTACAGGGATCAATAGATCTCTGACATGCCGCCTGTCAGAATGGGGAACCGCCGTGTTTACATCGGCGGTTCCACGTTCTGGCTCTGTCACAGTCCGTCGCGGGTCACCCCCGGACATTGAGTACGCCCGAACCACGGCCCCGCTCAGGGAGCGTGCGGCGGACACTCGCCCCCTAGCTGTCATGCACGCGAGTGATGACTATAAGCGGCGATCTGCAGGACAGAGCCACGCTGTTGCCGCTTATAGTTGTTACGTGGTTGGCAAGTGGTTAACGTATATTAAACATTTTTATTTTGGATAGAATAATGAAGAGTTAAAACTCCTTTTTTTTCCCTGCTGTCTGAGCTCCACAATTGTAGTCTATTTAGCACTTTCTCCAGCCTCATAACAGAAGGTCCATACGTCTGTACAGACATGTGGCTAAACAATGCACCCACGAAGCACTGATCCTGCAATGCTCTGTAGGACTAAATGCAAAAAAATAACAAATGCACATTTTTTTGTTTTTGCATTTATTAGTTTGTTTCAAAATACCTAAAGAGAAGAGTGCCTTGAGTAGTAGACATTTCTTCTCCACAGTGTCAAATGATGCACCTAATTAAGAATAATGAAAACAGAATAGTGGACATTTTGCAGATTTGTCATTGGAAACTTTGGTAAGGATTGTTTCATCAGAGTAACTGGGGCACAATCCTTACTGAGGGTGATTTAATAGAAAAAGACGAGAGGGATGGTACTTGAAGAAGTCTTAGAGCTCCATGTCTGAAAGAGGGAGAGAACATGCCAGCTGATCAATTAAATAATTCAATATTTTTACTGTATCTAGAAATATCAAATCAATTAACACTGTTGATAATATGAGATATACACGTTAAGGACAACGCGTAGTTTTCAGAATGCACAGGATACTTTTTTTGTTTGCATGTTATCACAGACATTTAACACAATTGATGGGAGATCAACATAACCCCTTAAGGAAATGCTGACATTGTCAAAACTAAAACCAGCTTTCAGGCAGTATTACTGGCTTTGTCTGCTCACAGTCAAATTGTGAAAGGGTTATGAATAATGATCCAATCTGTTTTGCTGTACTAGACCACAAATGCATTGCAGTTGCTGTACATCAATAGAACACACAATCTCTCTTCATCTTCTTCTTCCCCAAATATGACAGACTCTGAAATACTTTCCAAGTGGCATTTTTCAATTCTGTTTCTGTGTAGTTTTAAGAAGAAATTGCTTTCATTTCTTTAAGACATGTCAATGTTTCAAAGAAAACGATCTACTGCACTCAACTTATCATCTGGCACCTTGCTGGTCTTATAAAAAATCTGTACACCACCCTGAAAATCCCAGAGTGAACTTTGTCACTGGGCATGTCAACATGCGGTATTACATTTATCAGCATTTCTGATGTTCCTTACTATTATTTTATCCTAAAAGTGTTGTATACTATACACCTAAAATTAGGGTTTTTTTCTTCAAATTTAAAGTAAACGTGCTCACTTTGACCTTTAACCCTACCGCAGATGGCCATACATAGCAGATACCAGGATATTACAAATCAGGGTCAGATATCTTGTACATCTCCCTAAGGGCCCTAAAGTCTAGCATGCTCTAATATGCAAATAGCAAATTCAGTTCCTGAAAGCATGATACGTTCCACCCCTACCTTTCAGTGGCTTACTTTTAAGCCACACCATAGGCTTACCTATAGGTACAGTATATACATTTAGGAAACATTGACTTGTGAAGCCACTGGTGACGTCACCGTCGCATGCGCTCTGAAGGAGCAGCTCCTGCGCGCATGTGTGGGAGTGACGTCATCGTGGCTCATCCAAATCAAAGACCAGAAGAAAGACCAGGTGAAGATGGAAGCCCTGTCAGTGGTGACTTTGTTTTAAAGTAAGCTTCCTTTTAAAGTAAGTTTTACATAATGTGCTGGTATGCGATGCTATGCATACTAGCACATTATGACATTGTCTTGCAGGTTTGAAAAAAAAGGCAGCGGTTTACTACCACTTTAATTTGTTTTTCTGGCAACCACACAAGGAGTCAGGAGACTCTCTGGGCATTTTGGTGGCAATACAAATCTTACAAAGGTTTTCTACATTTATGAAAAACTTAAAAAAAAATGGTCTTGTACACACTGATTACATGCATTTTCATGTGCACCTACAGGGACATGCATAAGCATGCAAACAGGAAGATTACAGCAATGTTCTAGCTAGACTAATAGAAACAACATGGGACTGCAACAGCATGAGGTTTCTAACTAATGGCACCCCTGGCTCCAGATAATGACTTGTTCATTAGAAATGATTATTATTATGCTTTTGTTGTATTTTTATGCAAACAGTAAATCAATTAATTAGGGTATGTGTCTAGTTATTTTCCATCAAAGCAGACATTTTCCCCATTTAGCTTTTCATATAAAACACAAGTCTGTTCATGTATTGTATTTACTGTATGCATATATAGCAATAAAAAATAAATTAAATTAATTATAATTTATTTTTATTCAGGTAATTATGAAATTTCATAAGAACAGTTCATATCTAACACATGAAGTCAGCAGCTAGAGCTCCTTGATCCTTTGATTGCAGCATCTCTTTGCACCATTTGAAGATCAGACATCCACCTCCCTTTTTCTAAACAGAGACCTAAAAGTAAATAGACTGTGCACTTTGCAAAGTGCAGTTGCTCCAAAACTTGGTAAACGAGGTAGAGCTTCACTTTGCAAAGAATAGCCAATCATGTGCAAGAAAAATAGAAAAACAGCATTTTTGCTTGCACCTAATTAGATGATGGACGTCAGCAGAACTTCTCATTTACTATTCTGGAGCAAATGCACTTTGCAAAGTGCACAGTCTAGTTGTCTTTAGTAAATCAACCCCTTTAATAAGTGTTAAGTAATCAAATATTTACACAAATAGTTACAAAAGATATAAAACATCAGTTTATAAACTTCCAAATGTAAAAAAGCATAAAATAAAACTGACCAAGAAACATTGAAGTTTCCCTTTGCATCAAATCTGGCACTTCGGGTCACTTGGTGGGTGTTGATAATGCCTGCCAAGAGCCCCCTTATAGTAATTGAACGGTGCCTTATAGAAACAAAACACGGTTTGGGATAGTTTTGTTTTCAACATGTCTGCACAATCTACAAACTTTAACCATCATGTGTAAAGGTAACTCAGTCTTTGTATCAAAATCCTCTAGCCCCCTCATCAAAGGTTTTAATTCTGCAATCCAAAAGACATATAGGGCTTTGTTCTTTAATATTTTCCTAGTAGTAAACTCCTATTTGCCCATTCCAGTGATATTTTTTTCCAAAAACTCCAGCTTGGGTTTCAGGATTAGGTGAAACTAGAGTGCTTTAAACCTCTTTAGAGGTTTGGGATTAGGTACTGAGACCAGGACTAATACAGTCTTTCTGTGCAAAGTTAAATTAAACAGCAGGAATATTTGCTACACATCGATTCACAGGTGTTTGGCAGCATACCAGAACATAGGAGAGAATCTCTGGGTGAATTGTTAATGCAGATTGGTAGACATTTGAGCATTAGCTGAGTAATGTAGTATCACTTGCAACCAAAAGGTTCTTTTTAATGGACTTTTAAATGGTTGTAAGTATGGTTATTATTTTAATGTGCATCATTAACACAGTTTTGGAAAGGTGAAGACCTTTTCTCCTAAATAAATTCCCCCCCCCCCCCAAAAAAAAAAAATATTTAAAAATGTTACTACTGTTGTTCAGGCTTTTTATATCAGTAAGCATTTCTTTTTGGGAAAACAACCAACAATATTGGGTGATATGTATGCACTGTATAAAGTCTTTATAACTAAAGGTAAATAAGTGTGCCATTTACTGTGAACATGTGTTATAAGTACCTACATCCAAAGTTCTAAATTGGAAAGAAATTATGTGGAGGCTTGTATGGAGTTTAATGGTACTACCATAGATAGCACATACAGTATCTCACAAAAGTGAGTACACCCCTCACATTTTTGTAAATATTTTATTATATCGTTTCATGTGACAACGCTGAAGAAATGACACTTTGCTACAATGTAAAGTAGTGAGTGTACAGCTTGTATAACAGTGTAAATTTGCTGTCCCCTCAAAATAACTCAACACACAGCCATTAATGTTTAAACCGCTGGCACCACTGGAGTCCTTTTCCACTGCTCCATGACAACATCACGGAGCTGGTGGATGTTTGAGACCGTGCGCTCCTCTACCTTCCGTTTGAGGATGCCCCGCAGATGCTCAATAGGGTTTAGGTCTGGAGACATGCTTGGCCAGTCCATCACCTTTACCCTCAGCTTCTTTAGCAAGGAATTGGTCCTCTTGGAGATGTGTTTGGGGTCATTATCATATCGGAATACTGCCCTGCAGCCCAGTCTCTGAAGGGAGGGGATCATGCTCTGCTTCAGTATGTCACACTACATGTTAGCATTCATGGTTCCCTCAATGAACTGTAGCTCCCCAGTGCCGGCAGCACTCATGCAGCCCCAGACCATGACACTCCCACCACCATGCTTGACTGTAGGCAAGACACACTTGTCTTTGTACTCCTCACCTGGTAGCCGCCACACACGCTTGACACCATCTGAACCAAATATGTTTATCTTGGTCTCACCAGACCACAGGACATGGGTCCAGTAATCCATCTCCTTAGTCTGCTTGTCAGCAAACTGTTTGTGGGCTTTCTTGTGCATCATCTTTAGAAGAAGCTTCATTTTGGCACGACAGCCATGCAGACCAATTTGATGCAGTGTGCGGTGTATGGTCTGAGCACTGACAGGCTGACCCCCCACCCCTTCAACCTCTGAAGCAATGCTGGCAGCACTCATACGCCTATTTCCCAAAGACAACCTCTGGATATGACGCTGAGCTCGTGCACTAAACACCTTTGGTTGACCATGGCGAGGCCTGTTCTGAATGGAACCTGTCCTGTTAAACCTCTGTATGGTCTTGGCCACCATGCTGCAGCTCAGTTTCAGGGTCTTGGCAATCTTCTTATAGCCTAGGCCATCTTTATGTAGAGCAGGGGTAGGCAACCTGCAGCCCTCCAGCTGTTGCAGAACTACAAGTCCCATCATGCCTCTAAGAGTAATTATAACCACCAGCCTTGCAATGCCTCATGGGAAATGTAGTTCCACAACAGCTGGTTATAACAACAATATATCATACATTCAAAATTTTAGGATCCATTGAAAGACATACAGTAGAGCTTACCACAGGCCGGGAAGGCACCCAACCAGAAAGGACATTGTGAGCGATGTCTCCCCGGCGAGCAGAGGAACAGGGTGAGCACTAGATAGGGGGGATGTACACACTCAAACCTGTCCATAAAAATATGATGACATCATCAGGATCACTGTCATAAAGATTAATAAGCAGCCTTTATGATTTATAGAATATAAATCACAGAGCGTTCTAGCTTCCTTAATGCATACCATAAATATCCTATTCAAGAGACATCTTGAAGGAATGGATAACAACGATTACTTCAGCAGTCAGGTATTATGAAAAGAAAAGATGGTGATTTCCACATGTAGCAATTCCAAAGTGGTGATTCACACAGAATCTAAGGTAGATAATTATAATGGTGTCATGGGTCAAAGACAGTGATGGCTGGTGGGTTTTTCTTGGGAGGGGGCGGCAAACAACCACCCCCCCAGCGGCACCTCAAACCCCATCCTCCCCCTGCTCGCTGTCTGTCGGTCAGTCCTCAGGCACTTACCCCATCTAGGTGGCAGGCATCAGGCAGCGGCAGGCATTGGCGAGCATCAGGCAGCAGTGGGCATCAGGCAGCTCCTGTGTTTTCTTGTCCTCCTCGCTTCCACCATGCATCTCCTCCCCTCCTCCTAGGTGTCCAATAGGATTGCCTGTCCTTTCAGCCAATCAGGTGATGGGTCTCAGACCCATTTCCTGATTGGCCAGGAGGAGGATCAGTGTTATGTAGCGAATATTAATTTGCTATTGCAAAACACCTGGGTGGGCTCCAGAAGCAATGCTCTGCGTCTGGAGCCCACCCTATTTTGAAGCCTATTAGAACCTCTGGCTCTAATCAGTGCTTCAAAAAACACTCCCCCGCAATAGGAATTCATGTGCCCGGTGTCCCAAAAGGGGCCGGACGCATGCATAGGGGGGCGGCAGCATGGACGGGGCACGGGGCGTGGCGCCCGTGTACCCTCAATGGACAGGCCGCCCCTGGTCAAAGGTATAACCATCCAACTAATATCATAGAAATTCTATAGAGTCTAATAAAGGTCTCACCCGGGTGCCAAAAAGATTGTAGCAATCTTTGACGTCCACAAAGAATCACTGCAGTCTATACTCTAATTCACAAATTGCACAGGAACAGAGCATATCCAGCTCTAGTAAGGGATAATACCTACAGATATAAAAAAAACATGGTCTACTAAAAAGCATATCCATGGCTATTAAAATGGCAGATCACAATTGCACAAAGCGAAAATATGGTCACAGAGAGAAACTGATATATGAAATTTAACTAAAGACAACTTTTTTTTGTCAGTTTTAATTGCTGTCTGTGCCCCTGTTAGGGAGATTCACTCTCTCAATTGCCTGTTTACTGTTATCATCAAAAGTGAAATTATGAAAGTAAAAGAAAATCCTACATTTTGGGTTGACATCAAAACACTAGTTCTGGTGACCCTGATGACAAACCAATATTCAATCACTTTGGAAGGATTACCTCTCACAGATGGAAAAAAAAAAACTATATCCAAATTTAAAAAAGCTTTGCCTTTAGTTAGCCTTTAAACCTCTACCCCAATACTATGCATCTTTTGGAAGGGGTTACAAACCCCAAGGATTAAAGACCAACTCTAGGCAACATGTACAAAATCAGCGTAGAGCTAATGTTGTTCAGGAAGCCATGCAACTGTGCTAGAGTTAAAAGAGAAGTGTGGGTTTTTAGAAAAAATAAACATTCATACTCACCAAGGTGGATGCAGCATCGATCTGATGCTGCATCTGTCCCCTGCTGCTTCTAAGACGGAGAACTGAGCAAATAAAGACCGCTGGGCTCTCAGTTCTCAGTCTTCACTGAGCAGACAGCCGGTGACTGTCAGTCAATGCTCACTGGAGCACTGGGCTGTGGAGGGGGTGGGAGCAGCTGGTTCAGTGTCTCAGTGGCTCTCTGCTCTGCTCTCCAAGGCTCACTGGAGCACTGGACTGTTTATAGGGAGGGAGCAGCTGGTTCAGTCTCCCAGTGGCTATCTACCCTCCAAGGCTCACTGGAGCACTGGACTGTTTATAGGGAGGGAGCAGCTGGTTTAGTCTCCCAGTGGCTATCTACCCTCCAAGGCTCACTGGAGCACTGGACTGTTTATAGGGAGGGAGCAGCTGGTTTAGTCTCCCAGTGGCTATCTACCCTCCAAGACTCACTGGAGCACTGGGCTACAGAGGGGGCGGGAGCAGCAGGTTCAGTGTCCCAGTGGCTCTCTGCTCTGCCCTCCAAGGCTCACTGGAGCACTGGGCTGCTTAGGGGAGGAAGCAGCTGGTTCAGTCTCCCAGTGGCTCTCTGCCCTCCAAGACTCACTGGAGCACTGGGCTACGGAGGGGGCGGGAGCAGCTGGTTCAGTGTCCCAGTGGCTCTCTGCTCTGCCCTCCAAGGCTCACTGGAGCAATGGGCTGTTAAGGGGGAGGGAGCAGCGGATTCAGTCTCCCAGTGGCTCGCTGACAAGCTGAGCCAGCTGCGGGTCCAGACATCTGGGTGGATCCCGACTGTAATATCGAAATCTTTCCCATGCCAGGACTGCCTGAGAGTTGTCAGCCGACAGCAGGCTTTAGCTGAAAACGTGTCACAGGAATGCAGAATGAACTGCACTTTGCAAATAGCTTTGGCTATACTTCTCCAGTTTACCTTAAGGCTCATTGACACTGGTCTGAGTTCCTTCCCCCAGACCCCCCTCCCTCAAGAACCACCTCCTATTTCAAAATTTCAAAACAAAAGAACCCGTCATTAGAAAAAAAAAAAAAAGGAAGAGACACTCGCAGTCCCCGACTTCCAGCCTGTTTGCCTTACCACAGCCCCCTGGGAAACCTGTAGTGCCTCAATTTCTTTATATATATATATATATATATATATGTGTAAAAAAAATCACCTTGGTGGGAATAATCTTATCAATATGTGTTGTTTTAACCACTTCAATACTGGGCACTTAAACCCCCTTCCTTCCCGGACCAATTATCAGCTTTCAGCGCTGTTGCAGTTTGAATGGCAATTGCGCGGTCATGCGACACTGTACCCATACAAAGTTTTTATCATTTTTTTCACACAAATAGAGCTTTCTTTTGGTGGTATTTAATCACCCCTGGGTTTTTTATTTTTTGCGCTATAAATTAAAAAAAAAGACTGAAAATTTTCAAATGGTGGTTTTCTTTCGAGATAAACACACTTTTTTTACTATTTTTGAAACATACCCATGTCACAGCGTACTGGCGCGTTAACGGTAAGTTTGACGTTGTCGCGACTTTCGACTATTAACCAGGCCCTTCCTTCCCCCAAATTCACGGGTCATAACTTCACCAATTTTGTTGTGTATAACTATTCTAATAAGGGTGGTTCCACTAAAAAAAATGTGTATATATATATATATATATATATATTTCTTTAACTCCGTGATGTCCAAAGGGTCCCCCGACACCATTCCGTTTGTCCGACCTTCAGCCCCTGACGCTCACAGAGAAGGAAAAAAAA
>BLSH010303540.1:63949-98839 GCA_018402905.1 Glandirana rugosa | reverse complement strand
TGTACCCATATGAAATTTTTATCATTTTTTTTCACACAAATAGAGCTTTCTTTTGGTGGTATTTAATCACCCCTGGGTTTTTTATTTTTTGCGCTATAAATTAAAAAAAAAGACTGAAAATTTTCAAAAACAATGCGTTTTTCTTTGTTTGTTATAAAATTTTGCAAATAAGTAATTTCTCTTCATAAATTTTGACCAAAAATTATACTGCTACATTTCTTTGGTAAAAATAACCCAAATCGGAGTTTATTTGGTGTTGGCGGACAGACAGATGTTTTGGGGACTGTGACAGATGTGACGGGGACATACAGATGTTTTGTGTATGGTGACAGATGTGACGGGGACAGACAGATGTTTGGGGACTGTGACAGATGTGACGGGGACATACAGATGTTTTGGGGACTGTGACAGATGTGACAGCGACATACAGATGTTTTGGGGACTGTGACAGATGTTTTGTGTATGGTGACAGATGTGATGGGGGACATACAGATGTTTTGGGGGCTGTTTTATGGGGACACTGATGTGTATGGGGACAGGGGTATCAGTGTGCTTGGTGCACTGTGTGGGGGGCGATCTGTGACAGCTTTCTGCATGAAATCCTCATCATGCAGAGAGCTGTCACATAGCTGCAGCTATCACCCCCCCCCCCCGCACTGAACGCTCACTGAGCTCGGCGGGGGGAGAACTGTCGACGCTCGTCTCTGTTGACAATGTGACGGCTGTGATTGGACACAGCTGTCACATGATCGGGAGGGCCAGTCACTGCGCCCGTATCCCGATCTCTGCTCAGCTGGATCCTGTGATCATAATGATCACAGTATCCAGCAGCAGCGTGCCGTGTGGCCGCGCTGCGAGCTCCTGTTCTGCAGGACGTGTATACACGTCCTGTCAGAACGGGAAAGCTCCCACCCGGCCGGGTGGGAGGTGGTTAAAAATCAATTTGGCAGACTTAAAGTTGAAGTTAACGTGAAATTCCAGGCTTCACCTAACACCTATGCTGACTAACCTCTGTAAGATAGATGTACATCCTTACCTATTTTCAGGTCGCTACAGTCTAGCCATGTGAGGCCCTGACACTGAGAATGGGGTTGGAAAAATGGCAATGGTTTCTCAAAGGTGCAGTTTGAGAAGCTCCAACATGCGCTTTGTGAGCAGAGACAACTGTGTTTTAGGTTTCCTCTGGGTCTGGGTCTGGGCCTGGATCAGAGGCTGGAGTTTCCAAAGGCTCCAAAGTGTCTTGGGTGAGACAGAACCTTTAATCCTGTGTCCGGACAGATACCTGCAGCCTATGTCAGTGGACAGGTGTGCAGGCAGTGCCTAATTTAGAGCTTGTAGGTCCCGGGGCACTTCAAGTTCGGGGGCCCCTCAACATAGAAATAAAATTATATGACGAATAAAAAAAGTGAATTAAATGAATGATAAGCCAGATTTATTCTAAAAAATATATAAGTTAGGTTCCAGAAGAGACTGATTTTTTTTTTCAGTTTTTACAAATCTTCATATCAATGTAATAAACATAAAGAGTAAGGTTTACAGTCATATTACTCTAGTGTCTTATTCAGATGTGTCAGCGAACAACAGAAGCAAGAGTTAAGACATTTGACATGTTTCGATATCATTGTCCTGGAGTTGAGCAATGTAACAGAAAAGGGGTAGGGCCCAAACCCATCCCCCGTCCCCATGCCATCCTCAAATTGGGCATGCCAGGGTGGGGGAAGATGAATCCAGCCAACTCCAACCTCAACTTGGAGATGTGTATCTCAGTATCCTGTCATATCATCACCTTTTAAAGCATATCTCTTAGCTTCTAATAAAGACACTTTAACTCAATACTGAACAGTGTTGTCATTGTCCGACCACATGAAATTAACTAAGACTCAGAACCAAGGGAAGAGAATAACACAAAGGAGGTACGATCACTTGTTTGTTTGTTGGGTGGTGGGGTTGTACTCATTTGAAGGAGCTTTGTGGGGTATGCAGACATCAGCTCTCGCCGAGGAAGTTTTTTGTGGGGATCTCTTGTAATAGAGCCATCTTGGCCATATATCTTTAAATTTGTCATATTGGTCTCTTGCCTCGAAAATCCATCTCTCTGCCTCCATAATACTATCTACTTCTCTCCTCCACTCCTGAAAAGCTGGGCATGTTGTTTGCTTCCAGTATCTAGGTATCAGGGCCTTAACAGCATTAAGCAAATGTGGAATTACACTGCGTTTGTACCATTTGTTGGAGGTAGGGACCCCATGGAACAAGAAATGCAGCAGAGAACAATCTATGCTCTGCAGAGTCATCCTCTTGATCCATGGGGAAATGGCCTCCCAAAATGCCTTAATCTTGGGGCAATCCCACCAGATGTGGAGGAATGTGTCTGATTGGTTACATCCTCTCCTTGTCTGATTTTTTTCTCAATTTTATTGACTGTAAGAATACTCATTACACAGGTAACTGGAACTGGCAAGTCATATATCACAGTTATGCATCGCACTACAGTAATTACAAAAAAGTCTTTCTTCCTACACTTAGCATCTGCAAAATCTTTAACCACTTAACGCGATTTGCCGTATATATACAGCGGCTCCTTTAAATGGAAGTATCGGAATATAGCCTGCAGCTACCGGGCGGTCGGCTATCTGGCAATAATGGCCAATCCAGCTTGGGAACTGCTCGGCCTTTATCCCCGGGGACATTCCCCCTCCTGCTGCCTTCCGCCACTCTTCTCCGGCCTCCCGTCCCACCGGGAGACCAGAGCTACGATCCAGCGCATCTGCCGGCTAGATGGAGACCTGAAGGAAGCCGGAATCGGCTCTGATTGGGTCTCCTTCGTCAAATTTCGAAAGCGACATCACAACGTCAATTCCGGTTTATTCTGCGCCGGCTTTAAAAAAATGACAGTATTCATTCATTTTTGGCGATCTGAATACTGTGAAGTGTAAAGGAGGGATGGGGGGTCTTTTAGACCCCCATCACTCCATAAAGAGTACCTGTCACCAAATATTACTATCACAAGGGATGTTTACATTCCTTGTGATAGCAATAAAAGTGGCAGTAACAGTGCTAAAAGAAAAAAAAAATTATAGCGCCACCGTCCCCGCGAGCTTGCGCAGCAAAGAAAACGCACACGTAAGTCGCACCCGCATATGAAAACGGTCTTCAAACCACACATGTGAGGTATCGCCGCAATCCCCAGAGTGTGAGTAATAATTCTAGCAAAAGACCTCCTCTGCACCTCTAACCTGGTAACCTTTAAAAAATTTTAAAGCGTCGATTATGGAGATTTTTAAGTACCGGAGTTTGTCACCATTCTGCAAGTGTGCGCAATTTTCAAACGTAACATGAATGGTATCTATTTACTCGGCGTAACATCCTCTTTCACAATGTACAAAAAAATTGGGCTAACATTACTGTTGTCTTATTTTTTTAACTCAAAAAAGTGAAATTTTCCCAAAAAAATTGCGCTTGAAATACCGCTGCGCAAATACTGTGTAACAAAAAGTATTGCAACCATCGCCATTTTATTCTCTAGGGTGTTTGAAAAAAAGATGAAATGTTTGGGGGTTCTAAGTAATTTTCTAGCAATAAAAACTGTTTTTAACATGTAACCAACAAATGTAAAAAAAGGGCTCTGGTGGGTAAGTGGTTAACTAACACATCAAACTGTATTATCTTGAGCTTTCGACAGCCAGTAGTCACAGAGCACTCCTGGTTCTCAGATAATTCTTTGACAGTGCCAGTTTGCTGAATGACCTTTTTCCTGAACAGCTAGTGGCCATCATGCTCAAATATATTCTAAGAGCTACATTAACACCTGAAAAGGTATCAGCAAGCCCTTAATCATGTAATAAAACTGCCTTATGAGATGAAGTGAGACATGATCTACGTTTGGCAAAGACTGCAAACTAGACAATTTCCTCAACAAACACAATACTGAAGTTTTGAGGGAAAGCACTAAAGTTTCTTAGTCTCATTTTTTTTTTATCTCTGCTTCAGGCAGACTACATACAGTACAGTAAGTCGACTATTACTTTGAACCTCTCATACACTGGTATGCTACCCAGTGCTCTTTTAAGGCAACAGACAACCAAACTAAAATAACATTGAGGCCTCATGCACACAGGACGTTTTTTGACTGTTTTACAGCAGCTGTTTTCTTCTACAGTCGATAAACCCTCCATCATGTTATCCTATGTGTTCATGCACACATAGGCTGTTATCAACTGTTTTTTTTATTTTTTAAATCAAAACAATATTTTATTGCCATCAAACAAGAATGCACATGCACTTATTACAGTATCCATAGTAGAGTTGGAAGGCCACTACAATTTTGATATCCTTATGTATGTGGGAAGGTTCCATGTGACGAGACATTTGACGCAATATGTGCTGAATTTTTATTATCCCAAGTGTCTTATTTCCTTTCTTTTTTCGTTGTTTGTGTTTGTTTGGATTGAATATGTAACATGCAAAGCTTTAATAAAAATTATTGTTAAAAAAAAAAATTCCTCGTAAAGTGGCAGGGTCCCTTTGAGATTAAGGAAAGAGTAAGGGAAGTAAACAACAAAGTTTACCAGCCGGGGAAAAGGAAACCCGAACAAATCTATCATGTTAACCTCTTAAAACCATGGAAGGACAGAGAGGCTTTGTTGGCTGTACCGCCTCCTCAAAAAGATAGGGTACCAATGACACCGGATGTCCCCCTGACGGAATCGTTGTCAGTAGCCCAACAACAGAACGTTAAAGAGTTTGTGAACAAAAATAGAGACTTTTTCTCCCATTTGCCCAGTCTGACCACAGTGATTCAACATGACATAATCACAGAGCCAGGTGTTCGCGTAAATGTGAAACCTTATAGAATACCTGAGGCTAGGCATGAGGCAGTAGCAAAGGAGATACAGAGCATGTTAGAGTTGGATGTGATAGAGGAGTCCCATAGTTCTGGTCCCAAAGCCCGATGGCACTATCCAGTAACGACTTAAGAAGAACGAATAGCTTGTCCAAGTTTGATGCATGCCCAATGCCTCGGGTCGAAGAACTTGTGGATCGGTTGGGAGGGGTCCAGTACATAACAACCCTGGACTTAACTAAGGGCTACTGGCAGATACCCCTAAAAGAGTCTGCCAAGGAGAAAACAGCCTTTTCTACTCCAGCGGGCTCCTTCCAGTACAAATGAATGCCGTTTGGTTTACATGGGACTCCTGCATTATTCTAGAGGGTGATGGACAAGACATTGAGGCCACATCGCCCTTATGCAGCCGCCTACTTGGATGATGTGGTCATTCACAGTCCTGATTGGGAATCCCATTTGCCCCGAGTGCAAGCAGTTGTGGATTCCCTCAGGAAAGCAGGGCTCACAGCCAACCCCAAAAAAGTGTGCCAGCGGTCACATTATTGGTTGGGGACTCATTAAACCGCAGACCAACAAACTAGAGGCAATCCAGAAGTGGCCCCAACCCCAAACTAAAAAGCAGGTGCATTCGTTCCTGGGGATCACGGGGTATTATAGGCACTTCATACCAGACTTTGCCACCATTGCCGTTCCCCTGACGGACCTGACGAGGGGCAGAGGGTCGGTTATCGTGAAGTGGAGCCCAGAAGCTGAGAAGGCATTTCAGAAGCTAAAGCAAGCCGTGTGGGTACAACTGGTGCTTGTAACCCCGGACTTCACCAAAGAATTTGTGGTGCAGACTAACGCCTCTGATGTGGGTCTTGGGGCAGCACTGTCCCAGATCAGAGATGGGGAGGAGCACCCGGTTGTATACCTAAGCCAGAAGCTGAACCGGCATGAGAAAAATCATGCCATAGTCGAGATGGTATGTCTCGCCATTAAATGGGCCTTGGAGGCCCTAAAGTACTATTTACTGGGCAAGCCGTTTCGACTGGTCACGAACCATGCCCCCATGAAGTAGATGTGTGACAACAGGGAAAAAATATGTTGGGTAAAAAGGTGGTTTTTGGCCCTACAAGTTTACAGTGGAACATAGGGCGGGAAAGCTGCAGAGCAATGCAGATGCCCTTTCATGGATCCACTGTATTGGGGTAACAGTTGCTCAGCCACAAGAGCTTGACGTTATACGAGGTGCGATATGCTGTAGGCTTGCTCAGCCTGGTAGTTAGAACCTGTATATTATGCATAGTTAGTGCCGAGATACGCAAGGTTTTTGTTTTGCTATTTTTGTGCCTGTTTATTTTCTGAAGACACTGTACAGCACCTGTCTATAAGACTTGTATATATCACCAATAAACACTGCACTGTTTGTCACTACCTCACTGGAGTTGGTATCTGTGCCTGAAAGACTGCTCATCCCAGGGAACTCTATACCTGCTACCTGTCCCCAGTTTACATATGGTGGAGGCTGCGACCAGCTGTAGTAAATTACTACTTAAAAGGCCAGTACCTGGAGTGACAAAACATGGAAGAAATCCTCAAACATTTGGTGTTATCTAATGCTGCAGAGCAGCAAGCAAACGCTGCACAACAGCAAGCCAACGCTATTGCACAGAAGCAAACAAAGGCGATGTGCCAAAAGTGCCGTACAGGAACAAACGCAGGGGCTGTTTGAACAGCTAGCCACTGTTGCAAAAAGGGATAGAGAAACTCTGAATGAGGTTTTGGAAACGCTGGCGCAGTGGTCACCTGCTAAAAGTGAAGGTGTTGGAGACAAGCCCTCAGACATCCATATGGGTCGCTTCCTTTCCAAGATGACTACAGATGATGACTCAGAGGCCTTCCTGCTGGCATTTGAAAGAACACCTGAGAGGGAAGGGTGGCCTAAAACCCAGTGGGCTGACCTAGTCGCCTCCTTACTTACTGGAAAATCACAGAAGGCCTACTATGTTCTGGATTCATCAGAAGCAAGCGAGTATGAGAAGGTCAAGCGGGAAATCCTGGCGCGACTCGGTGTCACCTTGGCTGTTCGAGCACAGCGGGTCTACAGCTGGTCCTTCCAAGATGAGAGGCCCCCAAGATCACAGATGTTTGACCTAATCCACCTGGTGTGGAAATGGCTACAGCCAGAGTCCCTGTCTGGGCCACAAATAGTGGAGCATGTGGTCATGGAACATGGAATTCCTGAGGTCACTACCAATTCCCCTGCATAAGTGGGTGAGTCAAGGAGACCCCGAGTTGGCAGACAACCTGGTAGAGCTCGATGAAAGGTATTTGCTGCAGAGAGCCTGGTTACCACCCCTACAGCAGCACTGACTTTCCACCCAAAGCCACGGTCTCCCCAGGCAACCGGTAAGACTGTTCCATTCGAAGTGGGTGCTAAGCATGGCAAGGAGATGGGGGGGGGGAGGATTTCCGGTGCCAGGACTGAAGTTTGGCATCCCAAACAAGGGAAGCTACTGTCTGTCAGCAAACCAAACTGGGGCAACATCAGGAGTTTCCGTTGCCAGAAATTGGGACATGTTGCAGCAAACAGTCCATTGACAGATGAACCCATGTGATGTATCTCTTAGAAGATAGTTTATGTTTGCTGCTGTTTCATGTGCTGCAGTGTATGGAAACACATGTGCCACATGACTGTTATTTAATAAGCCTATTACGGCCTTGCTGGACTCTGGAAGTTTGATTACTTTGGTTAACGCTGATATGGCTAAGCCGGTGAATTCTCAAGCTAAAAAAAGTTTCTGTGTTCTGCTGATATATTATACTTGAACAACTGCATTTAGTTCTGATTCTGTTATGGAAATATTCCAGTCCATTGGCGTGTTTTCTATTTTCATTATTTTTCCCATACAGGATTGATATTTTCATATTGATATATGGGAAAACTGTATGCACGTCTGTATTGTTGTATTCTTGAAAATACTATAAATAAACAATTTATAAAAAAAATAAATAAAAAAAAATTCTGTGAGAGTATCCTATAGCCAAAAGTAGAAAAGGGATGGGACTTTAAATGAGGCATGCAACCATGTATATATATAATGTACAATCAATATCTTATTGTATAGATTAGAGAAAATGAGTAAACAAGTATAAATATTGATAATAGATGTCAAATATAACAGACAAAAGACAGTAGCATGATTAGACAGTAACATAAGATTAGATAAGATCATGCATAACAATCATTCTCATGGGTTTACACAGTTCCCCGATCCATCTAAATTCATATATGTACAGTAAAATGTGCACAGAAAGCCTGTATGTTTCATGGCTTGATGATGCCTTGTGTAAAGGTAGTCCTAGGAGTTTACTAAAAAATACTAGAGTAGGATATGATAAGCAGATGTAGGCTCTACACGTTTCGTGATTGACCATCACGCATCAGGAGCAAGCTTATATGTCATCTAAAAGAGAGATGTTGAAAGAATCAGGTATGGTCTCATATGTATTGTGGGAGCCAGATAGGGACACCCACATATGTTGCTTACCATGACGGCGCAACTGCGGGCACGCATGACGCCCGTGGCCAATCGGGCCAGGAGTTGAGGCAGGAGAAGTGGCGGCGGCACCGAGCCAAGACGGCGGAGCACAGAAAGGGAATAGCTCCAGCATGGTGGGCCTGTGAAAAGTGATGCATATGCATAATAGGTTACTGTCTAATCATGCTACTGTCTTTTGTCTGTTATATTTGACACCTATTATCTATATTTATCCTTGTTTACTAGTTTACTCTGATCTATACAATAAAATATTGATTGTACATTATATATATATATATATATATACATGGTTGCGTGCCTCATTTAAAGTCCCACCTCTTTTCTACTTTTTACGTTTTCAGCGATGGAGGCATGAGAACCCTAGGTCTCTGCTTCATTTAAAGTCCCATACCCCTTTTGGGGGTTCCGCTTTTGCTGTATCCTATAGCCACGGTCAAGTTTCAATCTGACATAGGTACTGTGACTCATCTGGTCGGAGTGGTACCCCACTTAGTGCATGAGGCCATAATTGGCAGGGATTTGGGAACTGTGGGATCGTCTAAGAGCAGGTAGTGTCACCAGCACACCAGGATCTTCGAATGAGTCCAATCTTTAATAGATGATCACATTGTTACAGCAAAGAGCAACGTTTTTGTCACATGCCTGATGAAGGGGTCCTGCGTGGCTCCAAAACGTCGCTCTTTGCTGTAACGATGTGATCATCTTTTAAAGATTGGACTCGTTTGAAGATCCTGGTGTGCTGGTGACACTACCTGCTCTTATCAAGTATGGTAAATGGTACTGCGCAGCCTATCGGTAAACCCAAACATAAAACTGCTCCTTAATACCAAAGCTACTTGTGTATCATCCAATGTTGGCGGAGCTAATAGCAGTGCATCATAAATACATATATCATACAAAAATGATCATAATAATAATAGTGATATAACAGGTCAATAAGATCTTTTAAAACACAAAATAGTCCATTTATCGGTGTTCAGTGAGTATAAACAAGTGAATCATAAAATAATTTTGCACTGTTCATAAAAATATATATATAAAAAGTGAAAAAATGGTGAAAAAATATGTGAAACAATAAAATTGCGTGAAGTGTCTTTATGCTTAAACCCTTTTCTTGATTAAAGTGCCAAAGTGACTTGTGCTTAAATAAACGATAACACTCCGTGCGCCACTCGTGCAGAGTAAGCCTGTTTGCAGGGTAGCCAATGCTGTACCCCACAGAGATTTTTTGTACATATATAAAACCCAAGGAGCAATTAATATATATATACAGTTGGGCAATTGATATTCAAATATGAGCAATTAAAATACTTAAAGGGTCCGTATATGTGTCCAACATGTTTCGCCTGTATGGCTTCCTCAGGGACTGTCGCGAACCAACTCTTTATAAATGCTCTACTAAGGAGATGGAAAACAACAAAAAAATAGCTTAAGAGCAATATAATCGATATACATTGAACAAAGGACATGAACAATATAAAGATAAATCACCTGCCACCGTATAGAGAATATACTCCAAACAAATGCCTAGGACGCTCGGTACCGTCGTCACACCAGGAGAGGGAACAATGTGCATCCGCAAACTGCCCTTAATTGCCTATATGTTCATCACTTACTATGCAAAAGAAGAGAGAAAATACCCAAATCATATATACTGCTTCTAGCATTTATGAGAGATATTAGAAAAAAAGCCCTAGAAAAATATGTGGGAAGATCTTAGGAGGGCTATACCTGTTTCAGGGGAGGAAACCCTCTGAAGCACTCCTTTCCACAAGGGAGGTATGTGAATCAGCCTTAAGAGATTTCAATAGGCATGATGGTAACACTAGAAAAGCAAGTATTACAATTGAGAATCAATGCAAATTGCCTTAAAAGGACAAGAATATCAACACGCTAATTCTAGCGTCCTGCCACTTCTAAATAATGATTTCTCACTATATTCAACAAAGGTATAACAAAAGTGTAGCCCCACACATGTTAACATGCAATAGCGGCAATGGCCTTGTGTAATGTATCTGCTAAAACCTGCTATATCTTTTACTTGACACCAAAATAACATTGAAGCTGTCATTAGTAGCTAAAGCTCATATCTATACAAGGTAAAGACGCCTACAAAGTGCTTCAAGAGTGGACTTGACTAGAGAGCAATAAAGACCTAGATGTAAAAAATGGCTACTAGAGATTTCCAATGCAATAGCATAGCTACCTTGTGTTTGAGCATGAAAGACTTCACCGGGCGTCCACGAGGGAACGACCAGGAAGTGCAGCTGGCTTAAATAGGCAGTTAGTGCACGCCGTGTGTGACGTCACAGGCGCGCACTCGGATGAGATGGCGGACAGCGCATGCGCCCGCGGCAGCCCACACACGTCTACAAACCCCATAAGGCCCCGCGCTGACACACCACATGACCTGATTGGGGAGGGGCACATAAAGCGCTTAGCCCTCGGAGAGAGCGGGCATCTGTTGTAGCCGCCAAGGGGACGCAGGTACCGGCCGCCTATTGACGCCACATAGAGTGGCCGTCAATCCGTGCGGATGCACAATTGTCACCCATCTCCCAGAACATCGGACCGAATACGCCCCAGCAGAGGGAATGCATTCCTATGGCAATAGTATTATTAATGAAAAAAGGAAAAAACATAGTTAATATCTGTGCATTAGAATACACAGAGTTATAGTTTATTAACCATGCAAATTGTCCAAGGTATAATGTATATATGTAATATGCAAACACATCAAAATTGTATACAAACAATATACACGAACAAAATATCACAAAAAACCCAATTCAACATTGTATGGAAGTATGTAGTTAATACAAATACAATTATTATCTTGATGTAAAATTGACACATAGACAGTATATGTATACAGATTTGTTTCACATAGCATATTGTAGCATTATATGGCGATGCACAAAATCATAATTGTTACATTATCGTATCAATGGCCAATACATTTTTAGAAATTTACAAATATTGTATATAATGAGTTTGTGGAGAAAGGCATGCAGAAGAATAATACAAACCGAGTCTTTTAACATTCTTAATATTAAAAAATAGACAGTGGATTAATGGGTAACATATATCCGATGTCTCAATCAAATTCCTAAAGGGAAAGTCCAAAGCAAAGAAGCACAGTAGCTATAGATGTTGTTACAAGGCACAGGATGAGACGGGTCCAAACATACGAACCGCACAAGGTATAAGGCATAGAACAATAAATCCATTGGCCTAAGCCATACTGGGCCCGACTAATCGTACTATTCTGTTTCAAATCTTGAAAACTTGGCTATAAGAAGGATGCATAACTGATATTTTCATTCAGGCCAGGACTAATTGTCGCTTTAAGTACATATATCCAACGTGCCTCAGTCTGAAGGAGGGCTTTGTCTACACTGCCCCCCCCGGAGGCCTAAGGGTATATGGCTCAAGGCCACAAACTTAATTACTGTTGAATCAAAATTGTGTCCCTTAGCAACATGTAAGTTTAGAGCTGTGGTAATTTGTTTTTTACATATAGGGGCCATATGGTCCTTGATACGTTTAAAGAAGGGGCGTTTAGTTTTACCTACGTAGAAAGCTCCGCATCTACAGAGTGCCAAATAAACAATACCAGCCGTCTGACATGTGACATGATGGCTGATTCTGTGTATTCGACCATTAGGTAATAGTATTTGTTGAGAATTCACAATATATTGACAATACTGACATCTGCCACATGAAAATGTACCGGGAGTTATCGGTTTATTAATGTTTAAAGGCTCATAATGACTCCTAACAAGACAATCTCGTAGTGAGCGGGCACGTTTATATGTCACCTGTGGGTAAGGTTGTATAAATGGGGCTATTTCAGAATCAGCAAGCAATAAGGGCCAAAACTTTTCAAGAATGGCCCTAAATTGTTTGTGCTGGTTAGAGAATTGAGTCACTACTCTCACAGGCTGTGAGGTAGTTTGAGTTTTTTTGGGAAAAATTAAAGATTCTCTACTTTGTAAGTTAGTTTTTTGATAGGCTTTTTTGAGACATGAACGAGTGTAACCACGAGTACATAGTCTTGTGAAAAGTGCTTTTGCTTCCTTATGATAATCCTCACTGGAAGAACAGTTGCGCCTAAGCCTGAGGTACTGGCTGTATGGTATGCTCCGAATTAACGATCGTGGATGAGAGCTGTTGGCACTAAGAATGGTGTTGCCCGCAGCAGATTTGCTGTAAAGAGTAGATCCCAGTATATTGTGCAAGTCAATATATATCTGAATGTCTAAGAAAGATATACTTTGTTGGCTGCAACTCATAGTGAATTTGAGATTATATGTATTGATAGAAATAGTGTCCATGAACTGTGTTAATTCATCACGTGTGCCAGTCCATAAGATTAGCATATCGTCAATGTATCTATGCCAAGATAGAATATGATCCAAAAAAAGTGACATGTGTTCATCCGAAAATAGTTCTTTCTCCCACCCCCCAGGTACAGATTGGCGAAGGCAGGGGCGCAAAGTGTGCCCATTGCCACGCTCTGTACCTGGAGGTAGTGGGAGGAATCAAACATAAAACAGTTGGAGGTAAGGATGTAGGTGAGTAGATTAATAACGAAGTTGTTATATGGGGTTGAGAGAGGACCTCTATCCATTAGGAACTTGGTAACAACTTCTATCCCCTTAGAGTGGGGGATAGAGTTGTATAGACTCTTTATGTCTAAGGCCACTAGCCATGTATTTTTAGGAACTCTCTCATAAATGCTAGAAGCAGTATATATGATTTGGGTATTTTCTCTCTTCTTTTGCATAGTAAATGATGAACATATAGGCAATTAAGGGCAGTTTTAGGATGCACATTGTTCCCTCTCCTGGTGTGACGACGGTACCGAGCGTCCTAGGCATTTGTTTGGAGTATATTCTCTATACAGTGGCAGGTGATTTATCTTTATATTGTTCATGTCCTTTGTCCAATGTATATTGATTATATTGCTCTTAAGCTATTTTTTTGTTGTTTTCCATCTCCTTAGTAGAGCATTTATAAAGAGTTGGTTCGCGACAGTCCCTGAGGAAGCCATACAGGCAAAACATGTTGGACACATATACGGACCCTTTAAGTACTGTAATTGCTCATATTTGAATATCAATTGCCCAACTGTATATATATATATATATTAACTGCTCCTTGGGTTTTATATATGTACAAAAAATCTCAGAGTTTTTTCTTTGAGATATTTTACTGCTTAATAAATAAACTTCAATACTTTTAATCAATCTAACTTTTTCAAACTTATTTCTGCACCGCAATAGTCCCATTTTTTTCCCTTTATTCTCTTTCCTTCCCCGCCCCAATCCCCTCCCCCTTTTTCCCCTTTCCTCTTTTTTCCAATCCCCTTCCCATTCTCTTATTATTAATTTTACAACCTGGGATGAGGTGCTAACCTAGTGGTGCCACCATATAGAATTCTTTTGCCTTCTACAATAAACAGTGATTTAATTCACATTTTTTTGGATGGTGAGCACTATACTATTCTAAAAATGTTTTTTCTTTTCTTTTCTTTTACGTTCAACCACTATTCTTATGATTTCTAAAAATTATATATAAGGTTATGTGATATATGTCCAAATATTAATATATATGTTTTTGGCTTTATCTTGAAATTATGGCAGGGCTTTGTGGAGAGGCATGGAATGATCTTATGCACAGAGCTCACAAGGCACAGGATGAGAGGGAGCTAACTGACTCTGGAAAGGAAAGCACGTCTTTATTGGCATCGCAAGTATTTTGAAAAGTATTCAGATAATGGGGTAATCCCCTGGGGCTTACGAATTAAAATTTTTCCTAATCTTCAAAAAATTGATGAAAATCTCAAAAAGGCTTGGGAACATAACTTACTCACCTGTTCGCAGGGCATGCTCCTCCTACTATGCAAACGCTATGAGGAGGATCTTGCACTGCTAGATAACTCCATTAAAAATGGTTGGATGAGTATATATTAGTGGCCCACTCCCCACTTTACAAAAAGAGGGAAGTGGAATTGCGTGACCATTTGGAAACATATACAATTGCATTAATAGATAAGAAGGAAATTAAATATTTAAAGGATAAAATGGCACATGACAATGGATACGCTTACAAATGGAACAACATTGGTTCAAATCCCACCAGACACAAAGCCACTTCATCACCTAAACAAACTAAACCCACTTCTAATGTTTCTCCAGTTCCCTCTCCCTCCTCTAGTTTATCCACTGTATATCTAGATTTTTCCAATAAAAGGTTCCCCAAAAAACGTAAAGGGGACCTTGATACACGATCTCAGGGTTCTACTCGTGATATCCGTGTACCTGCATCTAAACGTATGCCACCTAACTCACGATCACAAGTTCACGATTTGGTACCATCTTTAGCACCATCCTCTACACATATTTCAAATATCACCTCTACCACTGCGTCGGTACGTCCAAAAATCCCCACTCCTACTGTCTCATCGTTGTCCATGGTCTCAGCGGCATTATCTTCTTGTATATCTGTCCGAGCTTCGACCTCCAAGGCGGGAGATCTATCTCCGCCAACTACAGACTTAGAAATCACACGTAACACATCTAGGGATTTAAAAATGGCACCTATTTTTTTAGGGAAACAGCTGGATGTGACACCACATCCCGCTGCTCCAATAGTTCTCATGCCAAGCTCAATACCAAGTTAATTTCAGCCAGTTTCCCAGAAGTGAGTGATCTGGAAGTTATTAACCTATCTTCCCATTCTTTAACCCCTACTGAAATTGATGTTCTCAAGCTGGGACTATCTTTTTGTCCTAATCAAGATGCAGACAAATTTTCTTCAATTAGAGATGTGCATCTATTTGCTCGAAGATTGACCTACAAGGTTATCTTCAAGGATTAAATTGGGGAGTCTGAACCCAATAATGACCCTCCAACAACCAATTTGAATCTACCCCGAGATGCCCTCGAGTCGCAGGCATTATGTGACTTGATGGACCTCTGGGATGATCCAAATATGTCTCAACCCTCTGTAGGTTTGGCTTCTAATGATGGTATAGGTATTTCGATACAGGGGGTTTCTTTTCCTGCCCCCAGTTCATTCAAACCAAAATCTCGAGCTTTCCCCTATCTAAACTCCAATCCAAATATATGGGCGTTCGTTCAACAGACCTGTAATGAAATAGAGAAATTAACTTACGCAAGTGCTGGCCGATCCAATATATCTCAGGCCCAAAAAGACGCTATCTTAACTCTCCAAAGCAATCCAAACATCATTATTAAGCCAGCTGACAAGGGAGGTAACCTTGTGGTTATGGATACAGACCAGTATACCTCTATGTGTACTGATCTATTATCCAATAAAGAATGGTATAGACCTATTACGAAAACGGTTGTTGAAAACTTTTTTTCAGTATATCGAAACATAATCTTTAAAGCATACCATAATGGCATTATTAATAAAAGTACTTGCCAATTTTTGGACATAAAAGATCCCACAATTCCTTCATTCTATGCCTTACCTAAGGTCCACAAATCTTTAAAAACCCCTCCAGGAAGACCAATCATCTCTGGATGTGGCAGTATATCAGAAAATGCCAGTCAGCTGGTAGATTCATACCTCCAACCACATGTTACTTCATTATCGTCATACGTAAAGGATACAATACACCTTTTGCGTATAATTGAAGGTCTACAAGTTCCTAAAAATACATGGCTAGTGGCCTTAGACATAGAGAGTCTATACAACTCTATCCCCCACTCTAAGGGGATAGAAGTTGTTACCAAGTTCCTAATGGATAGAGGTCCTCTCTCAACCCCATATAACAACTTCGTTATTAATCTACTCACCTACATCCTTACCTCCAACTGTTTTATGTTTGATTCCTCCCACTACCTCCAGGTACAGGGCGTGGCAATGGGCACACGTTGCGCCCCTGCCTACGCCAATCTGTTCCTGGGGGGGTAGGAGAAAGAACTATTTTCGGATGAACGCATGTCACTTTTTTTGGATCATATTCTATCTTGGCATAGATACATTGACGATGTGCTAATCTTATGGACTGGCACACGTGATGAATTAACACAGTTCATGGACACTATTTCTATCAATACATATAATCTCAAATTCACTATGAGTTGCAGCCAACAAAGTATATCTTTCTTAGACATTCAGATATATATTGACTCGCACAATATACTGGGATCTACTCTTTACCGCAAATCTACTGCGGGCAACACCATTCTTAGTGCCAACAACTCTCATCCACGATCGTTAATTCGGAGCATACCATACAGCCAGTACCTCAGGCTTAGGCACAACTGCCCTTACAGTGAGGATTATCATAGGGAAGCAAAAGCACTTTTCACAAGACTACGTACTCGTGGTTACACTCGTTCGTGTCTCAAAAAACGAACTTACAAAGTAGAGAATCTTTAATTTTTCCCAAAAAAACTCAAACTACCTCACAGCCTGTGAGAGTAGTGACTCAATTCTCTAACCAGCACAAACAATTTAGGGCCATTCTTGAAAAGTTTTGGCCCTTATTGCTTGCTGATTCTGAAATAGCCCCATTTATACAACCTTACCCACAGGTGACATATAAACGCGCCCGCTCACTACGAGATTGTCTTGTTAGGAGTCATTATGAGCCTTTAAACATTAATAAACCGATAACTCCCGGTACATTTTCATGTGGCAGATGTCAGTATTGTCAATATATTGTGAATTCTCAACAAATACTATTACCTAATGGTCGAATACACAGAATCAGCCATCATGTCACATGTCAGACGGCTGGTATTGTTTATTTGGCACTCTGTAGATGCGGAGCTTTCTACGTAGGTAAAACTAAACGCCCCTTCTTTAAACGTATCAAGGACCATATGGCCCCTATATGTAAAAAACAAATTACCACAGCTCTAAACTTACATGTTGCTAAGGGACACAATTTTGATTCAACAGTAATTAAGTTTGCAGCCTTGAGCCATATACCCTTAGGCCTCCGGGGGGGCAGTGTAGACAAAGCCCTCCTTCAGACTGAGGCACGTTGGATATATGTACTTAAAGCGTCAATTAGTCCTGGCCTGAATGAAAATATCAGTTATGCATCCTTCTTATAGCCAAGTTTTCAAGATTTGAAACAGAATAGTACGATTAGTCGGGCCCAGTATGGCTTAGGCCAATGGATTTATTGTTCAATGCCTCATACCTTGTGCGGTTCGTATGTTTGGACTCATCTCATCCTGTGCCTTGTAACAACATCTATAGCTACTGTGCTTCTTTCCTTTGGACTTTCCCTTTAGGAATTTGATTGAGACATCGGATATATGTTACCCATTAATCCACTGTCTATTTTTTAATATTAAGAATGTTAAAAGACTCGGTTTGTATTATTCTTCTGCATGCCTTTCTCCACAAACTCATTATATACAATATTTGTAAATTTCTAAAAATGTATTGGCCATTGATACGATAATGTAACAATTATGATTTTGTGCATCGCCATATAATGCTACAATATGCTATGTGAAACAAATCTGTATACATATACTGTCTATGTGTCAATTTTACATCAAGATAATAATTGTATTTGTATTAACTACATACTTCCATACAATGTTGAATTGGGTTTTTTGTGATATTTTGTTCGTGTATATTGTTTGTATACAATTTTGATGTGTTTGCATATTACATATATACATTATACCTTGGACAATTTGCATGGTTAATAAACTATAACTCTGTGTATTCTAATGCACAGATATTAACTATGTTTTTTCCTTTTTTCCTTAATAATACTATTGCCATAGGAATGCATTCCCTCTGCTGGGGCGTATTCGGTCCGATGTTCTGGGAGATGGGTGACAATTGTGCATCCGCACTGATTGACGCCGCCACTCTATGTGGCGTCAATAGGCGGCCGGTACCTGCGTCCCCTTGGCGGCTACAACAGATGCCCGCTCTCTCCGGGGGCTAAGCGCTTTATGTGCCCCTCCCCAATCGGGTCATGTGGTGCGTCAGCGCGGGGCCTTATGGGGTTTGTGGACGTGTGTGGGCTGCCGCGGGCGCATGCGCTGTCCGCCATCTCATCCGAGTGCGCGCCTGTGACGTCACACACGGCGCGCACTAACTGTCTATTTAAGCCAGCTGCACTTCCTGGTCGTTCCCTCGTGGACGCCCGGTGAAGTCTTTCATGCTCAAACACAAGGTAGCTATGCTATTGCATTGGAAATCTCTAGTAGCCATTTTTTACATCTAGGTCTTTATTGCTCTCTAGTCAAGTCCACTCTTGAAGCACTTTGTAGGCGTCTTTACCTTGTATAGAGATGAGCTTTAGCTACTAATGACAGCTTCAATGTTATTTTGGTGTCAAGTGAAAGATATAGCAGGTTTTAGCAGATACATTACACAAGGCCATTGCCGCTATTACATGTTAACATGTGTGGGGCTACACTTTTGTTATACCTTTGTTGAATATAGTGAGAAATCATTATTTAGAAATGGCAGGACGCTAGAATTAGCGTGTTGATATTCTTGTCCTTTTAAGGCAATTTGCATTGATTCTCAATTGTAATACTTGCTTTTCTAGTGTTACCATCATGCCTATTGAAATCTCTTAAGGCTGATTCCCATACCTCCCTTGTGGAAAGGAGTGCTTCAGAGGGTTTCCTCCCCTGAAACAAGTATAGCCCTCCTAAGATCTTCCCACATATTTTTCTAGGGCTTTTTTTCTAATATCTCTCATAAATGCTAGAAGCAGTATATATGATTTGGGTATTTTCTCTCTTCTTTTGCATAGTAAGTGATGAACATATAGGCAATTAAGGGCAGTTTGCGGATGCACATTGTTCCCTCTCCTGGTGTGACGATGGTACCGGGCGTCCTAGGCATTTGTTTGGAGTATATTCTCTATACAGTGGCAGGTGATTTATCTTTATATTGTTCATGTCCTTTGTCCAATGTATATCGATTATATTGCTCTTAAGCTATTTTTTTGTTGTTTTCCATCTCCTTAGTAGAGCATTTATAAAGAGTTGGTTCGCGACAGTCCCTGAGGAAACCATACAGGCGAAACATGTTGGACACATATACGGACCCTTTAAGTATTGTAATTGCTCATATTTGAATATCAATTGTCCAACTGTATATATATATATTAATTGCTCCTTGGGTTTTATATATGTACAAAAAATCTCAGAGTTTTTTCTTTGAGCTATTTTACTGCTTAATAAATAAACTTCAATACTTTTAATCAATCTAACTTTTCAAACTTATTTCTGCACCGCAATAGTCCCATTTTTTTCCCTTTATTCTCTCCCCTTCCCCCCCCCCCTTTTTCCCCTTTCCTCTTTTTTCCAATCCCCTTCCCATTCTCTTATTATTAATTTTACAACCTGGGATGAGGTGCTAACCTAGTGGTGCCATCATGCTAGAATTCTTTTGCCTTCTACTGTTATACAAGCTGTACACTCACTACTTTACATTGTAGCAAAGTGTCATTTCTTCAGTGTTGTCGCATGAAAAGATATAACAAAATATTTACAAAAATGTCAGGGGTGTACTCACTTTTGTGAGATACTGTATACTAAAAACAGTGTGTGACTACACAAGTATGTCCCCTATACCAAATTACACTGATAGATCCATACAGAATATTCACTTCTATGTATCAAAAATAGAAAATTCTCATGCAATCTAAAAAAAATATTTTCAGAGAGAAAAAAATTCTTATCAAATCTAACAAAAAATAAGCCTATTAATATAAATGAGACACCAATCTATAAGCCAAAATTCAGCAATGTGAAACATCCATCATTACCCCCCAGTCTTTTCATTTTGCTTTTCAGAATCTACAAAAAATCATAACAATAATGAAAAAGAATCCATGTTTGTCCCAATATATTTTAAGACATTATAAAATATTATAAAAATAAGTACACATCATAGTCCTTATTAAGTCCATATGGATGTTGTGTGTTGAGCTGTTTGATCCACCACACCTCTCTTCGTTTTAACAAAAAAGTGTAGCTGCTGACATTTAATAAACAGCCACTCACCTGTCCCATGGCCCAGCGGTGTACACATTGCAGCTGTGTTCTCGCTGTGTCCTCCCTCGGCGGCACTGGCATCTCTACTTTGGGCGCCCGGCTGTGACAGCTTGCGGCTTCACAGCCGGGTGCCCACTGCGCATGCCTGAGCGGCGTTGCACATATGTCCCAGAAGACTTCGGGATGGAGAGTTTCTGCTTCTGGTCGCCTAGACTGTCAAATTCAGGTACCTGCAGGAGTCGGGGAGGAGGCCTTAAAGCGGAAGTTCTACTTTTGAGTGGAACTTCACTTTAAGAATTCTAGCTCTACCTCTTCTGTATACAGTGCCTTGAAAAAAGTATTCATACCCCTTGAAATTTCCCAAATTTTGTCATGTTACAACCAAAACATATTTTTTGGGGATTTTATGAGATAGACCAACACAAAATGGCACATAATTGTGAAGTGGAAGGAAAATGATAAATGGTTTTCAAAATTTAAAAAAAATAAATATGTGAAAAGTGTGGCGTGCATTTGAATTCAGCCCCCCTGAGGCAATTCTTTGTAGAACCTTTCACTGCAATTACAGCTGCAAGACTTTTTGGGGATGTCTCTACCAGATTTGCACATCTAAAGAAAGACATTTTTGCCCATTCTTCTTTGCAAAATAGCTCAAGCTCTGTCAGATTGGATGGAGTGTGTCTGCGAACAGCAATTTTCAAGTATTGGCACAAATTCTCAATTGAATTTAGGTCTGGACTTTGATTGGGGCTAACACATGAATATGCTTTGATCTAAACCATTCCATTGTAGCTCTGGCTGTATGTTTAGGGTCATTGTCCTGCTGGAAGGTGAACCTCCGCCCCAGTCTCAAGTCTTTTGCTGACTCTAACAGATTTTCTTCTAAGATTGCCCTGTATTTGACTCCATCCATCTTCCCATCAACTCTGACCAGCTTCCCTGTCCCTGCTGAAGAAAAGCATCCCCACAACATGATGATGCCACCACCATGTTTCACAGTGGAGATGGTGTGTTCAGGGTGATGTGCAGTGTTAGTTTTCTGCCTCACATAGCGTTTTGCTTTTAGGCCAAAAAGTTTAATTTTGGTCTCATCTGACCAGAGCACCTTCTTCCACATGCTTGCTGTGTCCCCCACATGGCTTCTCACAAACTGCTAACATGACTACTCGTGGTTTTCTTTTAGGAATGGCTTTCTTCTTGCCACACTTCCATAAAGGCCAGATTTGTGGAGTGCACGACTACTAGTTGTCCTGTGGACAGATTCTCCCACCTGAGGTGTGGATCTCTTCCAGAGTTACCATTGGCCTCTTGGCTGCTTCTTTTGATTAATGCTCTCTTTGCCCAGCCTGTCAGTTTAGGTGGACAGCCATGTCTTGGTAGGTTTGCAGTTGTGCCATTCTCTTTCCATTTTTGGATGATGGTGTGGACAGTGCTCCGTGAGATGTTCAAAGCTTGGGATATTTGTTTTATAATCTAACCCTGCTTTAAACTTCTTCACAACTTTATCCCTGACCTGTCTGGTGTGTTCCTTGGCCTTCATGATGCTGTTTGTTCACTAAGGTTCTAACAAACCTCCTGAGGACTTCACAAAACAGCTGTATTTATACTGAGATCAAATTACACATGGGTGGACTCTATTTACTAATTAGGTCACTTCTGAAGGTAATTGGTTCTACTAGATTTTAGTTAGGGGTATCAGAGTAAAGGGGGCTGAATAGAAATGCACGCCACACTTTTCACATATTTATTTGTAAAACAGTTTGAAAGACATTTATGATTTTCCTTCCACTTCAAAATTGTGTGCCACTTTGTGTTGGTCTATCACATAAAATCCCAATACAATAAATTTACGTTTTTGGTTGTAACATGACAAAATGTGGAAAATTTCAAGGGGTATGAATACTTTTTCAAGGCACTGTATTTATACAGATCGATATACTTATATATTATCTAAAGTATTGGGATGCCCGCCTTTACACATGAATTTTAATGGGATCCCATTCTTAGTCTGTAGGGTTCAATAATGAATTGGCCCATCCTTTGCAGCTATAAGAACTTCAACTCTTCTGGGAAGGCTGTCCACAAGGTTTAGGAGTGTATCAATGGGAATGTTTGACCATTCTTCCAGAAGCGCATTTGTGAGGACAGGCATTGATGTGGATGAGATGGCCTGGCTAGTCAAGTTTCTCCACCCCAAACTCGCTCATCCATGTCTTTATGGAACTTGCTTTGTGCACTGGTGTGCAGTCATGTTGGAACAGGAAGAGCCCTTCCCCAAACTGTTCCCACAAAGTTGGGAGAATGAAATTGTCCAAAATGTCTTAGTATGCTGATGCCTTAAGAGTTCCCTTCACTGAAACTAAGGGGCCAAGCCCAATCCCTGAAAAACAACCCCCACAAATAATTTGGACCAGTGCACAAACAAGGTCCATAAAGACATGGATGAGAGAGTTCGGGGTTGAAGATCTTGACTGGCCT
Source organism: Glandirana rugosa (assembly GCA_018402905.1). Classification (NCBI taxonomy): domain Eukaryota; kingdom Metazoa; phylum Chordata; class Amphibia; order Anura; family Ranidae; genus Glandirana; species Glandirana rugosa. The sequence continues at coordinate 75,938 of BLSH010303540.1, read as the reverse complement.
GACCTCAACCCGATAGAACACCTTTGGCATGAATTAGAACGGAGACTGCGAGCCAGGCTTTCTCATCCAACATCAGTGCCTGACCTCACAAATGCTCTTCTGGAAGAATGGTAAAGAATTCCCAGACACACTCCTAAACCTTGTGGACAGCCTTCCCAGAAGAATTGAAGCTGTTATAGCTGCAAAGGGTGGGCCAACTCAATATTGAACCCTACGGACTAAGACTGGGATGCCATTAAAGTTCATGTGTAGGTAAAGGCAGGCGTCCTAATACTTTTGGTAATATAGCGTAGATAGATAGATATATATTTTAAAAAATAAATATAAAAGCATATACACCTCAAAAGTTATATGTTAAGTGCATGCACAATATACTTTCTATAGAGAAAAAAAAGCAAGTGAGATGGATTGTATGCCTCTCGTTAATCTTTTTTACATTTTAGTAATAGCTCATAGTCTTAAGCTCTTGTCATTTGAGAACAACACTATGTAGCATAACAAACCCAGTATATGGGGAAATTTAATGAATGTATGACCACTGGCAATTCCACTTGTTTATTTTTTTTCTTGCAGTTCTTTCCATTTTTGTGTTGTTTGTCCCATGTACAGGGTGGGCCATTTATATGAATACATCTTAATAAAATGGGAATGGTTGGTGATATTAACTTCCTGTTTGTGGCACATTAGTATATGTGAGGGGGGAAACTTTTCAACCATGGTCACCACCCATCTTGAAAAGTTTCCCCCCTCACATATACTAATGTGCCACAAACAGGAAGTTAATATCACCAACCATTCCCATTTTATTAAGGTGTATCCATATAAATGGCCCACCCTGTAGTATAGCCCACATGGTTATGGCCAGTGGCCAGACATTTTACTGAATTTTCCCATACTATCACATTACGCTTCATGGTGATTGACTATAATGTATCCTAAAAGTCTTAATATTGTCTGTAAAGTTTCTTTTTTTATCCTGGGCATGGTATAGCTAGTAGTAGTCATATTCAATTGGACTTGTTTTGTAATGTTAATGATTATCCAAGATACTTCTTCAGTTCTAATGTATGTTATGAATATACACTAGCATTAATATCTACACCGTTATTAATCTGATATTTCTTGTGAAGTTTTTTTCTCTTTATGTCGTGTTCTGGTTGCAAGTTTGATTGTTTGCTGATTGGCTGTCACTCGATATATTGGCAACCTCATGTAATTGTAAAATACCATTAGATGAGTTTATTAGTATCATATAGAGCTCTGCAGACTCGCTGGTCTGGGCAATAGGAGTTTATTCTGGTATGCTTCTAAATGGGACTGCAGCAAATCAATTACAAGAAGTCTAAAATGAGCAGCGGGTTGGCACAATGATCTCTGTCTGCTATATGAATTAATAAAAACAACAGCTATGCTGTGACTCATGTTTCCAATTTAAGGACGAATATTCAATTTTGACGGAATATACTTTAAATGCTGGAAAATGTATATATTCCTTCGTAGTAAATGATAAGAAACATGATTACCGATTATAAAGTAAGGGTTAATCACTTTAAAATACAGACACTTTCCAGGGGTTGAGCCTTATTGAAGTGTCCCAGGGAAATATAGTACCCCTGCCTAATTTTGCATTATATATACAAATTATATATATATATATATTTTTTTTTTGGACAATTGTATTTCTGCTTTGGCAACTGTAAATTACCATTGTTCCCCACCCCTTTCACTGTCCTTTTCTTTCTACAATACACTATGCTACCTTGTACCACAGTTTGTTAAGTGGGAGGGGGGTGGAGCTCCGCTTTAATACGGTCCCCAGCTTACAAACAAGATCAGGTCTGTAGGTTTGTTCTTAAGTTGAATTTTTATGTAAGTCGGTACATTTTTTAAGTGTAACTCCAGACAAAAAAAATAATTTTTAAGTTTTGGATGGATAGAATAGGGAAGGGTAACACCCCTGTAATGTTTGTTTTGCTGTCTATGTTTCTGTTCAGAAGATTTCACCTCACTTCCTGTCCCAATGATAATTGGATTTTGAAAATTTTGGGTTGTTGTGGAAACAAGGATTGGTGATAAAGCATCAATGGAGACACCTTTTTCCCATAATAACTCTTACAGGAATGAATTTCCCTTCCTAGTGGTAAATTTCCTCTCACTTACTGTTGTCTCCCTCCGTTTGTAAGTATGTAAGTCAGATGTATATAACTCGGGGACTGCCTGTATGACTAAAGTCTTTTACCTGAACAGCAAAACTGTTTTCACATTAAAAAACACTTCAACCCGGAAGGATTTCCCACGTTAGGACCAGAGCACTTTTTGCGAATCGGCACAAATAGAGCTTTCTTTTGGTGGTATTTGATCCCTCTGCATTATTTCTGATCGCCACTATAGACAAAAGAAGAGCGAAAATTTTGCAAAAAAAACCCAAATTTCTTACTTTTTGCTAAAATACAAATCCAAAAAAAAGTATAAAAAAACATTTTTTCCCATCGGTTTCGGCGTTTATTGATTGGTTTGCGCAAAAGTTGCCGCATTTACAGATGATGAGAATTTCTGGGGTTTTGTTTTTTTTTTTACTAGTAATGGTGGTGATCTGCGATTTTTAGCAGTACTGAGATATTGCAGCAGACATGTCGGACCATTTTGACACTTTTTTGGGACCATTGGCGTTTATACAGCGATCAGTGCTATAAAAATACACTGATTACTGTGTAAATGCCATTGGCAGTGAAGGGGTTAACCTGGAGGGGGCGCTCTAAGGGTTAACTGTGTTCCCTGGGCTTGTTCTAACTGTGTGTGGGCTGGCCTGGCTGGGGAGGGGAGTGATCACGGCTTCCATATACAGGAAGACTGTGATCACAGCCCTTCCCCCTCCAGGAGAACGGAGATCCGTGTTTACTTACACGGACCTCCGTTCTCTCACTGCGGGGGGGGGCATCGCGGGTAGCCGGCGGCGATCGAGTCCACCGTACCTACTCCCTGGCCCCCTCCCCCCCGGACACAGTGAGCATGCGAGCGCACCTCCGGCGGCACGCGCGAGCTCACAGCACTAGTTACCACAGCTGCTGTCATATGACGGCGGTTTGCGATAACGAGCCACTCTGTTGCCATCAAACTGCAGTCGGCGGTCGGCAAGTGGTTAAAGATATCACACTTTGAGATTGAGTTCTAAGTTCCACCCGCCTTCCAGGACTACTATAAGTGTTTCTCACTTTCACCACCATATTTTTCTTTTCCTTTACATGGCAGATAATGTATCAGTAGTATTGAAATTCCTTTTCTTGATACCCTATTCACTTTAGCAGGGTCAAGAGTTGAAACGCTGCCAAAGACACTGCATCATTCGAACCCCAAATATAGTTAAAAGGCTATTGAGGTGATCCACTTCACTGCTATCCAACAAAATCTATATCTGTTTTGGGTAAACTCTTTGTGACTATTTTTAAAATGCATTATCCATCAGGGGTAGAAAGTTAGTCTGCTTAAAAATTATATTTTCTAAAATAAATTACAGCCTAAAACAATGTTGTCACAAAGGAAACGTAATTACATATAATTTAGGGAGCAGATATCTCAGCCAGAAATATAATTTGCTAGCCAAGGTCATAACTGCCTCATAACCAAAATAAAGGCACAGAGATCTGGAGGAGGTAGAGAATAGCCGTCTATTCACACATGGCTGCTCAGGCTCCTGATATGAGCAAAGTAAAACACAAATCCAGGTTTAATGTAGGCTGAGGATTTGAAATCAATCCTTTGATGAAATTACTGTGCACCATTTAGGCTCTTTTATCCAAGAAAGGAAACATTGGCACAGTATCGCTGCATCCAAAGCCCTAATCTTTACAGAACATAACCAGCATGTTGGATGGCAGCTCTCAGAACTGGCTCTCTTTGATTCTAAAAGAAAAGCTATGTGCATTGCTCTGAGCAAGCAGAAGAGACAAAAGTTTGATATTTGTACAGCTTTGGAGAGGAGCCTCACCTTTATTTGCCAAATAGCAAGCTGTAGCATATGAAGTCAACATGTCACAGATAAATACATTAAACTATATTGTATATAGTGCCACGTGTCATCATTTCTCATTGTTTTAACAAGACAGAATTTCCTAAAGTACCAATCCCATACATCTTGCCCTGTGTTAATATGGAATGTTATGATTCCTGTGATCTATTTGATGAAAAAGGTTCTTTGGCTCACATTTTTACAGTTTTTTTACATCCTTAGCTGAAAAAAATACCCCAGTCAAAGTGTTTGTTAACCCAAAAAAAAAAAAAAATGCTGCTCCTATTTAATGTGCAATTAGCAGCATGATGCTTTTGCTTTCTAAATTATCCCTCTGCATCCCCTAAAATATCTGTGTGATAATGCCAGGTCATGACTTCTCCCGAGTGCTGACTCCCCTATCATATTAGCTGATCCTGAGAGCCCGTGGTCTGTGCAGTCTGTGTCACTAGCAGCTCTCCTATTCTCCTCTGCCTGTCTTTAGCTCCCACTCCCTCTCCCTGTCACTACGTAGAGAGTCTCTTCTCTGCTCTCATAATTAACTTTTAAAGCCCCTATGTCCTCTGTATTAGAACAAGAAGTTACCCTGTGTCTGTGTTTTCTCATAAATATTCTTATCTGTATAGATAACACACTGGCTTCCTACACACGGCTCTCTCTCCTCTCCAGCTGACCTCAGCAGCAGTGCTCGGCCCCACCCTCAGGAACTCTTTGCTGAGCAGATAAGAGAGAAAAACAACAACTGATCCTAGGAAGCCTGTGTGCTATCTATACAGATAAGTGTATATGTGTTATAACACAGGCACAGGGGAACTTATTGTGCTAAAACAGAGGGAATGGGAGCAGTTTATACAAGTGGCTTAACAACCACTTTAACTGTTTTTTAAATAAGCACAACAGTTTGCGAATGTAAAAAAATGACAGCAGATTCAGGCTGGGTTTGGCTTTCGTTGTGGTGGAAAAGGAAGGGTGGTGGGTAATAGTTTTTTTTTATTAGATTGTAGAACCAGAAGCATGTAGACTATTCCATTACATCTGCAATTATAATGTGTTACAGCCAGCTTTCCACAATAGCAGTCAAATGCAATCTTCCTCATAAAATAGCAAGATGTATACGTGTTTATGTACACCCAAATGCAGGCCACATCGCTGACATGATCGGATGCATTCCTGGTTTGGCCTGCAATTGAGATAGCATAAAGTGTGCAGATATATCTGGTACTTAAAGTGGTTGTAAAGTCAAATAACTATTACTGCCAGCCCCTCTGTTCTACTAAGCGATCCTATACTGTGTACATGTTTTAATAAAATTGTCCCTGTAAATACCTTAACTCAGATCAGTTCTGGCCGGTCACGTGACCTCCGGCTGCTCTCCTCCAATCTAAGGGCAACAGCCGAGATATCCCTCTGTGTGTTTAAGAGCAGCGGGGACCAAAGACCTTTGGTACTGTAGCCCTTTTCATGAAGGGTAATTCCAGTTTAGTCTATCTTGTTTAAAAACAAACTAAATTACCACAGCATACTGCATGATGGTGTTAATAGATCAGTAACTAGCTTATTCATACTCTCCCCTTTTAGGGGGCCCCCTACCAGAAATGATTAAATGCTCATTTATCCCTAGGGTACCCAGAAATAGAATTTTTACTTACCTAATCCTCTGCTCCTGCAGGCTTCCTATATGCTACAAGACTAGGTCTTCATAGCCTCTTCTCCCTCACGCTCTGGAAGTCACAGGCACTCTGATGTCATCAAGTACAATGCCAATAGCCATGCATTGTACATGAGGATGTTGAGGGACAATCCACAAAGCAGAGAAGATTTGAGCACCAATTGCTACTGGAGCCAGGGATTAAGTAAGTAAACATGCTTTTTCCTATTGCCCCAGGGATAAACAAGCATTTAATCCTTGTATTGCGGGCATTTAATCCTTGTAGTGCGGGGGAAGGATTCATTTTCCCTAGACATGTGCTTTAAAAAAAATCAATTACAATAAGAAACTGTTACTTATCAATCTATTATATTTTGTTAAAGTGTTTGTGTAGCCAAAACTTTATTAGTTTTGGATGGAGCAAGGAAGGTTTAAACCCCTTTCAAGTTTGTATTGGTGACTGTGTCCCTTTTCCAAATGTTTGCCCTCTTTATTTGTCCTTTTGACCATTCTCACAGAGAGGGGAAATCCAAAATTCTAAAGCTGTCTTCCAATCAAAAGAGCTAAAAAAAGCTAACTGGGAGGGGGTTGGGACATTATATGACACACGAGTGTGAGAGAAAGATACTGGATGGATATGGTAAAACAATTTATTTTAGAAATAGAACAATATTTTCATAGTATACATCATATAATCAATATTCAAATAGGTCAATACAGACCCAATATATAATATGTGTACATGGATACAAAGCATACATTTGATGGTATACAAAAAATTGCCCCATCCATCACATTGATATGGTTATGTAAAATGTTCCATTATTGATAAACCTGCGTTTGTCCATGACCTCCAAGTACCCCCGCAGGGGGTTGGTCTAGAAGACCTTGTAAAAAATAGTTTTAGGTACAGCGTTTGATGGCAGCTGGTGGCTCTACGCACGTTTCGTGACTGAATGTCACTCATCAGGAGCAGGCTTGTCACTTGTCTAAGGTAAAAAAAATAAAATAAAAATTCATATAGATATATTGGGAAAGCTCACCATGCGGGAGGAAACGATAATCCTCCATAATAAAAATTCCCAAGAAAACCAACCTGTTGTATCCAAGGACCGTACACACGCAGGCAGGGAGGGGGGAAGCCAACAAGGGGCATCCACAAACGGGAGCTGAGGCGGGATGCATGGCAGCAAGGTCCCCCCCAGGTAAGCCAACATGCAGGCACGGGCGTCTCCAGGGTGAATGTGTGTCTAGTGAAGGAATGGATAGTGTTATAAGACTGAGTGGAAGATAATTGTGAGCAGGTGCATGATGAGGGACTGAGGAACTGTGGTTGGGGGAAAAAAAAAAAAGCTGTCTTCAGAATGAGAGGTGAAGATAAATCTTCAAATGGCTATACATAAATAAATTAAATGTGGATTTTCACATTTCTATAAGATCAGACATTTGCTACAGACTTCTGTATCGTGAAAACATTGCAACTGGACGCCTCTGCATTTTTCTTTGTGTCTGGTGTACCAAATCTCATTTTTTAGTCTAATTGATAAGAGTAAAAGCTTCTATGACTTTGTGATTTTTTTTTACAAACCAAACTTATAAAAATGCCACAAGGAAAGCAGAGACTGAAGTCTCCAGCCTATCAATGGTACCCATATAAAACTGGTCACACACTCAGCTCACAGCTGGTGCCTAAGCTGCTTTGTTCAGGTTCTTCCAGTAGCCACTATATTGTTAGAGTCATAGTCACAGCTGTCTTTCACACAGTATTATAACAGGGAATGACCCAAAATGATCTCCAATTAAAAAGTACCTGCTGCACTTTTTATGGAAAAAAAAAACTAGAAAAATATTGCAGAGCACTCTCAGAAATTGTTCTAATGCACTAAAACGTTCATCAATACCTCTTGAGTGCAATAATGGACAATTCTGACACTGGCAAATCTATGTTCTGGTCTACAGAAATGGGAATGTTTGAAATCCACTTCAGGCATACACACTGCAAAATATATTCCCATGGGCAATAAGTTTAAAAGGCTAAAGCTAAAACCTATGCGGTTCAAGTCCAAAATGAACCACTTGCTTGATGTACTACGGCTCTATTGCGTGAAACAATGTACCTGTACATCATTTTGTGCAATAGCCACTGGGGGACATGATTGCGTTGTTGATTGGACACAGCTGGAGAGGCAGAACAGCTATCTGTAAACATGGCAGATCGCCGTTCTGACAGGGGAGAAGCTGGAAATCTTGTGTTCCTGCTAAGCAGGAACACCAATCTCTGTCTTCACCTAGTCAGAGCAACTTGCCCACAGTTAGCAAGCACCCCATAGGAACACATTTAACCCTTTCATCGCCCCTGATGTTAACTCCTTCCCATCCAGTATATATAGTGCATATTTTTAGCACTGATCACTGTACTAGTGTTACAGGTCCCCTTAAAGTGTCAAAAGTGTCTATTAGGTGTCCAATTTGTCCACCGCAATGTTGCAGTCCCACTAAAAATTGCTGATTGCCGCCATTACTAGTAAATAAATAAATAAATAAAAATTCCATAAAAATATCCCATCATTTGTAGACGCTATAACTTTTGTGCAAACCCATCAACATACGCTTATTGGGATTTTTTTTTACCAAAAATATGTAGCAGCATATTGCCCTAAATTGATGAAGATATTTGATTTTTTACATTTTTTTATTGGATATGTTTTATAGCAGAAAGTAAAAAACATTGTTTTTTTTCTCAAAATTGTCGGTCTTTTTTGTTTGTAGCGCAAAACAAAATAAAAAACACAGAGGTGATCAAATACCACCAAAACAAAGTTCTATTTGTGGGGAAAAAAGGACATCAATTTTATTTGGGTACAACGTTGCACGACCGCGCAATTGTCAGTTAAAATAACGCTGTATCATAGCGCAAAAAAATGGCCTGGTCAATAAGGGGGTAAAACCCTCCGGGGCTGAAGTGGTTAACATAGCTATAAATAATAATAAGAGAGCATTTAAAAAATATAAACATGAAGGAACACTGTCATCATTTCAAAGTTACAAAGAATATAACAGAATATGCAAAAAGGAAATCAAGCCACAAAAATTGAAAACGAACATCAGGTTGTCATAGAGAGTAGGACAAACACTAACATTTTTTTCAAATATATTAACAGTAAAAAGGTCAGGTCTGAGCATGCAGGCCCTTTACAAAATAATCTAGAGTGGGTGACTGGGGTCTAAGAGAAGGCAAATGTATTAAATACCATATTTAGCTCTGTGTATACAAAGGAGCATGGGGGAGGTCAAGTCCTTAATGGGTATAGCATTGACAGAGTCCCAAATGATCCACAATAGCTCAAAATGATATGGTCCAGAGACATTTAGATAAAATAAAGGTGAATAAAGCATCTGGACCAGTTAGCTTACACCCAAGGGTCCCCAAAGAGTTGAGCTCTGTTATATCTAAGCCATTGTTTCTAATTTTCAGAGACACTTTAACCACTTCCTTACTGGGCACTTAAACCCCCCTCCTGCCCAGACCATTTTCTGGCTTTCAGCGCTGTCGCATTTTGAATGAGAATTGCACGTTCGTGCGACGTTGTACCCAAACTAAATTTATATCATTTTTTTCCTACAAATAGAGCTTTCTTTTGGTGGTATTTGATCACCTTTGCATCATTTCTGATCGCCGCTATAAACAAAGAGCAATGATTTTGAAAAAAGAACAATATTTTTTACTTTTTGCTATAATACAAATCCCAAAAAAATAATAGAAAAAAAAATTATTCATCTGTTTTGGCCAATATATATTCTTCTACACATTTTTGGTAAAAAAAAAATCGCAATCGGCGTATATTGATTGGTTTGCGCAAAAGTTATCGCATCTACAAAATATGGGAATTGATTTATGGGTTTTTTATTTATTTTTTTTTTACTAGTAATGGCGGCGATTTTTGTCGGGACTGCGATATTGCAGCAGTCATGTCGGACATTTTTGACACTTTTTTGGGACCAATGACATTTATACAGCAATCAGAAATTTAAATGTCCACTGATTACTGTATAAATGTCATTGGCAGTGAAGGGGTTAACCTGCAGGGGGCAGTGAAGGGGTTAACTGTGTTAACTGGGTGCTTACTCAAATCCAACCAGCAAACAACTTGACCTAAAACAGTTTGAGGAGAAATGTTTCTGGACTGTGGCTCTGTATTGTGACCTCTGAATGCGTAAGAAAGCCTGTATGGGGCTGATGATTGGCGCCAAATAGGCGATCATGGAGATCCCTGCCCTGATTCTCCTATGATAGAACAACCCACCTGTTGGTAATTACTTTACCTCCGCCATCTTGTGCCTATTCCCTTGCTGGAGACCTTCCCCTGACACCCCCCCCCCCCCTTTAGCTTTTATATACAAAAGAAAGAAATTATATAGTTTCCACACTTTACTGGTGTTCTTCAGAAGATGGCATTGACACATCACATAGACATACTGAGGTTGATTTACTAAAACTGGAGAGTGCAAAATCTGGTGCAGCTGGGCATGGTAGTCAATCAGCTTCTAACCTCAGCTTGTTCAATTAAGCTTTGACAATAGAACCTGGAAGCTGATTGGTTTCTTTGCAGAGCTGCACCAGATTTTGCACTTGTCAGCTTTAGTAAATCAACCCCACTATCTGGAGTCGCTTGGCATTATGTGAAAGGAGCACATTACACATCACTCTAAGGCTAAGCCATCTTTCCTTTTGCACACTCTCTCTCCTTCCCAGGGTCATTAGTACTCATTCAAAGGGCTCTGACTTGCCATAGGCTCTATGCATCCAGCTCACAACTCCCTGCATGTCGCTCCAGAGACATGACTGCTGCAGCTGCTCCTCTAGCTAAGTACACTTCTCACAGGACCTCCAGGAGAATAGCAGAGTACACTTGGCCTGGCCTAAAGGGTCTTTTGCAACCCTCTCTTAGCCTCCACCAATCATGAAGAGACAGGGAGACCACTGACAGCTCTTCTGGGTGCAGAACTATCTTACCCTGACGTTCTGCACTGGCTACATCTGAAAGGGACCTAATACACAATTATATCATTCCTTGTTACCACACACTATTTTGGGACAGAGCCACCGAGTGGCAGACTAGCTAACTACACCTGCTTACACGCCTCCCCTACCTCTGCCCTGGCACCAAAGCTAATGTGAGGTCAATAGAAGAACTTTCTGGAGTACCATGTGTGTGCTATGACAACTGACCACCACTGCTCTAGACCATCAAATCTCAAGTTTTCAAAATATTTGTTCACTGAAAAGTCAGACAATAAATCACATAGAGGAAACAATACTAAGAATGATAAACTGCTTGTTTTAAAATGGGATAGTGTTCATTTTTTATAGGATACACTAGAATATGAACAGATGTATATTGAATTTTGACAAATGGTTGACATAGCAAGTAATTTCTGTAATCTTCTCAGATTTTATCTACTTCTGAATTAAGATCACGCCTTATAGACAAGGTGTTGAGAATTTCCATGAATTTTCTTTCTAAGCTAAAAGTTCTCTACTTTGGCAAGTTTCATCACATGTAACAATTAAAAACTTGCTCTTGGCTTTTCCAGCTCTAGCTATGCGCCAGAAATATGATAGAGGCATAGTCACATGCTTCTGAAATAAATACTTTATGGCAAGATGTTCATTTTAGGATAATACATCACTATTTGGCAGCTTCTTCTTCAGCTTTTCAGATACTATCAGTCTCATATCTGCACATTAATTTATTATAGGATATTCATTTTAATTATTAGTTTAGGCTGTATGCCCACACCCTAGTGGGCATGATTGGGAAAATAGGTCACAGGTGGAGACAGACAAGCTGCTTCGACGTTTAAGGCACCTGAATAAATTATTTGAATTGATAATTTAGTCTTATCAGTGTTGTTCTGGAAGCTTGGCCTATGGTTTCAGAACTACTTTTAGAGATGACAACTTTTTAAACAAAATAATTCTATGTATACAGTGAATTTTCAGTGTCAACTTAGAATTTTCTTAGAGCTTGACATTTGCTTGAATCAATAGTCTCGAAATCATTAGTGGGGACGGGTTGAGGGTAAAGGTTTTCTCGTATATTTAATTAACATCGTGTACGTCGTAGGTATAGGTTGTAGTCAATATTTTCACTAATTTTCATAACATTTATAAGATGGTACGGTTCCTTTACTATATTTTTATTACACAAACATAAAAAAAAATGGGGGAGTTCGGAATAAATATATGATGATTTGACTAAATTTTTTAGTTCGTTTACAGTTCGAGATTCTTTTAAGATTCAACTGTGACTTTTAAGTGACATATGTATCTT
>BLSH010303540.1:30388-43451 GCA_018402905.1 Glandirana rugosa | reverse complement strand
TTAAAAAAAAAAATAGTGCTACATAGTACATTTGCACCTTGCTGTGCATTTCTTGCACAAAATTAAAAAGTGCGTCTACATTGCCAGTTTAAAAAAGAATATAAATTTGTGCTAAATAGTACATTTGTGTCCAGAATGAGGAGAGCGTCAAATAAGGGACGTGGTCGTGGTGCTGCTGGTGCTGCTGGTGTTGGTGGTGTTGGTGAAGCTCCTGTTGCAAGGAGAGGACATGGTCGATCTGTGCCAGCTACACGCACAAGTGAAACACCTTCCTCAGGTGCGAGTAGCCGACAGAACCTTCAACGTTATATGGTAGGCCCGAATGCCGCTCAACAAATGGTGAGGCCAGAACAAGTACAGACGATAGTAGATTGGGTGGCTTGCAATGCCTCCAGTTCCTTCACATTGTCTCCCACCCGGTCCCTTGATGAAAGCTCAGAGTTGGCACTTGAACCCCATGGCCATCTGTCTTTCACCTCAGCCCCTTGTAAATCAGCCAAGCAGTCTGAGCCCCAAGTCATGCAGCAGTCTCTTATGCTATTTGATGACTCTGCTGGTGTGCTTTCCGTGGGCCATCCACATAGCCCTGCCCCAGAAGTGGAAGACATTGAGTGCACCGATGCCCAACCACTTCTGGTTCAGGATGAGGACATTGAAACACCAGCGCAGCACTTCTCTGATGATGACGAAACACAGTTGCCAACTGCTGCGGCTTTCTACAGTGTGCAGACTGACACGGAGGGCAGTGGTGAAGAGTGGGTGGAAGATGATGTGGAGGATGATGAGGTCCTAGACCCCAAATGGAATGAAGGTCATGCGACATGTGACATGTGCAGTTTGGAGGAAGAGGTGGTGGTCGCACAGAGGCACCAGCACAGCAAAACAGGAAGCAGGTTGCAAAAGCGGAGCGACCGTCCCCTAGACAGTACGCCTGCTACTACCCACCGCACCCAGGGAACTAGCACACCAAAGGCAGCTCAAAGGAGTTCCCTGGTGTGGCAGTTCTTCAGACAATGTGCTGACCACAAGACACGAGTGGTTTGCATACTGTGCAATGAGAGCCTGAAGCGAAGCATAAATGTTCTAAACCTGCAGTGGAATAAGCACCTCAAAATCTAAGAAAGGTCTTGGGCTGCACCTGCTTCCTCTTCTACTGCTGCCTCGGCCTCTTCCTCTACCTCTACAGTGCGAGTGTCACCTGCCACCCAGCAAACAGACGATGTGACAGCAACGCCACCATGTCCGCCACCGTCCCCAAGCATTTCCACATGGTCCCATGGAAGCTTACATCTGTCCATCTCCCAAACACTGGAGAGAAAGAGGAAGTACCCCCCATCCCACTCGCAATCCCTGGCCCTGAATGCCAGCATTTCAAAATTCCTGGCCTTTGAAATGCTGCCATTCCGTCTGGAGGATACGGACAGTTTTAAAAACCTGATGGCGGTGGCTGTCCCACAGTACGTGGTTCCCAGCCGCCACTACTTTTCCAGGCGAGCCATCCCTTCCCTGCACAAACAAGCCGGGGACAAGATCAAGTGGCACTGTGCAACGCCATCTGTGGCAAGGTCCACATAACCACTAATACGTGGACCAGTAAGCACGGGCAGGGATGCTATATCTCGCTAACTGCACACTGGGCAAATGTATGGGCGGGTGGGCCTGAGGCGGATAGCAGTTTGGCACATGTCCTTCTGCCACTGAAGATTGCAGGGCATTTCTCTTTGCCTCCAGTTGCCTCCTCCTACTGCGCTTCCTCCTCCTCTACCACCTCCTCATCCGCTCAGCGTAACACCTTCACCACCAACTTCAGCACTTCCAGGGGGAAATGACAGTAGGCTGTTTTAAAACTGATATGTTTGGGGGATAAACCCCAAACTGCGCAGGAGCTGTGGACGGGCATTGAGCAACAGACCGATGAGTGGTTGATGCCACTGAGCCTCAAGCCCGGCCTGGTGGTGTGCGATAATGGGCGAAATCTCGTAGCAGCTCTGGGCCTAGCCGGTTTGATGCACATCCCTTGCCTGGCGCATGTGCTGAATTTGGTGGTGCAGAAATTTCTAAAAAACTACCCGGATATGTCAGAGCTACTTCAGAAAGTGTGGGCCGTCTGTGCACGCTTTCGGCGTTCTCACCCTGCTGCTGCTCGCCTGTCTGTGCTACAGCGGAACTTCGGCCTTCCCGCTCACCGCCTCCTATGCAACGTGCCCACAAGGTGGAGCTCCACCTTGCACATGCTGGAGAGACTGTGTGAGCAGCAGCAGGCAATAGTGGATTTTTAGCTGCAGCACACACGGGTCAGTCGCTCTGCGGAACAGCACCATTTCACCACCAACGAGTGGGCCTCCATGTGAGGCCTGTGTACCATATTGCGGTGTTTAGAGTACTCCACCAACATGGCCAGTGCAGATGACGCTGTTCTCAGCGTTACTATCCCACTTTGGGCGATGATGGAAGAGGATGTGGCACAGGAGGAAGAGGAGGAGGAAGAGGGGTAATTTCCATGGTTATCAGGCCAGTCATTCACAAGTGGCTCAGAGGGTGGGTTCCTGCACCAGCATAGGCCAGATAAAACATTTTCAAGCCAGGGCACAGTTCTGGAGGATGAGGAGGACGAGGGTGATGAGGAGGAGGAGGAACCGCTTTCACAGCAGGGTGGCACCCAACGCAGCTCGTGGGCATCACTGGGGCATGGCTGGGGGGATACGGAGGACACAGATGATACACCTCCCACAGAGGACAGCTTGTCTTTACCTCTGGGCAGCCTGGCACACATGAGCGACTACATGCTGCAGTGCCTGCGCAACAACAGCCGAGTTGCCCACATTGTAATTTGTGCTGATTACTGGGTGGCCACCCTGCTGGATCCCCGTTACAAGGACAACGTGCCGTCCTTAATTCCCTCACTGAAGTGTGATCGGAAGATGCGTGACTACAAGCGCACGCTGGTAGATGCGCTGCTGAGGGCATTCCCAAATGACACAGGGGGCTCAGTGGAAGCACAAGGCGAAGGTAGAGGAGGAGAAAGAGGTCGCCAACGCAGCTGTGGCACCACCAGCACCTCAGAAGGCATGGTTAGCTTTCCCGTAATGTGGAAAAGCTTTGTCAGCAGCATGCCACAACAAACAGCACCACCAGCTGATAGGCAACGTCTTAGCAAGAGGCAGCATTTCAGCAACATGGTGGAACAGTATGTGCGCATACGCCTATACGTACTGACTGATGGGTCTGCCCCGTTCAACTTCTGGGTCTCCAAATTGTGCACATGGCCTGAGCTTGCCCTTTATGCCTTGTAGCTGCTGGCCTGCTCTGCAGCCAGTGTATTGTCTGAACATGTGTTTAGCATGGCAGGGGGCGTTATCACAGACAAGCGCAGCTGCCTGTCCGCAGCCAACGTGGACAAGCTCACGTTTATTGAAATGAACCAGGCATGGATCCCACAAGACTTGTCTTTACCTTGTGCAGAATAGACATTTATACCGGCCTCACACAGCCATTGGTAAACTTAAGTGAACTTATTCTTTTTTTTTTTTTTTTTTTTTTTTATAACATAAGACTTTATTGGAGTTTGTAACAAGAGAAACATGAAAAATAAACCATGGTACATTTTATATGGAAAAAGTGAACCCGTGCTAGAACATCTCTGGGTTTGTCTGCAGATAGTGATCTTTTTTTTTTTTTTTTTAATATGTCTCAATATTTTGGGGGCTACCCCAATTAGAAAAAAAAAACAAACAAACAAAAAACAGTGTTGGCTACCTCCTCCTCCTCCACCGCCACTTCCACCTACACCGCCACAGTCACCGCCTCCTCAACCTCCTACTCCACATCCACCTCCTCCTCCATTTTTTTTTTATGTGATTTTAAGTTATTTCCCTATCCACATTTGTTTGCAGGGCACTTGTCCTACTCTTACCCCAATTTTACTTCCTTTTGCAGCCCTCTAGCCCTTTCCAGGACTTTTTTAGAGCCATTTTATTGCCCAAAAGTTCGGGTCACCATTAACTTCAATAGGGTTCAGAGTCAAGTTCGGGTCAAGTTCGGGGCCGAACTCAAACTTTTTCGCGAAGTTCGGCCGAACCCACTGAACCCGAACATCCAGGTGTCCGCTGAACTCTATCCCTCACTTAATTTTTGGAAAGATTTAACCAAAGCCATGTACTACTCACCTAGGTGTGTTGCCAATTTCGACAAAATATGGAAAATATGGCTGGAATCTCTCTCCACCAATGCTGATCAGTAGGTGAGACTGCCCCAAAGGATCTCCATTTACTGATAATTTTATATTTATACCAATAATACTCACACTTGTGTATTGATTTTCATTATTGAATGTAGGAGGCCTAGTTCATAAGCAGTCTTTTCGGGTATTACATCTCTACCAGAGTAGTGTGGTGTAGTTTATGATACAAGGATCCTATAAACTAGGGACTGAGCTGTCCAGTTATTAGGTAGCTGGATTTTGTTGATAGTCAATCTATCATTGGGCGCTGTTTTATATGTTGTATGTCTGTTTTTCCCGAGTTTTGCCCAGGGGCTCTATATTGTACAAGTTTTATCTGAAAGTACCAATAAACAGATTTTATAAAAAAAAAAAGTGGCAATCCCCTTTACCAAAAAAGAAGTAAGGCATGTCTAACATGAGAGTCAGAGATTCTGAACATGGAGGTAGTATATTTTTTGTAACCACTTTAAGACCAGGCCTATTCTGACACTTTTTGTTTATAAGTAAAAAGCAGCATTTTGTTGCTAGAAAATTACTTAGAAAAGTCCAAACATTACATTTTTTAAAAAAAAAAACACACTTTAATGAATTTTAATGCAAAGAAAAACACAATATACAGTGCCGGGACAAGGTCATCTAGCGCCCAGGATGAAGATGCCAAACGGCGCCCCAACCTCTCTGCCTCAAGGTGGAGTAGCAGGTGGGGTGGGGTAAATTGCGATGCATGCAGCACGTCTCACCAAAAACACATGTAACATATGAGTTTAATAGCGGTACACATTCTATCCTGCAATTAAATATGGGGCTCACCATGATGTAGAAAAAAAAAGCCCCAGCATTATCAGTGTGAGGGAACAATGCCCCTGCATTGGTGGTATCACTGGAAGGAAAAATGGCCCAGTGTCTATGGTGTCACTAATATGAAAAATGTGGGGTGAGTCTATGGACTGATTTGGTGGTAGTTTGAAGAGGGAAGGGAACTGGAAGGGTGGGGGCTCTGTGGGGTGCATTTATCTAGGGGGCCTTGTGGGGCTCTGAGGGAGTAAGGCTTCATTTCCAGGTGCAGCCAGGGGGTAGTGAAACCAGGCGGTTGAGCCATGGCCCAGGACCTTTACACTAACTCCTGCTTATGGCTCTATACATGCCGCAGAAAAATTTAAACAGCATATCACTTTTAATGGCCATTGCCTAAAATGGACGTAACGATTGCAGTTCTATGGCTCTGCGCCACAGCCGTGTACAGCAATACTACCTCCTTATATCAGGGTCCTCAGAGTTCCCCTCTACATCAGTCTACCATTTTCATTAGGATCCCCAAAGTCCCCCGTTTACATCAGGGTCCTCAAAGTCATCTCTCACATTAGGGTCCTTAGTGTTCCCCCCTTACCTCATATTTCCCCCCTTTTAATTAGGGTCTCCAAAGTCCTCTCCTTACATCATGGTCCCCAGAGTTCCCCTCTTATATCAGTCCCTCCTTTCATTAAGGTCCCTAAAGTTCCCCCTCTTACCTCAGGGACCCCAGATTACCCTCTTACATTAGAGATACCAGATTCTCCCCTCCTTGAATCAGGGTCCCCAGAGTTACCCCCTGACATCAGGGTCCCCAGAGATCCCCCTTACATCAGGGTCCCCAGAGATCCCCCTTACATCAGGGTCCACAGAGATCCCCCTTACATCAGGGTCCCCAGAGATCCCCCTTACATCAGGGTTCCCAGAGCTCACCCTTACATCAGGGTTACCAGAATCTCTCCTCCTTAAATAAGAGTACCCAGAGTTACCCCCTCACATCAGGGTTCCCAGAGATCCTCCTTAGATAAGGGTCCCCAGAGATCCACCTTAAATCAGGGTCCCCAGAGCCCCCCTTAGATCAGGGTCCCCAGAGATCCCCCTTAGATTAGGGTCCCCAGAGATCTCCCTTATATCAGGGTCTCCAGAGCTCCCCCTTAGACCATGGTCTCCAGAGATCACTCTTAGATCAGGGTCCCTCGAGCTCCCCCTTAGAGCAGGGTACCCAGAGATCCCCTTAGATCAAGGTCCCCAGTGCTCCCCCTTAGATCAAGCTCCCCAGTGCTCCCCTTAGATCAAGGTCCCCAGTGCCCCCCCTTAAATCAAGGTTCCCATTGCTCCCCCTTAGAGCAAGGTACCCAGAGATCCCCCTTAGATCAAGTTCCCCAGTGCTCCCCCTTAGATCAAGGTCCTCAGTGCTCCCCTTAGATCAAGGTCTCCAGTGCTCCCCCTTAGATCAAGGTCCCCATTTCTTCCCCTTAGATCAAGGTCCCCAGTGCTCCCCCTTAGATCAGGGTCCCCAGAGATCCCCTTAGGTCAGGGCCCCTAGTGCTCCCCCTTAGATTAGAGTTCCCAGTGTCCCCCCTTAGCTCAGGGTCCCAAGTGCTCCCCCTTAGATTAGAGTCCCAAGTGCTCCCCCTTAGATCAGGGTCCCCAGTGCTCCCCCTTAGATTAGAGTCCCTAGTGCTCCCCCTTAGCTCAGGGTCTCCAGTGCTCCCCCTTAGCTCAGGGTCCCCAGTGCTCCCTCTTAGCTCAGGGTCCCCAGTGTTCCCCTTAGATTAGAGTCCCCAGTGCTCCCCCTTAGATCAGGGTCCCCAGTGCTCCTCCTTAGAGCATATTTTCACTAACAACGGCTGAGGATCAAAGCCATAACAGCAGGGACACTGAGTGGGCATTTGTAAATGGAAGCCCTTAATGATCTATGCATTTGATAGCAGAGGCAGAGTCTGAGCACTGTAACAGTGGTGATTTGGTGGAGCAGTGCATTGTGCAGCTTGCAATTTGGCATTCCCCCTCCAGCCTCAAAAGACTCCACTCAGGCAAGTGCCCCTCCCGTCCCTGCCTTGTCCCAGCCCTGACAACATATATCCCAATTTTTGGTAAAATATTAAAAAATGATGTTACACCAAGTAAACAGATACTTAACATGTTAAAATTCCACTTGTGAAATGGTGACAAACTATGACACTTAAAAATCTCCATAGGCAATGCTTTAAACATTTCTTCAGGTTACTAGTAGAGTTACAGGGAAGGTCTAGCACTAGAATTGCAACAGACTTTACCTAAGGCTCGGTTCACACTACAGCGACTTGGGATCTGACTTGTGTCGCCTCAAGCCGCTCGACATAAGAAAACCCATTGAAGTGCATGACAGCTGTCTTTATGTACAATACTGAAGTTGCTACAACTTCACAAAAGGTTCATGTACTACTTCAAGGCGAATTCTAATGACTTGTGCCCATAGAATTCAATGGAGGTGGTCTCCAAGTCAGATCCAAGTCCTGTGGTCCGTTTGTGGGAAGATCTCTGGAAACACAACGTGATTGGGCCACTAGGGAGATACATCCCTGCATGTGGGGCAGCCAGCTGTCACTCAACTAAATATCGGGCTTGGTACCACCCCCAATTCACTTCAAGTGACTTAAGTGCAAAGAATAATTAGTATTTAAAACCAAAAATCAAAACCAGTGCACAACCCACTGCAAGTGTACTCATTAAGGACACTGGCAACATTCACAATTATTGCTTATCTCTATACACTATGGCAGGGAGGAACACCCCTCCTTCAGCCAGGTACAGGATGTCCTATTCAGGTGTGAGTGTTAGGCAGTGCACCATATGTACATAGAGATGGGCTGTTGGTATTCAGATGGACAAATTCATATATTCCATCGGAACAGCCCCCCCTAGAAATGAAGTGAAGCAAGTGAATCTCAAGACCCCTAATTAGTGAGGAGAGGACCCAGCCTACCATGGGCAGTCACCACATACAAAATGTGGTTCTGATATTGGAACATTTATAGGCCATATCACCCTAGTTGATAACCAAACTTCCCTATTGTATCTCAATAGAAAGCTTTGCAGTGACAGCTCGCTGTTTAACCCATTGGGGGCCAAAGAATCAAGGAGGAACATCCACTTTGCCTCTTTCTGTAGCAAAACCCAATCCCAACCACCCCTCCTATTTGACAGTTCCAGTTTGTAAATAGCCATATAGTGATTAACAGGGCTGCTGTTAGAAATCATGGTGCCCCATATAGCCTTCCTGATGGGGCCCTCCCAACACTGCATACAATACACTCCCGGAAAATGAAAAAGAGTTCCTCCTCTGCTCCCACCTCCTGGGCCCTTCTGTTGATGCGATGAGGTCCAGGGAATTGTAATTTAAGTCCTGCTAAGCAAGTAAGAGCAGGGGTGTGGTCTAGTAAAATCAATGTATTCATTTAGGCAGAAATTAAAAATAAATCTGCCCAGGCCCCCCCTGTTTAACTGATGATGCCTGGGCCCAATACAACAGGACCGCCTTATCAGCGGCCCTGGTGAATGATGTACAATAAAGATTTTTGTAGTTTACTCAGTTTGGGTGTATAGCCTTTTCCTTTTTTGTTTTTTTGGTAAGTCTATAATAAACTCCAGTGATTACTTTTTCAGTAGGCACACCCATAAGCAATTCCACCCATTATGCTTCAGCCTTATCACACTCTTCATCAACTAGGTCCTCTTTCACCCTTATTTTGAGATCACTTCTCACATAGTGACAGATACCATCACCTTTCCCTTTGACCTTGTCTCTCTGAATGAGAGCATAGCTAGGAATATTAATAACCCAGTCATGTGAAGAATAGAGTTGAGCGGACACCTGGATGTTCGGCGGGTTCGGCAGAACCTCGTGAAACCATTCGGGTTCGGCACCGAACTCAATCCGAATTTGATCCCGGACGCCGAACCCCATTGAAGTCAATGGTGACCCGAACTTTTGGGCACAAAAATGGCTGTAAAAAAGTAATGGAAAGGGCTAGAAGGCTGCAAAAGGAAGCAAAATGGGGGAAAGAGTAGGACAAGTGCTCTGCAAACAAATGTGGATAGGGAAATAACTTAAAATCACATTAAAAAAAAAATGGGAGGAGGAGGTGGATGTGGAGTAGGAGTGTGGAGTAGGGCCTAGGTTGACTAGGCCGTGACCGTGGCAGTGTAGGTGAAAGTGGCAGTGGTGGAGGAGGAGGAGGAGGTAGCCAACACTGTTTTTTGTTTGTTTGTTTTTTTTTTAAGTTGGGGTAGCCCCCAAAATATTGAGACATATTTGAAAAAAAAAAGGATACAAATGGCTGTGTGAGGCCGGTCGAAATGTCTATTCTGCACAAGGTACAGACAAGTCTTGTGGGATCCATGCCTGGTTCATTTTAATAAAGGTTAGGCTGCGCTTGTCTGTGATAACGCCCCCTGCCGTACTAAACACACGTTCAGACAATATACTGGCTGCAGGGCAGGCCAGCACCTCCAAGGCATAAAGGGCAAGCTCAGGCCGTGTGGCCAATTTGGAGACCCAGAAGTTGAATGGGGCAGACCCATCTGTCAGTACGTGTAGGCGTGTGCACATATACTGCTCCACCATGTTGCTGAAATGCTGCCTCCTGCTAAGACGTTGCCTATCAGCTGGTGGTGCTGTTTGTGGTGGCGTGCTGCTGACAAAGCTTTTCCACATTTCGGCCATGCTAACCCTGCCATCTGAGGTGCTAGTGGTGCCACAGCTGCGTTGGTGTCCTCCTCCTCCTCCTCTGCCTTCGCCTTGTGCTTCCACTGAGCCCCCGGTGTCATTTGGGAATGCCCTCAGCAGCGCGTCTACCAGAGTGCAGGAATTAAGGATGGCACGTTGTCCTTGTAATGGGGATCCAGCAGGGTTGCCACCCAGTAACCAGCACAAGTTAAAATGTGGGCAACTCGGCTGTTGTTGAGCAGACACCGCAGCATGTAGTCGCTCATGTGCGCCAGGCTGCCCAGAGGTAAAAACAAGCTGTCCTCTGTGGGAGGTGTATCATCTGTGTCCTCCGTATCCCCCCAGCCACGCTCCAGTGATGCCCACGAGCTGCGTTGGGTGCCACCCTGCTGTGAACACGGTTCCTCCTCCTCATCATTCTCGTCCTCCTCATCCTCCAGAACTGTCCCCTGGCGTGAAAAATTTTGACCTGACCTATGATGTTGCAGGAACCCACCCTCCGAGCCACTTGTGAATGACTGGCCTGATAACCGTGGAAATGACCAGTGGCGGCTGGTGAAGTTTTAAGATGGTGGGGCGCTAGACCCTGCCCTTCCTTTTTGGCCCATCCCACCTCTTAGAAGCCATACCCCTTATAGACTCCACTCACTCAATGTACAGTATAACTCAGCTGTCAGTCCTAAATCTCAATAAAATATTGCTGTCTCATTCATCCATTAAATCCCAAAGGTAAAGATCTACATTAGCTGTGAGGTCTGCACAGGAACCCAGCACAGACTGGTATTATGTGGGTTTTCATGTATGTGCTATGCCATCAAGCTCCATCCTAATTCCTTATTTTATAATAGGAACGCTGGAAATCCTCCACTAACCCCTGACACATGGTGAGCCATAGAAATGTCCCTGGTTTCTGGAACTGACCATGGTCACTAACATAAATCTTCATTACCTGTCAAAAAAAAAGTTCAAAATGTAATTATAAAATCAGTCGATTTAAGATGGCATTCATTGGAAAGCAGTTATTGTAGAGAAATTGTCAGGACTAGAAATTCCTCTTGTTCTGTTGTTTGATGCTGAGATACACAGAGGCTGAGCAATGCTCCATGAAAACCGTCAGCTTCAACCAACACAGCAACAACTCCACTCCTGGGGACTTATTGGTCCCTGCATTGTGAGTCATGAATCATCACCTACAATGCACTGAATTCAGGGTGAAGAAGTCACCAGGAGTGGAGTTGTTGCTGTGTTGGCTGAAGCTGCCTGTTTAACAGTAAAGCATGAAGAGCTGAGGGTGTGCAGTGCTGCTGAGCTCTGTAGTTCCCCAATGTCAGCAGACTAATTGCAGATCAATTACTGCCTGTGTATCCCTGAGAACTCCCTGTGCCTTACATGTCAGTTCTTATCCTACTGCTGAGCTTTGGAAGGGATCTGTGTCAGCATTATCTATGGATGCCGACTAATCACTGCCTGTGTATTGCTGGGAGCTCCCTGTCATGTATGGTCAGAGATCTTACCTTGCAGACACAGCTCTGCTTGGATCTAATTGTCCCTCTGAGCTTTAAGCTGTAGTCATCCATGATGATCCATCCAGGCAGGAAATATGCTGCTCCTCTGCTCTGTATAGGATGGTGGGTGGGGGAAGGGTCCCTGGTGGAGAGTGGAAACACTGCTGGAGAGGTAGAGACTAAGTGTCGGAGTCCGACTTGTGGAGGGGGGGACATGGCTGGGCAGCTGACCAGAATGTGTAACTGCAGGCGGAGAAAATCTTGGCTCCCCCCCAGGCAGAGACCAAATGGACTAGGCAGTTTAAGGTCTGTAGATTCAGACGCCCCAGAGAGCTGGTATTCTTAGAATGGAATGTTGGAAAGCAGCCAATGATGGAGAATTCATTTTACTGTGTTCTAGATAGGGCATTTTAATGAGATTTGGGACGTCTGCCCTGTTGCTAGGTAGATTACACTTCTATTTCTTATCTAATCTGTCTATTCTAGCAATTAGCAACAGAAGCACAGCTAGAGAGAAATTCCAAATACTTTTTTTTCTTTGGAGTTTCTCTCTAGCTGTGCTGCTGTTGGTTAATAATTATAGTTCATTTTTATTTCTTACTTATTTTTTTGGTGGGGCACTGCCCCAGGAGCCCTTTGGGGGAGCCTCCACTGGAAATGACCCCTCTTCCTCCTCCTCCTGTGCCACATCCTCTTCCATCATTGCCCAAAGTGTTTTTTCAAGGAGACATAGAACTAGGATAGTAAAGCTGAGAACAGCATCATCGGCACTGGCCATGTTGAAACACCGCAATATGGTACACAGGTCTCACATGGAGGCCCACTCGTTGGTGGTGAAGTGGTGCTGTTCCGCAGAGCGACTGACCCGTGCATGCTGCAGCTGAAAATCCACTATTGCCTGCTGCTGCTCGCACAGTCTCTCCAGCATGTGCAAGGTGAAGTTCTACCTTGTGGGCACGTCGCACGGGAGGCGGTGAGCGGAAAGGCTGAAGTTCCGCTGCAGCGCAGACAGGCGAGCAGCAGCAGGGTGAGAACGCCGAAAGCACGCACAGACGGCCCGCACTTTCTGCAGCAGCTCTGACATATCCGGGTAGTTTTTTAGAAATTTCTGCACCACCAAATTCAGCCCATGCACCAGGCAAGGGATGTGCGTCAAACCGGCTAGGCCCAGAGCTGCTACGAGATTTCGCCCATTATCGCACACCACCAGGCCGGGCTTGAGGCTCAGTGGCTACAACCACTCATCATTCTGTTGTTCAATGCCCATCCACAGCTGCTGCGCAATGTGGGGTTTATCCCCCAAACATATCAGTTTTAAAACAGCCTGCTGTCATTTCCCCCTGAAAGTGCTGAAGTTGGTGGTGAAGGTGTTACGCTGATCGGATGAGGAGGTGAGGAGGTGGTAGAGGAGGAGGAGGAGGAAGCGCAGTAGGAGGAGGAGGCAACAGGAGGCAAAGAGAAATGCCCTGCAATCCTCGGTGGTGGAAGGACATGCGCCAAACGGCTAGCCGCCTCAGGCCCACCCGCCACTACATTTGCACAGTGTGCAGTTAGCAAGATATAGTGTCCCTGCCCGTGCTTACTGGTCCACGTATCAGTGGTTATGTGGACCTTGCCACAGATGGCCGCGTACAGGAAGGTGGTGGCTCCTAACGTCCCGTAAAGAGAAACGGAGGACAACGGAGGAGGAGGATGACGCGAAGGAGGAGGAGGAGGAGATGGTGGAGGAGTGGAGGAGTAGGCTAGTCGCATTGTGGAAGTGGTGGTTGAAGTCGTGAAAGTCCCCCTTTACTGTCGTCCGACAAAATTTTGACTATACAAACCCCCTATTTGGGG
>BLSH010303539.1:56178-74397 GCA_018402905.1 Glandirana rugosa | reverse complement strand
AAGAAGTCTGGGTAAACCACCAACGAACTGTGACCAACACCGCCGCCCAATAGTACTTGCGGAAATTGGGAAGGGCCAGTCCTCCCAACGAGAGGGGCATATGTAGCACCTCCTTTGCAACCCTGGGGTGGGAACCCGCCCATATGAATGAGTTCACTGTTTGGTCTATTTTGTTAAATATTCTAGTGGGGATGGGGACAGGAGTATGTCGAAAGACATAAAGGAACTTAGGGAGGAAGGTCATCTTAATTAAATTAATTCTACCGACTGGGGATAGAGGTAACGTCTTCCAGATCTGGCATTTATTGACGAGATGTTGCAACACTGGGTAGACATTGTCATCCAGATATTTACCAGGGTCTCTCTGAATTTCGATCCCCAGATATTTAAATTTAGAGACAGGGGTGAGGGAAGCAGAGGCCGGAGGGTTTGCTAACATTGGGGAAAGAGGGAAGAGTAGGGATTTTGTCCAATTAATTTTTATCCCCGAGAAGGAACCGTATTGGTCAATAAGTTTGAGGGCAGCCTCGAGGGACGCTTTTGAAATAATTTTACATTGACTTGGTAAAGGTTATATGAGATTTTGTGATTAGGTTTACATTTCTACATTGTTTCAAAATCTGCCTTGGTGATAGATACATACAGTACTTACAAGATACATACTTCTGTTTGCTCTACCACAAAGTATATATACATTTTCTTTCAGGTACACAAAATTTCTGCCATTATTAGGATATGCAGTGCCTTGAACAAAAACAACAACCAAAAACGTAAATGTATTTTATTAGGATTTTATATGATAGACCAACACAAAGTGGCACATAATTATGAAATGGAAGGAAAATGATAAATGGTTTTCAATTTTTTTTACAAATAAATATGTGAAAAGTGTGGCGTGCATTTATATTCAGCCCCCCTGAGCCAATACTTTGTAGAACCATCTTTCCCTGCAATTACAGCTACAAATCTTTGCGGGGATGTCCCTACCAGCTTTGCACATCTAGAGAGTGAAATTTTTGCACATTCTTCTTTGCAAAATAGCTTAAGCTCCATTAGATTGGATGGAGAACACCTGTGAACAGCAATTTTCAAGTCTTGCCACAGATTCTCAATTGGATTTATGTCTGGACTTTGACTGGGCCATTTTAACACATGAATATGCTTTGATCTAAAACATTCCATTGTACCTCTGGCTGAATGTTTAGGGTCGTTGTCCTGCTGGAATGTGAACCTCTGCCCCAGTTTCAAGTCTTTTGCAGACTCTAACAGGTTTTCTTCTAAGATTGCCCTGTATTTTGCCATGGACGTCACTGCCTGGGCCCGGTGTGGCCATTGTGACGCTCCTCTTACTCGGCGGGTATCTACAGAGCAGGAGCCACGATACTACTCGGTGGACCTGCGAACCGGGCTCTGACATCCACAGCCACAAGGCGGAGTGGAGTTGCGGCCTAGTGACTTCCCCATGAAGATCAAGGATGCAAGGAAAGGAAAGACTGTCGGGGAATCGGAAACCATGAGTACTACTGAGCGGGAGCCAGGGGACCCACAAAATGCTGGCTGTGTCTCAACCTGCAAGCACCTATGTTAGGCTGGAGCCAGTTGTTGAGGGGGGTGCCCCCTGAAAAGCCGGAGGAGGATGCAGAGCAGAGGACCATAGACTGGGGGTCGCCCAGACTGGTAGAAGAATTTGGGTCTCTCGAGCACTTAGCTGAGTGGTGGTCTCATAGTGAAGAATCGGCTGGGGAGCGGGAGACAGGAGATTCGTCAGCCCTTTATTTCTCCGATGAGGATGAGAAGGAGCCCCATGAGGGTACTGGTTCAGCGACAGGAACTCCCAGTCTTCCTAAACCGGCCTTCCACTACCCAGACCAGAGCACCTGCATACCGGCAAATGGTAGTGAGATCCCCTGCTACTCAAGTTAAGCCTGGGAAAGGGAATCGACTCAAGTTGCTTAGGCTTTCCCAGTATCAGCAGGTTGTACAGTGTCGGGTTGCTTTGAAGTGGCGCCTGGATTACCCTTACGTCCCACCTCATGTCATGAAGATCGTCGAGAGCTCAAGGGAGGAGTGGGAGGATGAGATGACATAGGACTATCTTCATGTGCCTATGCCCTTGCAGAGTCCTAAATGCAGCTCCTAGGTAAGATTCATGGAGTTGAACAGGGAATGGAGCCTTGGACGGACTATCAAAAAGAATTGTGTTATGATTGTGAAACCCAATCAGCCTGCAAGGAACTACTCTATTTCAGTTTGGGGAGAAGGGGACCAGCGATTGAGAGCGTTTGCAGGTCTAGGAGATATTCACTGTACCTACAGGTAAGCCTTATAGGTTTACCTGTAGATACAAGTAATAAAAAAGGGTTTACTCCAACTTTAAGGCTGGGTCAGGCATGTAATGGCCATCCAAACTACCGGGAGTTTCCCAGTGGGCCAGTTACTAGTGACAGTGGAGCGGAAGTGAGCGGACAGGGACTCCCATACCCTGTCCAGCAATAACCGAATCCCCTGCTGACCGCTGTGTAGCTGTTTAGAAAGAAAACTTCTCTGGGCCTCCTGTGTTTAGCAGGGGCGTTAGGAAAAGAATCTGTGTCTGAAATGGGATCTGTGTGCGTATGCGCATGCCTGTGCGCGTTTGTGCGCGCCTGCGTGTGCCAGTGCGCGTGCGCGCATCTGCCAGAAATGTCGCCAAACGGCTCTATTTAAACTGACAACACCCGGCAGCCAGTGCTGTCCATTCTACAGCATGTGAGAGTTCTAGAGTGACCTGTATCCTGATTTCCTGTTCCTGCGACCCGGCCTGTCTTTGACGTTGATTGATCTCTGCCTGCACCGACCCCCAGCTTGCCCACGACCACTCTTCTGCCTGATCCTTGTGTACTTCGCTGCCTGCCTGTTGACGAACCCTCTGCCTACTCCTTCTGTACCGTTTAGTCAGCCAGTTGCTGACCCCAGCCTGCACCACTACTCTACTACCGCACAAGCCTCTACCGGACCCTTCACACCCCCACCAGTGATCCAGTCCGACCCTTGTGCCCCCCTGTGCTCTTGAACCTCCTGTCGGCTCTACCAGGGGTTCCCCAACCAGGGCCATAAGAGTGGTTGCTTCCTACACAAGCCAGACTCCACCACCAGGTGCGTGACAGCAATGGACAGCCATATCTGAGTCTGCGCAGGGAGTACCCTCTGCTATGGATGAACTTTGTGTCCACCTGGTCGGCCTTACACAGGTGGTCAAGAATCTGCAGGAGGGCTATGCCAGGCTGGAAGAACGGGTTCAGGAACTTTCCATACCTGCAGCTTCTGGGAGTGGTCAGGCCGCAGGTCGCACCATCGTGTCCTTACCATCTGAACCCAAGGTCCCCCTGCCAGATACGTTTTCCAGGGACCGCCGGAAGTTCCGAGCCTTCTGCAATGCTTGTGAACTGTATTTTGGCCTTCAGCCCCGTACCTTCTCGCTGGAAGCTATGAAGGTGGGACTTGTTATATCCCTACTACAGGAAGAGCCCCAGGCCTGGGCACACCGGTTGGGGGAGCAGCGAGCCCCAGAGGTCTCCACTCTGGCCCTGTTTTTCCAAGCTATGGCTCGCCTCTGTGAAGACCCCCACCAGGCAGCCACCGCAGAGGCTGCATTACATACCCTTCAGCAGGGACGCCACTCCGCTGAGGGCTACGTGGCGGAATTCAGGCGGTGGAGTGCAGATACAGCATGGAACGATGCCGCACTTTGCTAACAATTCCGTTTAGGCCTATCTGAATCCCTCAAGGATGAATTGGCCCATGTGGGGGTACCCTCAACTCTGGATGCACTCGTCAATCTGGCCATCCAGATTGACTGGCGCCTCAGGGAGTGTCGAGCCGAAAGAGCCCCAGGATCTCTGCGTCCCACCTGGATGCTACCTCGGGTTCCTTGTTACCCCAGACCAACTCCCTTCACCTCTGCAACCTCCTCTCCTCCAGATACTTCGGAACCCATGAAGCTAGGGCTTCTACACCCTTCTTTCACCCCACGAGGAGAGACAACGGAGGTTCTCACTGAACCTGTGCCTTTACTGCAGAGAACCTGGACACATGGTCATATTCTGTGCCGCCAAGCGCAGTAAGTGTTCACCGGTCACTACCAGTGATTTACCTGTTTTACCAAGCCCAGCATCTCACCTCATGATCTTTCTCTCTCTGCAGCTCCCCGGAGGGATTATTCAAGTTCAAGCCATAATTGACTCCGGAGCATGTAGCTGCTTTTTGGATGAATCTTTTGCAGCCCTCCATCAAATCCCTCTTCTGCCAAAGACCCATAAAATCGTCTTCCGTTTGACAGATGGATCCCCCATTAAATCTGGCATGGTCACCCATGCAACCGCTCCTCTACCTGCCACAATGGTTGACGGCCATCAGGAGCTTCTTCTTTTTGATGTGATAGCATCACCTCTGTTCCCCATCATCTTGGGCCTGCCCTGGCTCCGGGCGCACATCCCCAATATAGATTGGACCCTCGGGACCTTTATCTCTGCCGTCAGCACTGTCTAAAACGGGTTGAAGAAATCACGCCTATCCTGGGCTGTCTGGACTTGGACTCTGATCTCGAAACCCGTCTGTCTGTCCCTGCAGCTTACCACAGTTATTTGAACGTTTTTAGCAAGAAAAGGGCTGAGAAACTCTCCTTCACCATCCATATGACTGTCCTATAGAGCTTTTGCCAGGAGTGCCCTGTAGGAACCTGAGTTGGCGGCCCTCAAGGCCTATCTGGATGAAAATCTAAAAAAGGGGCTCATCTGACCTTACACGTCCCCTGCAGAGGCTGGCATATTCTTCATGGAGAAAAAAGATCATTCCTTGCCCCCCTGCATCGACTACCGGGAGCTCCACCAGATTACGGTCAAAAACCATTACCCCTGGTACCAGAGCTGTTTCAAAGGCTGGGGTCCGCCACCATTTTTACTAAACTTGACCTGTGTGGGGTGTACAACCTAGTCCGCATCCGGGAAGGCGATGAATTGAAGACCGCCTTCTGTACTCGCTTTGGGCACTACGAGTACCTGGTCATGCCCTTTGGCCTGTGTAACACCCCCGCAACTTTCCAACACTTTGTGAACGATGTGTTCGGGGACTACCTAGACCTGTTCATGATCATCTACCTAGATGATATTTTGATTTTATCCTCTTCCCTTGAAGAACACCGTGAGCACGTAGCCAAGGTCCTGAGCCTCCTCCGGAAGCATGGGCTATATGCCAAAGCCAAAAAATGTGCCTTTGAACAGTCAAGCATCCAATTCCTCTGTCTAGTCATCTTAGTGAACGGTATCACGATGGATCCGCAGAAGGTCTCTACTATCCTAGACTGGCCGGCACCCACAGACAGGAAAGGGGTCCAACGTTTCGTGGACTTCGCAAACTTTTATAGGAAGTTCATAAAGGGGTTCTCTGCCATCATCACCCCAATCCCTTAGGATGGGGATGAATAGGGATGAATGTTAAGAAAAGAATCTGTGTCTGAAATGGGACCTGTGCGATAATGGCTCTATTTAAACTGACAACACCCGGCAGCCAGTGCTGTCCGTTCTACAGCGTGTGAGAGTTCTAGAGTGACCTGTATCCTGATTTCCTGTTCCTGTGATCCGGTGTTAGAGAAGACCCTGCAAAAAGGCACTGTTTTGGACTATTTGAGTGCTCCCGCATGCGCGCGTGCACGCGCCCGTGCCGGAAACAGCGCCAAACGGCTCTATTTCAGCTCAGCAAACCCTGCAGCAAGTGCTGTCTGATCTACAGCGTGTGACCTGTTTCCTGAGAGACCCGTAACCTGTTGTTTGTTCCTGTGACCCGGCCTGCCCCAACTCTGTCTGATCTCTGCCTGCACCGACCCCAGCTTGCCTACGACCATCCGATTGCCTGATCCCTCTGTATTTCTGCCACCTGTCTGTTAAGAAACCTGCTTAGACTTGACCATTCTCCTGCCTGCACCCTTGTACCGCACCGCCAGCCAGTTGCCGACTGAAGTTCATAAAGGGGTTCTCTACCCCAATCCCACAACTCATGAAACAGAACCTTCGTTTCCAGTGGTCCTCCTGACCCAGCTTTGCCTTATGTTCTAGAGGTGGATGCCTCGGAAACCGCTGTTGGGGCAGTTCTCTCCCAGAGACAAGGATCCAAGGTCTTGCTCCATCCCGTTGCGTTTTTCTCCCGTAAACTATCCGCACCAGAGAAAAACTATGATGTGGGGGATAGAGAACTCCTGGCAATCAAATCAGCACTTGAAGAATGGTGGTACCTACTCAAAGGGGCCACTCACCCCATCCTGATATACACAGATAAAAAAATTCTGGAGTATTTAAGAACTGCCAAGAGACTAAAACCCCGCTAGGCCCGCTGGGCTCTTTTCTTCTCGAGATTCTTGTTCCACTTGACTTACAGGCCAGGGTGAAAAAACGTCAAGCCGAATGCCCTCTCCCGAATGTACAGTGATCCCGGCAACTGCTCCCCTCAGGATACAATTCTCCCTCCTAGGAACTTCCTACTCTCTCAGGAGGATCTGCTGTCGCAGATCAGACGATCCCTTGCTGGCTCAACCGGCCTCTCGGATCCCAGGTGGCTGGTCAAAGACAGTCTATGGTGGTCACCGGATCTTTGTCCCGGTAGAGCAACGTCCTACTGTCCTAGGATTGTGCCATGACCATAAATTGGCGGCGCACTTTGGAGCTTGCAAAACAGTTGAACTGCTCTCACGCTCCTTTTGGTGGCCTCTAGCCAAGGAAGACTGCTGTAAGTACACCAACGCGTGCGCTATATGTGCCCAAAACAAAACTGACAAAGCTTGGGGTCTCTTGAATCCATTCCCGGTACCTGAACACCCTTGGACCCGGATAGCAATGGACTTTATTGTGGAATTACCTCCATCTAAGGGATACACCACCATCTTTGTGATCGTAGCCCGCATGACCAAGATGGCCCATTTCTTGCCTATGAAAGGCACACCTAGCGCCGCAGAAACGGCAGAAATCTTTGTTCGGGAAATTATCCAACTTCATGAAGTGCCACTCAATATTGTGTCGATCCGCGGGGTCCAGTTCACCTCTAGGTTCTGGAAGGCCCTGTGTTCTGCATTGGAGATTGAACTGTCCTTCTCCTCGGCCTATCACCCCCAGACCAATGGCCAAACTGAGAGAACGAACCAGACCCTGGAGCAATATCTTCGTTGTTTCTCCTCATTCTCTCAGGACAACTTGGCCTTACTACTGCCGCTGGCCGAGTTCGCCTTCAACAACACTGTCCACTCGGCTACCAAACAGTCTCTGTTCTGGGTAAACTACAGCTTCCACCCAACCTTCCTACCTGGCTTGGCCCCTGAGAATCCAGTACCAGTGGTTCAGGAATCCCTAGAATTCTTTCAAAGGAACAACCAACTCCTGCAGGATACGCTTGCCAAGACTACGGAACTCAGTTAGGAAGCCCTTGACAAGAAAAGGCGGGGTGAGCTGGAACTCCAACCGGGTAACATGGTCTGGTTGGCCACCAGGAACTTTAAATTGGCTATGCCATCGAGGAAGTTGGGCCCTAGATTTATTTGTCCCTTCCAGGTGAAGAGAAGAGTCAATAGGGTGGCTTACGAACTGGCCCTACCTTCATTGTTACGTGTTCAGCCAGTCTTCCACGTATCCCTGCTAAAGCCAGTCCCCCCAGATCCCTTCCCGGGATGTAAGAATGGCCCGCCAGAACCAGTTCTAGTAAATGGAGAGGAGGAGTTCGAGGTCGAGGCCATCCTGTATTGCTGGAAAAGGGGTAGCGTAACCCAGTACTTAGTGAAATGGAAAGGATACGGCCCTGAGGAAAGCTCCTGGGAACCAGAGTCAAACATCTATGCCGCAGAGTTAATCCAAGCCTTCAAGAGAAACCGCCTGGAAGTTGGTACCCGGCGAGGCATCCGGAGAATCTGTGTATGAAATGGGACCTGAGCGCCAAACGGCTCTATTTAAATTGACAACACCCGGCAGCCAGTGCTGTCCGTTCTACAGTGTGTGAGAGTTCTAGAGTGACCTGTATCCTGATTTCCTGTTCCTGCGACCCGGTATTAGAGAAGACCCTGCAAAAAGGCACTGTTTTGGACTATTTGAGCGCTCCCGCATGCCCGTGCCGGAAACAGCTCCAAACGGCTCTATTTCAGCTCAGCAAACCCTGCAGCAAGTGCTGTCTGATCTACAGCGTGTGACCTGTCTCCTGAGAGACCCGTAACCTGTTGTTTGTTCCTGTGACCCAGCCTGCCCCAACTCTGCCTGATCTCTGCCTGCACCGACCCCGGCTTGCCTACAACCATCCGATTGCCTGATCCCTCTGTACTTCTGCCACCTGTCTGTTAAGAAACCTGCTTGGACTTGACCATTCTCCTGCCTGCACCCTTGTACCGCCCCTGCCCGCACCCGACTCTTCTCCAGTGTCTGTGGCCATCCAGACCACCGTGACTGCCAGCTCCGCAACTCTGCTTCAGTCCTTCTGGATTGCTATTAACCGCAGGTCATCTCTATCTCCAACAATCCTACAGACCTTCAGCTAGTGGACATTACCGGAATACCACAGGCACTCTTACCTCCCCGTGCTCCTGTGGCCGCTGTCTCGCTTCCAGCGGTCTCTTGAACCTGGGTCGTAGCGGAGGCCATCCCCTACCGTCAGACTCACTACCTGGTACGTAACAGTATCAGACAGCCATGGCTGAGTCTGCAAAGGGGCCTCTGCCCTACTTGAGGTCAACCAGCACCTCACGGACCTCACACAGGCCATCAGGTCCCTGAAGGGCCAATATGCCCGTCTCGAGGAGCAAGTCCTGACCTTCACCCAGGTCTCTGCAACCACAGCTCTGGATCCGCAAGTACCTACCCCAGACAAATTTTCCAGAGATCGGTCCAAGTATTGGACCTTCTGCAATGCCTGCCAACTCTATTTCACACTCCAGCTCCTAACCTTCCAGTCATAATCCACCAAAGTGGGGTTTGTTATCTCCTTGTTATAGAATCAGCCCCAGGCCTGGGCCCATCACCTGCTGGAAACCAAGGACATACGGCTGGAGACCCTATCCTCCTTCTTTCAGGCCATGTCCCAGTTGTACGACGACCCTCTACGGGCCGCCACAGCTGAATCTGTTCTCCATTCCCTCAGGCAGGACGGCCGACCCGTCGAAGACTACGTCTCTGACTTCAGGCGCTGGAGCGCAGATACCAGTTGGAACCATGCCGCCCTTCAGCACCAGTTTCGGCTGGGCCTATCAGAGGATGAGCTAGCCCGGGTGGGAGTTCCGAGTTCCTTGGAGGACCTCATTCAGTTGTCCGTACGGATTTATCGCCCTCTGCGAGAGCGCAGGCGGGAGTATTTGGCACCTCACTAGGCCTCCGCCCGGTCTTCCCTTTCCTCTGAAGAGTGGGCACGCAGACTCCAGGGCAATCTCTGCCTCTACTGTGGCGAAGTAGGCCATTACGTGCACGAGTGCCCAGCCAAACACCCAAGAGGGTTCTGCGGCTCCTCCATGGGACAGACACCACTGACGGCCAAACTGGCCCACCTAGCCCTTCCCATCTCCTTCTGACTGCCCGGGAGGTTAGTCTCTGTCATGGCTATTGTGGACTCAGGGGCTTGTAGTTGCTTTATTGATCTGGACTTTGCAGCCAAACATCAAATTCCACTCCACGCCAAGGAGCAAAGTTTCTCGGTGTTCCTAGCCGACGAGTCTCACGTCAAGTCCGGACTGGTATCCAAGGAGACCCCACCTTTGCTGGCCACCACTCTCTCTGACTATAGTGAGCTTCTACGGCTGGATGCCATCACTTCTCCCCTGTTCCCGGTCATCCTAGGCCTGCCCTGGCTCCAAGCCCACGACCCTAGGATCACCTGGAGTTCCGGATCACTCCAATTCCAGTCCACCTATTGCCAGAAACACTGCCTTCCCATGCCTGTCCTGCCTTCCCCGAACCTGATGTGTCTGGATTCTGACCTTGACTCCCGTCAGAAGGTATCCCAAGTCTACCACAAATATTTGGACGTGTTTAGCAAGCAACGCTCCTACGACTGCTCAGTCGAGCTCCTTCCGGGGGCAGAGATCCCATTTGGATGGATCTTCCCATTGTCTGAGAAGGAGTTAGGGGCACTGAAGGACTACATCGATGAGAACCTGCAGAAAGGGTTCATCCGTCCATCTACTTCCCCAGTCGGTGGGGGAATCTTTTTTGTAGAGAAGAAGGATCACACGCTCCGGCCATGTGTGGACTACCGAGATCTGAATAAGATTACGGTGAAGAACCGCTACCCCCTTCCCTTAGTAGCAGAACTCTTCCAGCGCCTACGCCAACATTTTCACGAAGCTGGATCTAAGAGGGGCATACAACCTTATCCGCATCTGGGAAGGGGATGAGTGGAAGACCGCATTCCGCACCCGATTTGGGCATTATGAATATCTTGTTATGCCCTTTGGGTTATGCAACGCCCCGGCAACCTTCCAGTTTTTTATTAATGATATCCTCCGGGACTTTTTGGACATTTTTGTAATAGCCTATTTGGATTATATCCTTATTTTCTCTCCCTCCCTGGAAAACCATTGGGAACATGTCAAGAAAGTTCTCTGCCGCCTCCGCCAGCATAAATTATATGCAAAACCTGAGAAATGCGAATTTGAAAGACAGAGCATCCAGTTTCTGGGACTGGTCATCTCCCCGGGAGGCATCGAGATGGATCCACAAAAAGTGTCAGCCA
Organism: Glandirana rugosa; assembly: GCA_018402905.1. NCBI lineage: Eukaryota > Metazoa > Chordata > Amphibia > Anura > Ranidae > Glandirana > Glandirana rugosa. The sequence goes on along the minus strand of BLSH010303539.1, from coordinate 63,675 downwards.
TCCTGTCCTGGCCTGCTCCTACCGATAAAAAGGAGGTCCAGCGGTTTGTTGGATTCTCCAGCTTTTATCGTAAATTTATTCTGAACTTTTCACACATCATATCTCCCATCACCCAGCTCACCAAGCAGGGGACCTGGTTCCACTGGACCCCGGAGCCACAAACCGCCTTCACCACTCTGAAGGGACTCTTCACGTCTGCCCCCGTACTGCGCCACCCTGATCCAGTTCTGCCCTACATTCTGGAGGTGGACGCGTCAGAAAACGCTGTCGGGGCGGTTCTATCCCAACGCTCCGGTCTCAAAGGCCTAGTTCATCCGGTGGCCTTCTTCTCACGAAAGCTTGCCCCGGCCGAAAAGAACTATGACGTGGGAGACCGGGAACACCTGGCCATCAAGGCAGCTTTGGAGGAGTGGAGATATCTGCTAGAAGGGGCGGCTGACCCAATTCTAATCTACACAGATCACAAGAATCTCGAGTACCTCAAATCTGCCAAACGTCTCAGACCCCGCCAGGCCCGATGGGCACTATTCTTCTTGAGATTCTTGTTCTATATAACGTACCGGCCCAGATCCAAAAACATAAAGCCTGATGCGTTATCTCGCATGTTTGAGGATCCGAAAGAGCCAGCAATGCCTGATACTATCTTGTCAGCCGGGAACTTCCTGCTTCTACAGACAGACCTCTTGTTGCAGCTAAAAAAGGCCTCTATAGGAGCCTCTGACCCTATCTGAGACACCTTACAGGTCAGAGAGGGTCTTTTGTGGAGAGGACATCAAATCTTTGTCCCGATGGAGATCCGAGCAACCATTCTAGGTCTGTGCCACGACCATCCCTTGGCCGGACACTTCGGAATCCACAAGACCTCAGAGCTGGTGCAGCGCTCCTTTTGGTGGCCTGACTTGGAAAAGGACTGTAGGGATTACGTCACTTCCTGCCCCATCTGTACTCGAAACAAGGTTCCTTGGAACAAGGCCTGGGGCTTGCTTCGACCTCTGCCAGTACCAGACCGACCATGGGCCATGATTTCTATGGACTTTGTAGTGGAGCTACCTCCCTCGGAGGGCTGCACGGCCATTTTCGTGGTGGTCGACCGGCTGACAAAAATGGCCCATTTTGTGCCCTTAAAAGGAACACCTTCTGCTCCAGAGACTGCTCGGGTGTTCATTAAAGAGATTGTCCGACTCCACGGAACCCCATAGACATTGTTTCCTACCGAGGGGTACAATCCACCTCAAAATTCTGGAAAGCCATGTGCAGAATGCTGAAAATTAAAGTGTCACTGTCATCGGCTTACCATCCTCAGTCCAACGGGCAAAAGGAGCGGACTAACCAAATTCTAGAGCAGTACCTCCGTTGCTTTTCATCTTTTGTTCAGGATGACTGGGTGTCCCTGCTGCTGATGGCAGAATTCACTTATAATGACTCTTGTCTGCCACCAAACAGTCCCCGTTCTTTGCGAACTTTGGGTTCCACCCCACCTTCTTGCCAAACCTGATTCCCGAATCCTCCATGTCTGCTGTTCAAGATATTTTGGACTTCTTTTCCCACAACAACAAACTGCTGCAGGAGACTATGTGCAAGGCACAGGAGGAAAGGAAGAAGATCTTTGATAGGAAAAGGAGGGGGGAGCTGATTTTGAAAACAGGAGGCCGAGTGTGGCTGACTACAACTCACCTGAAATTGGAATGCTCATCTAGGAAGTTGGGACCTAAGTATGTGGGGCCATTTCCTGTCAAAAGGAAAGTCAATGATGTGTCTTATGAGTTGGTCCTGCTGGAGAGCTTTCAAATTCATCAAGTGTTCCATGTCTCTTTGTTGAAGCCCGTGGTACCAGACCCCTTTCCCGATGAGAAACCGGTCCACCTGCACCTGTGCTAGTTAATGGAGATGAGGAATTTGAGGTGGAGGCTGTGTTGGACTGTAGAAGGAAGAGGGGACAAATACAGTACTTGATTAAATGGAGGGGCTATGGACCCGAGGAAAACTCATGGGAACCTGAACAAAACCTGCATGCCCCTGATCTGGTAGATGCCTTTCTTCACAGTCATCCACAAAGAAGAGCTCAGCTGGGCATCCGGAGGCTGCCCCTTGGGGGGGGGGGGCAATGTTAGAGAAGACCCTGCAAAAAGGCACTGTTTTGGACTATTTGAGCGCTCCCGCACATTCCTGCACGTTTCCCACGCATTTGCGCGCGCTCCCGCGGCGCCAAACGGCTCTATTTCAGCTCAGCAAACCCTGCAGCAAGTGCTGTCTGATCTACAGCATGTGACCTGTTTCCTGAGAGACCTGTAACTTGTTGTTTGTTCCTGTGACCCAGCCTGCCCCGACTCTGTCTGATCTTTGCCTACAACCATCCGATTGCATGATCCCTCAGTACTTCTGCCACCTGTCTGTCAACAAACCTGCTTGGGCCATTTTCCTGCCTGCACCCTTGTACTGCACCGCCAGCCAGTTGCCGACTCTGCGTGCACCCGACTCTTCTCCAGTGTCTGTGGCACTCCAGACCACCGTGACTGCCAGCTCCGCAACTCTGCTTCAGTCCTTCCGGATTGCTATTTCCCGGCTGCATCTATTGCCCCGCAAGTTATCTCTATCTCCAACAATCCTACAGACCTTCAGCGGTGGATATTACCAGAATACCACAGGCACTCTTACCTCCCTGTGCTCCTGTGGCCGCTGTCACACTCCCAGCGGTCTCTTGAACCGGGGTCGTAGGGGAGGCCATCCCCTGCCGTCAGACTCACTACCTGGTACGTAACACCCGGCCTGTCTCTGGCGTTGATTGATCTCTGCCTGCACTGACCCCCAGCTTGCCAATGACCATTCTTCTGCCTGATCCTTGTGTATTTCGCTGCCTGCCTGTTGACGACACTGCCTGCACCTGACGACCCCTCTGCCTACTCCTTCTGTACCGCTTAGCCAGCCAGTTGCCGACCCCAGCCTGCACCACTATTCTACTACTGCACAAGCCTCTACTGGACCCTTCACACCACCACGCTTTTGGTGGATTAAACCGCTGCAGCGCACTACACTGGAGCCGCCGGGAGCGCTGCGAACAGTAATGAAATAGTCCGCACTCTGTCCCCGATGAGTCATCAGCTGCCAGTGGGTTTCCCCGCTGACAGCTGAATAAAAAGGAAAGGTAAAAAAATAAAGAAAAAAACGGCATTGGCCAAAAAAGGGGTATGGTAGTCTGTGTACTGCCCTGGGGAACATGTATCAATATTAAAAAGAAAAAAACAATAGTTTTTTTCAGTAACAGTGATTTAATAATGCTTAAAGTGCAACAATGAAAATGAAAAACTCCTTTAAATATCATGCCTGGGGGGCCCCCTTAATGTGCCTGTGAAGTGGCGCATTTGTAGCATATACAGAAAAACTGACAATTCTAAAGAAAATAATCCCATTTAACATGACTAACGGTTACAAATGCCAGCACTCGGCTATTAAAAAATAAAGGAAAAAAATGGCATAGGGTCCCCCCAGAATCCATACCAGACCCTTATCTGAGCATGCAGCCTGGCAGGTCAGGAAAAAGGGGGGGGAGCTCTGCGCCCACCCCTTACCCCAAAGCACCTTGTCCCCATGTTGATGGAAACAAGGGCCTCTTCCCGACAACCATGGGCTGTGGTTGTCGGGGTCTGCGGGTAGGGGCTTATCGGAATCTGGAAGCCTCTTTTAACGAGGCAGCCCCCAGATCCCACCCCCCCATATGTGAACGGGTATCGGGTACATCGTACCCCTATCCATACAAGTGTCAAAAAGTAAGAAAAAAAGTGTCCCGCGATGTAATCCACCGTCAATCAAGACACCCCACAAATAAAAAAAAATGAAAGCGCTTCGCCTTCTGGGAGGCCTCCTGCCGACTGCTCGCCCTGCACTTTTACAGCTCTTCTGGCGTCACATGATGTCACGTGACGTCAAAAGGGGCGAGGCCACCGGGTGACATAGATTCCCTTAAGCCTCCCACTCGCAGACCCCGACAATCACAGCCCAGGGTTGTTGGGAAGAGGCCCTTGTCCCCATCAACACGGGGACAAGGTGTTTTGGGGTGGGGGGCGCAGAGTCCCCCCTGCCCCAAAGAACCCACCCCCCATGTTGAGGGCATGTGGCATGGTATGATTCAGGGGGGGAGTGCTCGCTTGTCCCCCCTTTTCCTGATCTGCCAGGCTGCATGCTCGGATAAGGGTCTGGTATAGATTTTGGGGGGGACCCTACGCCGTTTATTTTTTACATAATGTCGTGGGGTTCACTTGGAAATCCATACCAGATCCGAAGGGCCTGGTAAGGACGGGGGGGGGATTTTTTTCTTTAAAAATGTCAGTTTTGTTGTAGCATGTTCTGTATATGCTACAAATGCACCACTTTACAGGCACAGTAAGGGCCCTCCCAGGCACGATAGTTAAAGGAATTTTTTATTTTCATTGTTGCACTTTAAGCATCATTAAAATCACTGCTACTGAAAAAACAATCTATTTTTATTATTTTATTTTATTGGTACATGTCCCCCAGAGCAGTACCCAGACTCCCATACCCGTTTTATGGCCAATTACTACAATTAAAAATGGGCATTTTTGATTTTTCCTGTTTGGCTCCCATAGACTTCAGTGGGGTTCACTGTTCAGGTTAGAACATTTCCCCTGTTCAGGAGTTCTGCTGCGAACCCAACAGGGCGTGTTCAGCCCATCCCTGATCTTTAGCAATGAACATAACTAAAATGCGGGTTTAAGAATAACTAAGCTACCAATATAAAAGGTATCAGGTGTATTGACCCATGCAACTTGATACAGTCTTTCTGGCCTAGCATCTGAGGGGCATTTGCCAGAAACAAGGAGAGTGCAGTATGTGCCTCCAGGAAAATGGGTTTACCTGTTTGCTTGTGACTCCTGCATGTTTTAGCACAAAATAATCTGCTCTTCCAAGAGTTATACCTGCTGCCAAGCTCATGGAGCTGATGAAGCTGTCAATCAAAGGATAGTGCACTGGAAAGATTAAGTTCGTACATTCCTTGGAGGACACAGGTATGGTGCTAGGTATACTCCTGCTGCATGAGAAACATATGCTGCTACCGAAGGTGACACTTAATGCTGCTAGGGGTGACACATGCTGCTCTAGGAGGTGACACGTAGGGTGACTGATTGTAACACATGCTCCTGCATATAAAATGTGCTGCTACAGGCAGTGATACATGCTGCTCATGTAAGTGAAAAAGACCCTGGGGATCTCACCTGCTGCTGCTGCATGAGGTCACACGTGTTTTTTGCTTGGTTGACATGTGTTGATGCTTTGAGTGGCACATGCAACTATAGAGGGTGGCACATGCCAGTGCTAGGCCTGACACATGCTTCTGCTGTGGCATCATAGAGCAGGGGTTTATACATGCTGATGCTAGGGTAAGACACAATTGTAATTGCAAAATCTTTGTTAAACTGCTTTAGATTAACCAACATCTATTTTGTAGAGCTTACCTAAATAATACATTCAAGATTGTACATCTATTATAACATGCCCTGCATACTGCATACCTTTACAAAGCTTGTATATATAATAGCACATGAAACTATGATAGAAAGCATTCAATCTCTTTTTTTGTAGTGCTACTCCCGTAGGAGCCGCTGAATAGGATGGGTCCTCTGTTCCTTGCCACAACCTTCTCAAGAACCTTAGTCTCTCTGATGTACCAGGTTGAGTGTACAAACATACAAATTCACAGGAAATCACTGAAAGTAATACTTAGTACCTAACAGTAGTGCTATATCAAAGAAAATAGGCCCCAAACCAGGTAACAAAGGCAAATTTAATATGTTGTCACTCAATATGGTTGGTAACTGGGCATGCATAAAATAGATTAACAATGGTAATAACACAATTTAGCATACAAAGTGATTAACAGTAAGGACTAGACATAAGATGACATTTGGTTTTTTACATTAGCATAAACAGTAGCAAGGCCACCTCAAGTGCAGCAGGGATCAGTAGTAAAGTTTGATCTACTGAGAGCTGGAACTATACTGCCAGAGCGCTAGTCCTAGACTGACTGGGTATACACTTTCCAAAAGAAAAAGAGGATGGCAGTTGAAGGGGCAAGGGAACATAAAGAATATTTTTTTTTGGGAGGGACACTCCTTTCAGATGTTCTTCTGCCGGCTATCGCTGGGGCCCTTTAACAACGTTTTTACATTTAATGACAGTCCCAGCTAACTTGCATGCAGTATAGGTACAGTATAGTCTTGGCACAGGTGCAAGGTAGATGTGGTTCAGAGTTCAGATGCAGTAAAGGTTCAGTATAATGTGGAATACGGCTGCATAAAGATGCCGTCCAGGTTTGGAATAAATGCAGTGTAGAGTGCAGTATGAGTGCAGTATTGATTGGGTACACTTGGTGTCCTGCTCTCAGTGGCTCAGTCCATGCTAGCAGCATCAGCAATCGGCAAAAAGCCCTCTCTCCAGGTCCCAGGATGCTGCCATGACCTCTTGTTGTAGAAGGGAGGCCCCCTTGGTCTTCCCCCAAAAGCCTCCAGTGATCAGCAGTGGAAAGCAGAGAGTGAGTGGATGCGCTGCCCCGCGGGTATCTTCACTCCCAGAGTCAGGCCTGGATCTCTGCAGGTATAGTCTCCTGCTGGTGAGACAAATATCCAGACATAGATGCTCTCTCTCTATCATCTCAGTCCCAAGAGGAAGAGCTTTCATGGGCAGTTTATTAAAAATCATCTCTCCACTCCTCCTACTGCACAGTCCATATTGATACTGCATTTGTATTGTAAGGAATCCATTTCATTATATGGTTGCCATCTCAAACTACAACTCCCAGGATTCTCAGTGCTGTGCATAGAAGTCTATGGGCTTGCCTGGCTTTAGTTCTTCCCCCGCTAGCCAGGGGAGAATGGTGCAGTATCTCAATAGAGGGAGAGAAAAATAAAAGGCAATGTCTTTTTCTACATATCACTGTAGTCCAGCACCTGGCTACTAGCTTCACAGGGTGTAGGGACAGCATTTCGACACCATGCTCTTCTTGTGTACATGTGCTTAGGTGATAGATTTTTGCTAGGAGAGGCAAATTTAGTCAGGCCTGACTGTTGTGCAGACCTGATTGTTTTTTTTTTTTTGTAATTCCTTTATTTTGATCAAAACAGCATAGATATACAAACATCACCAATGGTTCTAGATAAGGTTCAGATAAGCTAATAGAAGGTACTGGTGGAGTTTCAGGTTACAATTAAGTTAGTGAGACAGAACAAGAATGGGTAGTGGGGACAGGGCTGGGGAAGGGCCAGTTCTAACGAGAAAAAAGCAAACGGTTCTCTGTCTCTCGGGTGGTGCAGCCCCAGCCGCCCCTCTATTCCGAGGAGGACTCAAGTAGTAGGTTGATACTGGAGCTGAGGCACTGGAGAGAGGATCGTGTACATGTGTTCTTCTCGTACCACAGCTTTACGACAGGGATGTGGGACACTTCGATCATCGGTCCACGACCTGATGTCACTATACATCTTTTTCTGT
>BLSH010303539.1:37464-49095 GCA_018402905.1 Glandirana rugosa | reverse complement strand
TCTTTAGTGAGACCTCACTTAGAATATTGTGTCCAGTTCTGGAGACCTCACTTACAAAAAGATATTGATAAAATAGAACGAGTTCAGAGACGGGTAACAAAAATGGTGAAAGGTCTGGGGGATAAAACATATCAAGAGCGACTTCAGGCACTTAATATGTACAGTCTGGAGGAAAGAAGGGAGAGGGGAGACATGATCGAAACCTTTAAATACCTCAAGGGGGTAAATAAGGTTCAGGAGGGCAGTCTTTTCAATATGAAACCAAAATCAAGAACACGGGGACATGACCTCAAACTAACTGGAGGGAAGTTCAAAACTAATCTTAGAAAGTATTATTTTACTGAAAGGGTGGTTGATGATTGGAATAAACTACCAACAGAGGTTGTGAGACAGTCAACAGTAAATGGCTTCAAACATGCTTGGGATAAACATAAATCCATAGTCAGACAACAAGGTTAATGTAAAAAAAAAAAAAAGGGGCAGACTCGATGGACTACTCAGTCTTTTTCTGCCGTCACTTTTCTATGTTTCTATGTTTCTATGTAATTAAGAGAACCAAAACCTTTACTAAGTGGGTTTGATAATAAAGCTTGCAGTGCCTCTGCCATGGACAGGGCCTCTGTGAATAGAGGGGATTCCCTTCCTGAGAAATTAGCCAGTAATTTAAACAAAGTAATTGGAAGCAGAGGAATTACTGCAGCCAGCATATAACATTACCATACACATATATATAGATGCACACGAGTGTGGAAATAAGATGAGTTTTTCTATAAAAAAAGATTAATAATACTACATGCATCCAATATACAAACAGGTAATATCAACAAATGTTTCAACAAGAAGCACGAACACCGCTCTGTCAGTGTAGCTAGACTCTGGAAAATCTTGTGAACACACCCTTGTCCCAGGTGCTCTGGCTCAGAGTGTCCTCCATGGCAGTTGGATGCCTAACCTGGCTCTAGCCTAGCTTACTGAGCCCTAAACTAAAACTAGCTATAGTATCCTAGTCCAGAAGGACAGGGTTAACTAAAAGAACAGAAGCTGTATATAAACTCTATTGCAATAAACAAGTTCATCTGCCAACATACTAGAAGATGATCACTATAAACATACAGTAGCGCAGACCTAGCTATCTGTCACTGTGCATGTGAGATAATAACAATAGGACAGAGACTCGTCTGTCACTAGGATTCAGATCAAGAAGTTATGGGCAGCTACAGTTAAACTGGAAGAACATGGGAACAATTGCCTAATAGTCTCTGTTTCTGGTCTGGGTTCACCAACAGTTCTTCCATAGACAGGGCATGTATCTCAGACTTTTTTTTATCTCTCTTCTTTCTCATTCTAAAGTTTCCAATCTAACCACCCAGAGACAGGATTTGCTATTCATGATTAATTATGTGATAAGCAGCACTGTTTTTTGCAAATACAGATAGCAGAGGGCAGCAGATCCCTACACATTGAACTCAACAGGCATCCTCGTGGAGTTACATGCTCAGGTTTATATGAGGTGGTATCAAAAAGTTTTGAGACTAGCTCTGTTTACAAAAAAGTACTTTATTTATCTGTTTACACACTATCACCTTCAAATTAGTCCACTTACACAACAATACAACACTCCCAGCGTTCCTGTCACTTCTGGAATGTGTCCTGGAAGTCTTCTTTTTGAAGCATCTTCTGCAATTCACGCTGGATCTCCTCAATGGTGTGTGAAGTGAGATCATGTTCTTTCCGGTGAGAAACTCATGTGTGAGAGAGCTCAGTGACAAGGTGATTTGTTGTCATGGAGCATGCAGTTTTTCACATTTGCTCTTTGTTCTAACTTGCTGTCCGTGATGAAATAGCAGATGTGGTAACACACGTGGTCAGAATAGCGCCAGTTGCACAGCTCTCGATGTACACAGGACAATGTCTTTTGGCACACTGACTTATGAAGGTCAGTGCTCCCTGTGACTGTGCATGCAGCCTTGTGCTGCCATCTGTTGGCGTGTCTCAAAACTTTTTGATACCACCTCATAGTTAATTAGCAAAGATACCTCCAGATAAAAGATACAGCAAAGTCCAGTTGAAAGGGCCCTAGGTGATGATTGTAGGTACAATGTCTATTCTGGTTCTTAATAGCTGAATACTCTGTGGTGATGACGAGATCCTCCAGCCAGCACCCAATCAGCTTGGGATGCAGCTTCTTACTGACAGAGTCAGTTGCCTATCTATTCTGCTTCTCAGTCCCTAAAAGTTTCTAACTTGCTAGGTAACTGGACCTCTAGCTACCTATGAGCCATCAGATGCATAACCTGGCTTTACCCTATGCTGTTTACTGAGCCCTGAGCTAAAGCTAGCCAAAGAATCTCAGGCCAGAAGGGACAGCAGTTAACTAATGTTACAGAAGCTGCATATAAACTCTATTTTAATAAAGATATTCACCTAATAAAATACTACAAGGTGACCTCTATGCACATTCATTAACACAGACTATCTGGTACTGTGCTTGTGAGATGACAATAGGCAGAGAAACCTCTGTCACCAGACTACAGATCCACACAGAAGCTATATCAGTTAAACTCAGAACACGAGAATGCTTGTCTAATAGTCTCAGCTTCTGGTCTCCTGTTCCTGCATGAAAGGCCATGTCATCCATTCTATCTCTTCCTACTGGAAACTCCTCTTTAAAAAGTATCACATTCCTTCAGTCATGGTTTCTGACACAGCTAGCAAGGAACGGAAGAACCTGTTTATAACCAACTAACTTTGATAACGTCAACTAGAGGGAAGCAGTTCCCTACAGTACATTGTCAGCACATTGTCAATGTGTGTTGCACATTTCACAGGGCCTGCTTCAGAACAGAGGTGCTGAGGAGTTCCAGGAAGCAAAATAAGTACAGGAGTTACAGCTTGCAGGCAGAAAGTTGCTATGGGATATGTAGCCATTAAAAAGTCAAACATCAAAACTAAACCAATTACAAGAGCAGAAGAGAAGCCACAATGCATACAGAGATTCCAGGAAGTTCATGAGAAGGAAGTTCAAGAGATGGCCAGCATATAGGCAATCACATCAGAGGAGGTTTTTCAAGTGAGCTTATATTTACACCTGGGAACAATACTGGAATTTTAATTGTGTATGTACAGTATGTGTGTTCAGTGAGTATGCATGTGTATGCAGCGTGTACCGTTTAATGCATGAGTGTACAGTGTGTATGTAAGTGCACAGGCTGTACTGCTGTGCTATGTAAGTGCTGGTGATGAAATGAATCATGGAAGGTGCTGTGCCCTGGGCTATATATACTTCTGACTCCTGCACTGTGTGCTTCACCTATTCCTGACACCAGCACTCTGCACATTACCTACACCTGACCCCTGCACTATGTGGCTCGCCCACTCTAGACCCCTGCACGTTGTATGTCATATACTCCTGATATCTGCACTCTGCTCATTACATATGTCTAACCCCTACACTCTCTACAAAAACTCACGTTTTAAGCCCCTCCCAATGTTGACATAATTTTGTCAAATCCACCATTCACCGTAGTTTGCTTTGCACACTGTGGTTAGACCCGCCCACCACTCCATCCCCTTCTCTGCCCCCATTTTCAAAAATTATGGTTTTTAAGGTGATCAGATTTCCAGACTGAAATCCAGTGACACTCTAATGACCATGTCTCCTTTTAATGGAGTGGAGTGGATAGGAGGACAGGGCGATATGCCACACTGAAAGAGGGGTGTGCCCAAATTGTGCTAGCAGTGAAAGTGGCTTAAAGGAGTACAGGTAAAACCTAATGCCTCGTACACATGGTGCAACGGTCGTACAACCGTACGTTCAAATTTTGTACAAAATCGGCTGTTGAAGGTTATGTCTAGCGTACTGACATGAGTCAAGTAATTGTACAACAAAGCCAAATGTAATGACGTGTTCTGAGCGTATAAAGAGGACGTTCAGGTGAATGTGATTTGTGAATTAGGAATATAGGTTTACGCAAACTGACACTTCCGGGCATTCCTGACTTCTGAGCATGCATGTTTTGCACTTACATCTTTTGTTGGGCCAACTTCTGTACACACTAGTCAACAGTCGTACAACATCTTGTTGTACAACAAAAGTTTTCTAGTCTGCTCAGCCAACTTCTGTTGTACCACTGTTGAACGTCGACTGTTGTAATCCCGCATACTAACAGTTGGATTATCATACAACAAGCTGTTGTAAGACCGTTGTTGTATGACCGTTGCATCGTGTGTACGGGCCTTAAGCCTTTTCTGTTCTGGGTCATATGCATGTAATGCATTTTGTTGGAATACTAGGTCTATGGATTATCATGACAATAAATGAGCAACAAACAGGCAGCCATGACAATACCCAGACAAAAGGGGTACAATGGAGGTCATAATGACATGCTTCTACCCGCTGGACAGGTCAAGTATAAGTGCAGGCATCAGTAATAAAGTAACAAACAGTTTAGCAGTCAGTAGTATTTAACACAAGGTGCAGGGGTCAGTAATAAGTAATGCAGAGTTCAAAGGTCACTAATATGTAATGCACAGTGCAGGGGTCAGCAGTAAGTAATGCAGAGGTCAGTAGTAACACACAGTGCAGGGGTCAATAATATGTAATACAGAGTTCAGAGGTCACTAGAATGTAGTGCACAGTTCAGCTGTCAATTGTAAGTAATGCAGAGTTCAGGAGCCAGGAGCAAAACAAAGTGAAGGGGTCAGTAGTAAGTAACACAAAGTGCAGAGGTTAGTAGTAGATAATGCAGAGTACAGTACTAAGTAACACAGTGCCCAGGGGTTAGCAGTAAGTAATGAAGAATGCAGAGGTTAGCAGTAAGTTACAGTAATCTACCAGGCAAATTTTTCTTATTGGTTGTTATCACTCTGTATCTCAGGGTCTGGGGATGCAATTGGAGAATCGGGGACACAATTTGGGACACTTTGGTCATGGGAACGAAAACAGGGATGTCTGGTCATCCTGTTGTAGATCTCTTTTAAATCTATGCCTTGGCATTCAATCTGCATAGATATTTAGGGGAAAAAATAATCACAACTAATAAGTAAATGTCTATGCAGATATAAACTTGTTGACATAGATGACTGTACATATGTTTTATGATCAAAAATTGCAATGTGTATGTACTGCATTGTGAAAAAAAATTACATTTGTATAAATACTCATCACAAATGGCTACTACCCACAATGACTGGAGATTAGAGATGCTCTTGAACAAAATGGAAATCATGTATCTCTACAACAGCTTAAAAATACATCAAGCTACTAGAATTTACACACTTAGATTTAAAAAATAGGAGCCCATACATTAACTGGGTTAAGAGTCCATATATTATACAAATACTGCAGCATCATTGATTATTTAGAATAATTCAGGTAAGCTTACAAAACTTAAGTGACCTCAACAACTATAGAAAAATAGAGCAATAACTTTGTCTGGTGACACATATTTCCTGTTAGACTACACTGTAGGTACTTTCATTTAGGATCTGCGGGAAGGCATTGCTATTATCCTTCGGAAGAGATTATATGGCCTTCCTTCATTTATTTTCCGCAGCTGATCTGCTCTAGTGAAATGAAAGACCTGCAAATGACATTTCTGTTGCTTTTGTAGAGTGTAAGCATTTCTCTGAGAATTGTTGATAGTGATAACCCTGGGTACCTCTACGTGTTACAATTACGTTGTACTCTATGTTGCCATCTGTCCAACTATCAGACTAATACCTTAAAGCTGCTTATAACTACTGCTTAACTTATTTCTCATTCTCTTGCAAGGAAAAGCCTGAGTCACAATGGTGCCCTGTTTAAGACGAGATTATTATAGTGAGTCACTACACCACTCAGATAAGGACTTCTGATATTCATTCTTTGGCAACAACTGTAAATATTGCAGTTCTGGTAAAATGGGATGCTTGCGTGGAGCTTTGAAATTCTATATATTTATATTCTACACAAGAGTAGCTTTGGTTTTCTGAATGGCAGTAACAACAGACAAGAGAAATATGAATTTCTATAGGTAATAGATTCACAGCTGGAACTGCAAAGGTTTTCAGATCATGCTGGGATCGCAAAGGTTGCATATACATTGTTTATCCATTCACTTACAGTATGATTGCTGTAGGCCAAACACCCCTCGGTTCGCTACACACCAGAACTCTCGAACATCGCAAACATTTGGACTCCAAACCCCATTGAAGTCTATGCAGTCCAAACTTGAAAAATCAAAAGTGCCCATTTTGAAGGGTTATATGCAAGTTATTGGCCATAAAAAGGGTATGAGGGTCTATGTACTGCCCTGAGGGATATGTATCAATGCAAAAAAAATTTTTTAAAAAGATCATTTTTAAAGGATCAGTGATTTAAATGATGATTAAAGTGAAACAATAAAAATGAAAAATTCCTTTAAATATAGTGCCCTAGTCTGCCTGTAAAGTGGCGCATCTGTTCCGTGTATAGAACCTGCTGCAGCAGGGGCGTGGCTTGACACGCAGCGTGGGTGGCGGCTAGATAGAAGAGCTCTGTGGATCCTTTGGCTCCTACGGGCTCTCCAACAACACCTTTCACTCTGAAATGAGCCGACTCGCCCGATACAACTCAGGCAACAGGACCCGGCGCTTTGTTGCACTTTCCAGGAACCGTAGCATACAAGACATATTTAAATCACAGCCATGACACAGAGAGGCCTCCAGCAAGATGGCGCAGCCTCGCAACAACGAGGAATACAGTGAGGACTCACAGTTTGCCTACAAAGATTGGGTAAGAGACACTACTCCCATTGAACACTCCCTCACTCTCACCGCTATGATGAACATAGCGGCAGACATTAAAAACACATTTTCCTCTGCCATCACAGAGCTGAAGGCAGATATTCTCTCCATATCTGAAAAACTGGAAGGGGCGGAAGGAGCAGGGAACAGGAGAGACAGGGCCATCGCTCGCCTGGAAAGAGTCACAGACTCTCACTCAGCCCACCTCATAGATATAAATCACCATTTAGAGGATATGGACAACAGGGGTAGAAGACATAACAATAGGGTTTGAGGTGTCCCTGAATCTGTGAAACAGAGTGATATTATTGGGGCCCTAAAAGGTGTGTTTAACAATCGGCTAGAACATCAACTCCCCCCTCCCCCTCCTCCCTTCTCACTTTCCCTTCTCCCCTCTTCCCTTCCCTTTCTCCCCTTTCCCCCAGCCCTTGTCCTGTACCCTTTCCTCACCCCACCCTTTCCCCTCCCTACCCATCTCCTCCCTCCTTTCCTATGGGTACCCTCCTCCCTTCCCTGTTTTTCCCCCACTTTTTTCCCTCCCAAACTCGAGGCTATTCTCATGCTTGGCACAAGTCCCCAGTTATCTGTAACATTTCCTCCCTGGTCCGGTTCACACTATTTTTTTTACCTTCATGTGGGGATCTTTGTTACCATGGACACAATTACTCTGGATCTTAACTCCTTGCCGACTGCCGATCGGCAATTGACAGCGACAAGGTGGCTCGTGATCGCAAATCGGCGTCATACGACGGCGGCCGCGATCAAGAGCCTAGTGAGCGCGCGCGCGCCGCCGGAGGCGCGCCCGCACGCTCACTGTGTTTGGGGAGGGCCAGGGAGCGGGTGCGGCGGCTTCGATTGCCGCCGGCTACCCGCGATGGTCCCCCCGGAGTGAAGGAACGGAGGTCCGTGTATGTAAACACGGACCTCCGTTCTGTGAAGGGGGAAGGGCTGTGATCACAGCCTTCCTGTATACGGAGGCTGTGACCACTTCCCTTCCCCAGCTAGGGCAGTCCCCCCACAGTTAGAACACGCCCAGGGAACACTGTTAACCCTTAGAGCCCCCCCTGCAGGTTAACCCCTTCACTGCCAATGGCATTTACACAGTAATCAGTCCATTTTTATAGCACTGATCGCTGTATAAATGCCAATGGTCCCAAAAAAGTGTCAAAATGGTCCGACATGTCCGCTGAAATATCGCAGTACCGCTAAAAATCGCAGATCGCCGCCATTACTAGTAAAAAAAATAAAATAAATAAAAACCCCAAAAATTAATTCTCATCATCCGTAAACGTGACCACTTTTGCGCAAACCAATCAATAAACGCCGATTGCGATTTTTTTTTATCACAAATATGAGGAAGAATATAAATCGGCCAAAACCGATAAAAAAAATGTTTTTTTTATATATTTTTTTGGATTTGTATGTTAGCAAAATGTAAGAAATTTGGGTTTTTTTGCAAAATTGTCGCTCTTCTTTTGTTTATAGCGGCGATCAGAAATGATGCAGAGGTGATCAAATACCACCAAAAGAAAGCTCTATTTGTGGGAAAAAAAGGACGCAAATTTAGTTTGGGTACAACGTCGCACGACCGCGCAATTGTCAGTTAAAGCGACGCAGTGCCGAATCGCAAAAAGGGCTCCGGTCCTAAAGCTGGAAATCCTTCCGGGGCTGAAGTGGTTAATATTGCTTATCTTCTATATATTTAGTGCTGTGCTCCTTATGTCTCCCATGTTCGCTGTGGGGGAATAGCCTTAGGCCTTGTTCTGCGGCCCAGGATCTGAGATCACCTGCATTTGGGTAAGCAGACACTTATATGAATACTTACTTAGTCCCAGTACCTTTTACATCTCGATATAGACTGTATATTCCATGATTGTATATTATGATGTCTGTACTCTATCTCCGTAGATCCCACTCTACTCTCCTGAAGATGCGGAACTCTAGAGAATAAGTAGAACTCTGCTGGGATCTCTAGAGCCTCTGATCTCATCAGAGAGCTACAAGTAAAGCCTCATCTATGTACAGGGGCTGCTGTTCTTGATTTTATTGTACATGTTCTAGTATAGATTGTGTCTATTTGTATTTGTAATTTTCAATACATTGTTATTTTTTTTAACTTCTTGTATAATCCTTGGGTGTCGGAATAGTCCATGCTTCACTAATTTTGCTGTGGCCTGTTACTGGGACAGCCCACATCACCTCCCATTTACTCAATTGATATGGATGATGGCACCCCGTACCATGTCCTTTACCCCATAAGGCTCTCTGTCATTTTAGAACATCAACTGGATGCACAGATTGACTTTGAAAGGGCACACAGGGCTCTGAGACCCAGACCAGCAGAATCTGCACCTTTCAGGGATATCATCTGCTGCCTTCCCAATTTTGCCCTAAAAGAAATGTAGAAAGATTCCACAAGCTTTGGAGGCCTTGGTTCCTCTTTAAAATTCTCTGATTCATTCAAAAGGATGCAAAATGGTTGAAGAGCTTCGAACACCCTTAGTAAACTTATTCACCTTTTTCTTTTGAGAGATAATCTCTGTAGCTATGTCAGGATGTATATGAATAACATTCACATAACAGATGTTGGCTTAAACCTATGATTTTAACTGATTTCCTTTCCCCACATAAGACTATGTATGATCATATTGTGCCTTATTGCGTATCCTTTCCTGCCCTTACCTATTGCTCTCTGGGCTTCGGCCCCTTTTTCTCAATTCTACCCCCCGCCCCCCTTTCTATGACTATTTCTTATCTTCATCACTATCACTGTTCATCTTCTCTATTACTCTAATGGAAAAAAATAAAAATGTTCTGCTTGTTCTCAAAGTAATGTTAATTGAGTCACTGTTTGATTCACCATTTTATTTTGATATATCACCTAACTCTACTTCATGTAACGTTAATTACTTGGTCTGCGATTTATGTAGCCCAGATTTAATAGATAATTGGAAATTTACATGTTTTATTTTTCTTAGACACATTCTTGTGCTGTACTTTCATACTGTCTAATAAAACTTTTATTGGAAAAAAAGAAAGAACCTGCTGCAGCAAAACTGACATATATAAAGAAAAAATAACATTTAAATTAATTTTCCCTGTAAGCTTTCTTTATTTTAAAAACAACGACTTGGGGAGCCAGTCTATATGATGAAGCCACAATTTGGTGCACTCGGAACAAGATTAGAGATTTTTTGGATAAAATCTGGTGTCTCTTTGGGAGACTTTGGATGGAAATAATACATGTTTGCACCACAGTGAGCATGCCTTATGTGAAGAAGCCAAATTATAGTACACTCAGGCCAAGATTAACTTTTTTTATATAAAGTCAGTGACCTCATTATCATCGCCCCCTCCATCCTCATCACTGCAGCCAACTTGGCAATACCCTGCAGATGGGGGGACATGTCTTCCAATTTGTTGTTTATCAGTGTTCTCCCCTCTCTGTAGGCTCATGTTACTCCCTTTCTCAACCTCAGAACCAACATCAGAATCAAGTAATGCCTGTGCATTGTCAAGAAGCAAGTGTCTGACACTGTGTTCAAATAATTCAGCTGACTCCTCCATGCATGATGCTGGGGCAGGAGTAGCTGTGGATGAGGAGGCAGAAAAAGCCGATCTGGCAGTTGCAGCGAACTGCGCACTAGTCTCAGCTTGGGTGATAGAGGATGAGGAGGATGAGGATGGTTTAGTAAGCCAGTCCACCACTTCCTCTGCATGCTGTGTCTGGATAACATGGGTAACATCACTAAACAGAGACAAATGTGCCCTGCCTGAGGACAGACCATGTCCACCTTTCCCTGTGGACATAGACGCTGCTAGCCCTCCGCATAGTGGCATGGGAATGTCTGCCTCTCCTTGTTGGCCCCCCAGACATAATGGGAGGGGAGGCTTATTACTCAAATTTAATAGAAACTGGGAAATGTGTGATTGGATGCACTTTATTGAATGAAAAGTAGTGTTTGGTACCCTTTAAATTGAGGACTGACGCTTACAGAAATGTAACATCTATAACAAAAAAGTTAAAAAGGGGGAACATCAGCATTGCAGTCAGAAAACATGAGGCTGACAATTTTAAAAAAAAAGGGGCAAGGAGGGGGCAAAAAAAAGACCAAAAAAAACAGAAACCACCCTCCGCAAATTCTGAACAAATTCGAACTTTTGCTCGGCCCGAACCTCGCCAAACACTAGCAACTAACAGATGAACAATTTATGATATGTTTCCTGGTGTACAAGGTTTAAAAGGCCCCTTGCACATGGGGATCAGAATTTACTGACGTTTACTCAGAAACTTGTTGACAGAAAGTCCCTAAGTTAAAAAATTGTGTGTTAAGACCTTGAGAAAAGTTGAATATAGGCGTGTAAAGTAGAGTTGAGCGAACACCTGGACGTTCGGGTTCTGCTGGTCCGTCCGAACTTCGGGACAAAGTCCGGGTCCGGACGGAACCCGAACGATCGCACGGACAACGAACCCCATTGAAATCAATGGGGACCCGAACTTTTAGGCACAAAAATGGCTGTAGGAAAGTCATGGAAAGCCCCAGAGGGCTGCAAAAGGAAGTAAAATGGGGGTAAGGGTAGGGCAAGTGCCCTACAAAAAAATGGGGACAGGGAAATAACTTTAAATATTTTAAAAAAAATAAAAACTTAAAAAATGCAAAAATGGAGGTGAATGTGGATCATCTTCAAACTGTGTCTGAAAAGTATTAATTAACGGTAGAAGCCATATAACTGTTCTAAAATCATCTTCAAACAAGGGCAAGTGCCCTAAAAAAAATGGGGAGAGGGAAAATAAATTAAAATCAAATTTAAAAAATGGGAAGGGGGGTGGATGTGGAGTAGGAGTCTAGAGGTTGACTAGGCCGT
>BLSH010303539.1:12178-22377 GCA_018402905.1 Glandirana rugosa | reverse complement strand
GATTAAATACCACCAAAAGAAAGCTCTATTTGTTTGAAAAAAAGGACGCAAATTTCATATGGGTAACGTGTTGCATGACTGAGTAATTGTCATTCAAAGTGTGATAGCGCTGAAAGCTGAAAAATGGCCTGGACAGGAAGGGGGTTTTCGTGCCCGGTACTGATGTGGTTAAAGATGGAACGTCACTTCCGGTTGGTCTTGATGCACAATGTGGTAGTAGTAGTGGTGGGGGATCTTGGATGAGTTCCCACACTTTTTTTCCCAGGACTTGACCCCTGACTAAACTACTGAAAACCTTGTACCTACGTTGTACAAATTTTATAGTTAGTGGATGCCAACTAACCATTTTATGCTCCTCCTCGCTTGTTCGTTTTCATATCTTCCCCTCCCTCTGCCCCACTTTTACCACCCCTACTTGTCTTTTTTTTTTTTTTTTAATATTTGTAACATGCAATTTCCTTTTGTTTTGAACCTTGTATTTTTGTCTTAGTTGACTAGTCTGTATGAAAATTTGAAAAGCATACAATTAAAACTATCTAGATAGAAAGAGAGGTGCAGTAACATCAGTATTTATTAAACGAATACGGTTAAAAACACTCACAGAAAGGTAGTGTAAAACAAGCTCATCATGCCACACAGACGGTAGGTAGGTGCCGGATCGGTCTCCTATCAGGGCTCTCCTGGATCCTCACTGGCAACCAGCAGCAGAGGGAAACATAGATGACAAGATGGCCGACCGACTTCCAGGACCAGCTTGGAGCACATGCACTGGAAATGATGTCAGAAGGGTGCGGTTACAAGGGGGCAAACCATCAGGTTTGACAAAGGAGCATCTGCACATGCCCTGAAACATGTAACTGCCCCCTTCTGTTTTTAATAAATACTGGTGTTACTGCACTTAGAAGCACTTCCCTTTCTATTGCTCTTTCTCTAGGGCAGTGATGGCAATCCTTGGCACCCCAGATGTTTTGGAACTACATTTCCCATGATGCTAAAGTACACTGCAGAGTGCATGAGCATCATGGGAAATGTAGTTCCAAAACATCTGGGGTGCCAAGGTTCACCATCACTGCTCTAGAGCTTGCTTCTACCTCTTTGAGTGCTGCTCAAGTGCCCTTTCTGCATCCTCTAATTGTTCTAATCCATTTGGACGGGAGCCCAGAGAACCAGGATATCCAGAGGTTCCATTCATACAGAAACACCCTATATACCTCCTCCTTTCCAATTAAAACTATCTGTTTTAAAAATATGGTGTCTGCCTGCTCTCTCCATCTTCATCTGTCCCCAATAGAAAATATTTATATTTTGTCCAACTGATCTGTAAAATTTAGAAGTTCTGTATCCAAAAAAATAACAGTTCAATGTAAATAAAAATGAGCCTTTACTATATATATATATATATTACTATAATTTGTTTTGTTTTTTCTAACAACTGCCTCATCTCTAGAATGTGGGTTTGTGGTTTTGATTTATTTTGGCGCACTCTGGGTTAACATTTTGTGAAACTTTGCACAAAATACAGTGTGTTACTGAAAAGAAGTGTTGACACCGTTTGGCAATTTGTATAGTTGATAGTGCTAGATTTATATTTTTTCAAAGTACTGTATATACTGTACTTTGCAATAGATTTTAGCTATATTGTTCCTGCAACTTCCAGAGCTCAATTATGGTCTGTCATCACTACACCAAACTATTGTTTTCTTTAAAAACTACATAATAAATCTTTTTTCATTTTGAAATCTACCATGTTGGGTTGCTAAAACTGTATGTAAGCCAATGAATATGTAATAGCAAACTAAATGATTACATGTGACAGTTATGTGATGATACAATACGATGTCACTAGTGCTGTCCCTGGAAAATGTATTGTTTTGTGAAACCATGTACAGCTTTATGGCACCCCCCAAGCATGTCATTTGAAAGATTTTTGTATTTTCAATTTTGTCCCTTAAGCCACCTGAAAAGATCCTCTTCCTGCTTTACAAAAGATTAAAAATTCAGATTCAGAATTTTGGTCATGTTCACCAAATGTGTGTTGAACTGAACCCAAGTATGTTTAATTCATCCTTACCAATCACAATAGAATATATGAGAATGTTTGCTGCATCTATGTTTTAAAGATCAGGCCTATTATGACACTTTTTGTTTACAAGTAAAAATCTGTATTTTGTTGCTAGTAAAGGTATACCCGGTAGTAAACTGTAAAATAATGACATATTGTCCTAGTTAGGTGGTTGGCAAGTTGTTGCATGTTAACATAAGGAGAAATTAAAGTGGAGCTCCACCCAAAAGGGGAAGCTCCACTTGTCTGCCTCCTCTCCCCCTCCGCTGCCACATTTGGCATCTTTTGGGGTGACGCGGGAGTGGGTACCTGGTTTTGAGAGCCAGAAGTTCGCCCCCCTTCTTCCCCCACAGCCAGCCCTTTTACAAGTGTAGCATGCTTTGTGCATGCATAGCAGAAAGACTGTTTTCCTTAGTCAAGTTGGTGGCACCATTGAAAAATCGGCTCAGGTGAGGACACCGCTGGATTCCTGGACAAGTTGTTGCATGTTAACATAAGGGGAAATTAAAGTAGAGCTCCACCCAAAAGGGGAAGCTCCACTTGTCTGCCTCCTCTCCCCCTCCGCTGCCACATTTGGCATCTTTTGGGGCATTGTGGGAGTGGGTACCTGGTTTTGACAGCCGGAAGTTCACCCCCTTCTTCCGCCACAGCCGGCCCTTTTACAAAGTGTAGCGTACTTTGTGCATGCATAGTAGAAAGCCTGTTTTCCTTAGTCAAGATGGCGACGCCATTGAAAAATCAGCTTGGGTGAGGACACTGCTGGATTCCTGGACAGAAAAGTGCTTTAATATTAAAGGTTTTTAGCTGCTGACTTGTAATTTTTTGGAGGGGAGCCTGGAGCTCTTCTTTAAGAAGCCTTTAGTTGTGCTTTCACCATAATAGATTGTACAAATAAAGTTTATTCCACCATTTGCGGACTGATCGTTATACAATGTTTCTACTTATTTATCTATATGTGAATGATCTATACCGTATCCTGGGATTTGATACAGTTTGACAGCTTTCCTTTTATTTTTTGGAGTAATCTCAATATAGCAACCAACAAAAAGACAATGCTCCAGTACCCTCAGCAGGTCAAGGTTGGTTTAATGCAATGTCAGACTTGCATGCTGTAAACACTACAAATGACAATGTACTGTAGATGTATGGAGGATTGCAGTCTATAGAAACAGACAATTACATTTCAGCTATCCTGAGCCTACAAACATGTGATTTCTATCCTACTGTTCTGGTGACAGACAATCCCATCCCCTATGGGTGCCTGGTTGCACAAAATTGGTGGTATTTGTGCAATGGAAGAGATCTTGGGGTCTTCCAACAATAGGGAAGACGAATTTCTGAAGACCAGATATTATTGGTTCGACTACACCTTTTCTGCCAGCTACTCAGCTGATCTGGCTTGGTGAGAATTTTCTTGCCTTCTGACAAGGCCCTGGTTCTTTGTGTCCCCGGGACGCTGGGAACACCAGCGTCACCTCTGCTGAGAGGGAGGCTTGGGAAGCAAGCTACCTACACTAGGAAATACAACCCGATGCGCTCGAGCGTGCTGACTGAGCCAAAGGGATTAAGGGGATTCACCCATACCCTGGCGGGGGCTATTCAATCGCTTGCGGTAGATACAGGTACCTGTAGCCATCCCTCAAGAGGGACGCTCTAAACAGGGAACTGTTGGAAATCAAGGTATGGATTTGTTTGTTTAACATACATATAATTATATGGACCTGTGATAATGCAAGACCTCAATGTTTCACATATGGACAGTGAAGCATTACATATCGGTCAATACATTAATTGGACTAATATAACCGTCTGACAGTAGGGTTTACCTACACATTCATCTTCATTATCTTCAGCCTACCCAGTCACCAGTCTGTAAAGAGATATTTATTTTCATCTTCTGTCTGCGATTAATGACCATGTTGACTTGGTTACTCTAACCATCTAACAGCAGAATCCTACCTACTTACATATCTTTATTGCCAACAACCTACCTGGCCATCTGTCTGCAATGACACTATTATTTATATATCAATTTTGCATTTTACGACAGTGACGGGCGGTCTACATCGTTTGTTTGGCCTAATGAGATTTTTCATCATTCCCTGGGACCGCCATAACTTCATCTACGGTCATTAGCACGCCGGTATTGGTAGAGCAGTGACTCTACTTGGTTAATATCCCCACACGTCCGGACGTTGTTTGTTTTTAATTGTGTTTGTCTCCCCAATTGTGTATGTCTCAGTGTGTCTAGGTTATGCAGCCTGGAAGACCTATGGTCTCCCTAGGACTGCGTGGTGGTACTTTAATTCTGTGTGAACATGTTTAGGTGCATTAACTATTGTTCAATTTACCTGCCATTTATGAAAGCCTAATATATTTTTTCAATATATTGGTCATTGCCCTTCCCTCTTATATTAACCTCTATGGTTTTTGGGGTCTTCCCAGAAACACATCTTGTTTTTATGGGAACACCCCTGGCCGACCACCACACCATGAACCTTAATCCCCTGCTTTTTTCTGCTCCTCCGTGACTTCCTTCCCCCTCTTTTTTTTTACCAACTCTACCATCCCATGGATGTGATGAGCAGCCCTGTGCTCTTTGCCTAACTCATACGCTGACACCTACGTCACGTCTTATACGAGTTGTATTTGGTCTACATCTCTTCACCTATTGGCCTAGCTGAGCCATTTGAGAGTTGATTAGACACTATTCTTCATTATGTGTCACATTTGAGGAGTTTATTTTCTTCTTCTTTTTGCTTATTTGCTCCTGTTTACATAGCAAAACGTGACTTATGGTTGCAATGGGTTTCTGTACTTTACACATAATTATTGCACTTACCTGCCTCATCTATTCCCCATCTTCTCTTCAGCAGAAAGTGTAGATCCAAAATTATTATACTGTATCGCTGTGCACTTTTGCACCTTACCTTTTTTTGAAACAAGTACAAATTTGCTACTATTTAGTGTTCAAGGTGCTAATAACGTTGGAAGGATATATATTTTTTGTGTAATGTACAAAGGTTCCTTGAGGCTCAAACAGCAGATAACAGAACAAACAAAAAAGGCTGTGAAAAAAAAGAAAATCACTGCTTTATTCTGTACAGGATATCATGTGAGCATAGCACAGTAAACAAAGTCTGTAAAGTGTATAGCAACAGTAGTAGTGAACCCAGCTGCATGCCTATTAGTTACACTATATTACCAGAAGTATTGGGACGCCTGACTTAAAGCGTTTGTTAACCCCAAAAAAACATTTTATACAAGTCTCTTAACAACCACTTTAACACGCACATGAGCTTTCATGGCATCCCAGTCTTAGTCCGTAGGGTTCAATATTGAGTTGGCCCACCCTTTGCAGCTATAACAGCTTCAACTCTTCTGGGAAGGCTGTCCAAAAGGTTTAGGAGTGTGTCTATGGGAATGTTTGACCATTCTTTCAGAAGCGCATTTGTGAGGTCAGGCACTGATGTGGACGAGAAGGCCTGGCTTGCAGTTTTACGCTCTAATTCATCCCAAACGGGTTCTATCGGGTTGAGATCAGGACTATGTGCAGGCCAGTCAAGTTTCCCCACTCCAAACTCGCTCATTCATGTCTTTATGGACCTTGCTTTGTGCATTGGTGCACAGTTATGTTGGAACAGGAAGAGGTCATCTCCAAACTGTTCCTACAATGTTGGGAGCATGAAATTGTCCAAAATGTCTTGGTATGGTGACGTCTTAAGAGTTCCCTTCACTGGAACTAAGGAGCCAAACCCAACCCCTGAAAAACAACCCCACACCATAATCCCCCCTCCACCAAATGATTTGGACCAGTGCACAAAGCAAGGACCATAAACACATATTGTAGATGAGCGAGTTTGGGGTGGAGGAACTTGACTGGCTTGCACAGAGTGCTGAACTCAACCCAATAGAACACCTTTGGGATGAATTAGAGCAAAGACTGCAAGTCAGGCCTTCTCATCCAACATCAGTGCCTGACCTCACAAATGCACTTCTGGAAGAATGGTCAAACATTCCCATAGACACGCTCCTAAACCTTGTAGACAGCCTTCCCAGAAGAGTGGAAGCTGTTATAGGTGCAAAGGGTGGGCCAACTCAATATTAAACCCTACGGACTAAGACTGGGATGCCATTAGAGTTCATGTGTGCGTAAATACAGGCGTCCCAATAGTTTTGGCAACATAGTGTATATAGAAGGTATTGGGTTTACTGTATGTTAATTGTTTTATATTTCAATTAATTATAATGTATGCAATGCAAACGTTTTTAGTGTAAGAAAACAGTGTAAAAAATAATTCAACATAAACACAGAATCAATTGTTGCTGGTGGATTTCACTTCAGTGCATACTACATGAAATGCATAATGAGGGCGGCACAGTGGTGTAGTGGATAGCACTTCCGCCTTGCAGCAAAAGGGTTGTCATGGTCGGTTTGAATCCCGATCACAACACTACCTGCCTGGAGTTTGCATGTTCCCCCTGTGCCTGCGTGGGTTTCCTCCGTGTGCTCCAGTTTCCTCCCACACTCCAAAGACATGCTGGTAGGTTAATTAGATCCTGTCTAAATTGGCCCTAGTATGTGTATCTATGAATGTGAGTTAGGGACCTTAGATTGTAAGCTCCTTATACAGCGCTATATAAGTACCTGAAATAAATAAAATAAATAACAGACTAGGTAAGGGGTAGGCAACCTACAGCTCTCCAGCTGTTGTAGAACTACATTTCCCACGAGGCATTGCAAGGCTGATGGGTACAATTACTCCCAGATGCATGATGGGAATTTTGTAGTTTTGCAACAGCTGGAGGGCCGCAGGTTGCCTACCCCTGCACTAGGTAGTAGAACATGTTCAGAATTTAGGCCTCATTCACGTGGCATTTTAGCTACGGCAAGAATCCAACAGGTTTCTGCAGCTGGATTCAAAGGTGCTCAGTCCAGTCTGGTGACAGGTTGACAGCAGCTGCAGCTGTCCTATGGTGTTTTCCAATGTAATCTTACATGGAACGATTACGTGGGGCTGGGGTAAGGGACAGATGATCACACAAACAGCTTGTGTCCAGGGACAATCATCTGTCTCTCAACATAGATCATTTTTGTAAAAAGCTATTTTAGGCTAGTAAGAAAGTACCTCATCCCTTTGCAAACATTACCACAAAACAAGAACCTTATTATATTGGACTTTACTGGTACCAAGAGAGGAACACCTCACCTTATATTGTATAAAATAATAATGTTTATTACAAAAAAATACTCTCCTTGGACAACATTCGCCACATAATAGAACACCACCAATACATCTTTGCTATATGTTCGAAGAGGATGACATGTATAGCAGCTAATTGCTTCCTCGGGACCTCAATATGTTAGCAGCAAAGTAATTTGTCCTATCCAAGAGAGAGGGTACAATTATCACAATTATCAGTACATTTACATATATCAGAAAAACTAGGTAACATGCTGTGTCTACTGCACCACCATCTTTGTGCAATGCTCTTATGGTGATATGTAAGTGCATATCACCATAAGAATTGCACAAAGATGATGGTATAAATGCAGTGCAGAATAGAAATATTGTATGGTATATCAGGATTAAGTGTATGACATATACACCTACAGTCCTATAGATAGAAACAAAGATCAATAGCCAATTGAACAACATTAAACAGGCTCAGTTCTTATGCCATCAGGATATGTCTATATTATAATCACTTACTTAGTTGTAAATCATGCAGAAGGATCAATACAATAGGTTTAAAAGAGATATAATTCTCAACATTTCTCCAAAAGAAGATTCATTTTTAAAAAGTGACAGTTATTTAACCACTTGCACTTAAACCCCCATGCTGCCCAGACCAATTTTCGGCTTTCGGCGCTGTCGCATTTTGAATGACAATTGCGCGGTCCTGCGACGTTGTACCCAAACAAATTTTTTATCATTTTTTTCCCCACAAATAGAGCTTTCTTTTGGTGGTGTTTGATCACCTCTGTGGTTTTTATTTTTTGGGCTATAAACAAAGAGCGACGATTTTGAAAAAAGAACAATATTTTATGGTAAAAAAAATCTCAATCAGCGTATATTGATTGGTTTGCGCAAAAGTTATCGTATCTACAAACTATGGGAATTGATTTATGGCGTTTTAATTATTTTTATTTTTTTACTGGTAATGGCGGTGATCTGTGATTTTTATCAGGACTTTTGACACTTTTTTGGGACCATTGACATTTATACAGCGATCAGAAATGTAAATGTCCACTGATTACTGTATAAATGTCATTGGCAGGGAAGGGGTTAACACTAAGGGGGCAGTGAAGGGGTTAACTGTGTTCCCTGCATGTGTTCTAACTGTGAGGGGGCAGGGCTGGCCGGGACATAACAGATCTAACTGATCCCAGTGACAAGGATCAGTAGATCGCGCCGCCGCAGGCTGTGAGTGAGTGCGGGGAATGCGCAAAGAGGAAGATGTCCATAGATCAGAACTGGTTAAAGTCCAGTGAGATATAACATCTTTGCCAAACATTGGTTGGCCAACAGACGGTGGAAGCTGGTGTGTTTTTTTTGGGGGGCGGCAAACAATCCTCCCACCACCACTCCCCCACTCCCCCATCACGGACAGCACTGGAGCCCCCACATGTTTGGCCAGCCAGGTCATGAGCGGCACCCCCCTATTGGTCAGTCCGTAAGTCAGGGGCAGCACTTACCCAATATCAGGCGGCGGTGTCTTCAGCTACTCTCCAGGCTGCGGGCGGGTCGTGGTTTCCCAGCTTCTCCTCCCTCCTCCACCTGGCAGCCAATCGGATCACATCTCCTTTTGGCCAATTGGGTGATGGGTGTCATTTTTGGCTTCCTGATTGGCCAGGAGGAGGATCAGTGTGGAGATAGTGAATGTTCATTCGCTATTGTCACACAACTGGGAGCCTCTGCTTCAAAAAAACACTCCTGCCCCCATTGGAATCCATAGTACGGCGCCCTGTATGTAGATCAGGGGGCCTGGACGCATGGATAGGGGGAGCGGTGCCCGAGCGCCCCTAATGGACGGGCCCCCACTGTCACCAGATCTGTTAGATGTGGTCACATATATGTTTAAATCAAAGATAAACATCTCTTTTGCACCAAAGCTGGACATCTTAATCATGCAATGACAATACATTTCAGAAAAAGTGCAACTATAGCTACAATTTTTCTCTGACTTCAGCATCTCCCTCATAGCAAAGTGCTGGCTTGGTGGGTAAAATTAGGCACCAAACACTGCAATGTGGAGTATGAGGTGTGAGTTAAAAATAAAAAAGTAGTATGTGTATCTTTCTAAGACCCCAGACTCCATGGGTATGAAATATATATATATTTATTTTGCAGATTTAATGTGTGTTAGGCTCATTACAATATTGATTTTTAAAACAAAGAAGTCCTATACTTGTTATATGATTATCAAAGGCATGCACAGGGGGTGTGCCAGGTGTGCCTGGGCACACCCTGATCACTGTGCGGTGCCGATTCCCCCTACTGCCTGTGCTCCCCCCCCCCCCTTGTTGACCCCCCGCCGCCCCACAGTGCTGCTGGCTTCCCTCTTCCCCTTTCCCACTGCCTACTGCGGGGGATGTTTCAGGATGGAGAGCAGAGGAAGGGGCTAGTAAATATGTAATTTACTGGTCCCTTCCTTTTCTAAATGAACACACTCGCTCATTGTGTTTATTCATAACAGAAGCATAGTGAACGGTTCACTTTGCTTCAGTTTGTGAATGAACAGTAAGACACTCAGCACAGACCAATTTATTCACTTCCCCGGGCAGCTGAGGCTGCAGAGAAAGGCATCTGTGTTAGTGCTTTGAGGTGCACACCGTAATGCAATAGGCTGTGCACACCTATGATGGTCATTGTTTCATACTTGCATTTCTAATAGGTGGCTATTAACCACTTGCCGACCGTGTAACGTAGTTACACGTCGGCAAGTGGCACCCATTGTTGTGGGAGGACGTTATATAACGTCCTCCCACAATCGCGCTCCCGCGCGCCCCCGGCGAGGTTCGCCGGTAAATGGCCCTAGGCACTACGCGGCCCAGAGTATCTGGGCCGCCAGTGCCTACGAGGGTCCACGCGCGGGGTCCCCCGCGCGCCCTCGCGCTAACACCCTCCTGCAA
>BLSH010303499.1:2522-15730 GCA_018402905.1 Glandirana rugosa | reverse complement strand
TCGCTCCGTGAGACTGTGCGTGCGTGTAATCCATCCACGATCTATAATAACACTATAGAATAGTCTAGTTATAGACGCTAGACTAGTCTATATATAATCGCAGGAGGAATCTAATCCCAAGATTTTTTGCGTCACAATCGCCCTAGTCGGGTCTATTGACGATTGTGGACGCAAATCGGGGAGGCGGGTAGGGTCGGGTGGGTTCACGTCCTAGTTATCTAGCGACAGTGAATGGTTTGTGTCGTGTGTATAGACGTCACACTAGCGTGACTCACAGGCAAAAAAGCGCACCTGGTTGTCAGAGCCTGTGCACCTGGTTGTCAGAGCCTGTGCACCTGGTTGTCAGAGCCTGCTTCAAACGCTACCAAATTCACTGTCAGAATTCGCAGGGATCGGGTGTGATCTCTGCAAAGGCTGCAGATATGTGTGCTGTGTTTGGTAAGTGACAGCGATCTATTGATCCTGCACTTGGGTGGGCTGGGATGGGCGGAGGGGCTAAACGCAGGTGTTAGCAGTTATCTGGGCTGATCCCGCTAACACTGCGTTTTTTAGAACCCTAATCTAAGGAGGACGCTAATATATATCTGATCAGATCGCAGATATTGATCTGATAAGATATCACAATAATATCTAGCACCTACCTAATGTGCGTGCGTGTCAGAGTGCCTCGCTAACTGACCTTGCCTGGCATTTACACTGACCCTAACGCACACTAAAATCTAACTGGGGTCACCGCCGGGCGATCGGGGGTTAAAACCTATAAAAGGTAAATACGGCGGGTAATCTGATTGAAAACAAAACTATCTATCTAGCTAGCGTCACCCGTGACACTTATACGGTGATCACAGGTGACAGGGGGCAATCAAGGGGTTAAAAACTTTATTGGGGGGGCAGGGGGGATATTTTCACCTAACTAGGCCTAGTACTAGCCTAACCTAATACTGATTTAGTGTCACAAGGTCACATGTACAGCGATCGCTAAAAATCAGATCGCTGCACTATGTGATACTGTGACAGGGAGTGAAAGGGTTAACTGGGGGGCGATCAGGGGGCGATCAAGGGGTTAAATGTGCCTATGTGGCCTGGTGTCAGTGTAGTGATTGTGTAACTCACGTTCCTGATGCTTCTTCTTCCTCTCTGAAACCGAAAAGAACTTCGGGGAGGAAGAGGAGTGAACTTCCCCTGCCTCTGTTTACATTTATAGAGGCAAAGGAACATTTCATTGGCAGGGGCGATCTACAGAGCCAGGCCAAAAATCATTGGCCTGGCCCTGTAGATTGAAAGGCCCTGTATCGAATGCCGTTGCAACGCCCGCACCTAGGGGGCACTCGCACACGGCTCGTAATCGCGGCCGCCGTGATATGATGGCGATTTGCGCTAAGCAGCCACCTTGTCGCCGTCAAATGCTGATCAGCGGTCGGCAAGCAGTTAATAGTTAGTAATAGTTATTATTTCGGATTTTTGTTTTTTTGAATTTTCGGATTTTCGTTCTTATTTTTGGATTTTAGAATTTACAAATTTCGGAAAAATTTGCTAAATGGGTTTCATTAATTTGAATATTTCTGGATTAACAAATTTGTCGCATTTCATCATAAAATGAATTTGGAATTAAAGGAATTGCACGTCTGAACATGACATGACAATTAACCACTTCCACACCGCGCGCAGTACATTTACTGTGGCAGTGTGGAGCTGTGTCGCCAATCGCTGTAAATAGATGGCGATTTACAGACAGGCAGCTAGGGGGCGTGAGCGCGCCGCCGGTGGCACGTGCTTGTGCCCGCCGCACTCTGCGTGAGTGTGCCCGTGCCTCGGGAGGACCCGATATCTGCCGGCGAGCCGCAGTGAGCTGCCAGAGGGAAAGAACGGGGAACTGCCGATGTAAACACAGCAGTTTCCCGCTCTGTCAGGCGGCATGTAAGAGATCTACTGATTCCTGTCACTGGGATCAGTTAGATCTCTGGTGCCCCTGGCAGCCAAGCCCCCTCACAGTTAGAATGCCTAGGGAACACAGTTACCCCCTAGAGCACCCCCTGCAGGTTAACCCCTTCACTGCCAGTGACATTTATACAGTAATCAGTGGATATTTAAATTTCTAATTGCTGTATAAATGTCATTGGTCCCAAAAAAGTGTCAAAAATGTCCGACATGTCCACTGCAATATCGCAGTCCCAATAAAAATTGCAGATCACCGCCATTACTAAAAAAAAGAAAAAATGTAAAAATGCCGAAATGAATTCTCATGGTTTGTAAATGCGGCAACTTTTGCGCAAACCAATCAATAAATGCCGATTGCGATTTTTTTTTACCAAAAATATGAGGAAGAATATAAAATCAGCCAAAACCAATGAATAAATTTGTTTTTTTATATTTTTTTTGGATTTATATCATACAAAAAGTAATAAATATATTTTTTTGTGAAATTGTTGCTCTTTTTTTGTTTATAGCGGCGATCAGAAATGACGCAGCGGTGATCAAATACCACCGAAAGAAAGCTCTGTTTGTGGGAAAAAAGGATGCAAATTTCGTTAGGGTACAACGTCGCACGACCGCGCAATTGTCAGTTAAAACGACGCAGTGTCAATTCACAAAAAGTGCTCTGGCCCTACAGTGGGAAATCCTTCTGGGGCTGAAGGGGTTAAAGAATCCGATGTTCTCTATTGCAATCGTTTATAAAGCTCTTTAATTGATATCTGCAGTTCTGTATTAGAAATGTAATTGTCATTGGTGAGCGCTCCCGCCACGCCCCGCCCCTCTTGCGCATGTACAGCGTGGTCAGAATTTGCTGAATATGTTCTATCAGAAAGCCTCTACCCTCATACATATTGTGTGGAATGCATCGCGGCCATGGAACGCATTGTGGAACGTATCGCGCATGTGCGGTTGGCTGCAATGTCACTTTGGTTGCAGTTTCTGATGGGT
The DNA here is from genome assembly GCA_018402905.1 of Glandirana rugosa. Classification (NCBI taxonomy): domain Eukaryota; kingdom Metazoa; phylum Chordata; class Amphibia; order Anura; family Ranidae; genus Glandirana; species Glandirana rugosa. The sequence goes on along the minus strand of BLSH010303499.1, from coordinate 12,808 downwards.
AGCAGCTTTCTGATAGAACACCGCCAACCCTATACACTCCGATACACGGTATTATGAGCGGACATTGTTAGTCCGCCCGATACTAACCAACAACATGGCCGCCTCTGAGGCGGCAACACCTTTTTCCTCCTTAGCCCCGTTCTGTCAAAACAGCAAACTCTTCATGTACCGGAGTGTATAGGTTGGCAGTGTTTTGTCAAAACAGCAACTCATCTAAATCTCCAATCCCTGATGGTTTACAATCACCGGAAGTGACCTGATAGGAGGTCTTGATGAATTGGCTATTTTGACAGAACACTGGCAAACGTCTTACAATTATTTTTACTAATCAGCTGAACACAGAAGGATTCATCCACAAAATACAACACCAAATACATATAACTGTGCAGCGGTAGAAGAGAGACTTCCTAAACCTAAAAATATTTTTTCAAATTTTTAAATAAACAACACGTGTTTCAGCAGAATTATACAGGAATATTGCAATGAAGATATCTTACTTATATTGTTTTTTATAACAAAGTGTTCAATATTGCAGCATGAGGAGTGAGACCACCCAAACTTTAGCAAACTATGTACATGCAAAAAATCCTATTTTGTGGTCAGCCACTTATGATTGGTGATGTGCAGTGACACCTCCCTTACAGGATAGATATAAAGATAGCTTTGCAGCACTAGAAGTGAGACTCCCTAAACCTAAAAGTGATAATATTTACACATTTTAAACAAACAACACAAATATACCTGATGAAGCCCCGCCTAGGGCGTAACGTGTAAGGTGGAGACGTCATCACGCCTGTCAGATACACTAGGAGAGCCGCTGCTATACTGTTATGAAGGAGAGGAGGGTCGTGGGGCGCTCTGTGCATTCTTACATGGATATATTGTGATTCTATGTGAGGATATATTACATGCTATTATTAATAAACTATTAATGAGCCGAGTATCCCAGCTATTGTGACATACAAATAAAGCAGATCTGTTAACAAGTCACCAAGCGGGTATTATCCTCAGACCGGGAAATCTGTCCTCCAGGGGGCAGGAGAGTGATGGTGAGTATGATGACATGGCGGCTGGTTTTCATTTTATATCATTATTGTAATATATCCGAAATCCACCTATCAGAGGAGATCATTTCCTCTACATCACTTCCCCTTTAGGCTCCTCCCACTATAAAAGTAACCCCTCCCCCAGACATTTATCCAGCATTCTTATAGGGTTTTCAGAGCTTCATAAACACAATGAAGGCATCATAAATGTCATAGAAGTGTTACTGAGCATTGCTTCCTTCTTCATAACCATCAGACGTGTGAGCGAGCCCTAAGGGTTTCTATTCCATCCTATCTCCTGCTTGTTAGGAATATGGATGGGCATTCCATGTACATAGCCTGGTCACTGCTCTCCTATAAGGGGAACCCCAAATCCCATGGATGAGATTACAGAGAGAAAGATTCCCTCAGAGAGAGGAGAAGACATGAGAAGAGGAGAGGTGATGGAAGATTCTACATCGGTGAGGATGGAGGACACCCAGAGATAGAAGGAGACACTGAGAGACGGGAACAATCACAGACCTCACATTTCCCCATCACTGCACATCACACATTTCTCTTACTGTAATTCCTGAATTTTACTCTCTGGGTTCATCAGAAAGGAAAGAGAATCAGACTTCATTTCATCTCCTGAAGAGGAGGAATCTTCTTCATCTTCTGCTTTGTCCTCTCCCGGACAATCTTTACTGGAAATAGTACATTGCCAAAATCTAGAATCCAATAATGAGATAATAATTACCACCAAGAATGTATGACCTCTGACACCAAGAATAACAATGTAACACCCAACATTTCCCTTCCACATGGCTGCCTTCCCTCTGGCTCTACAGTCTCATACTGGACCTGATGAGGACTTCTCATTGGTGGGGATGAGCGGTCTTTGAAGTCACAATCCAGGGAGGCCCCTGATATGTATACGGGGTCTCCAGCCTTCCTACACAGGGGTCTCCATTCATCAACAGCTTCTGGAAAATCCTGGAACACCACTTTGGTTCCAGATATAAAATGCAGTCCAGACATTCCCAGCTCCGCCCACTTCTGCAGACAATTGGCTCCTCCAATGTTGGGATGATGATGTCACACCCCTGGCATTATTCCCCTCCCCCAGATCTCTGAACACTAAGCTTTCCCTCCAATGTTCTGTGTGATAAATGGTATAATTGGGGGGCAGGGAAAGGGTTAATAGGATGTAAATGATGTGATTGTTACCAGAAGTTGTGTAGAAGGTGATATGTGGGAACCACCATTTAGCTCTGCTTCACACAGCACAACATGAAAGTCGCAGCCACTTCCAGCTTGACTTTGCTCTACAACTTCCCGGCGACCCGGTGCGACTTCAAAGTGACTTTACTGAGAAGCATTCCTATGTGACTTTGATGGATCCGTGTTTATAGCGTGTTTTGTCACATGGCAGAACATGCGTCTGCTAACCATGATTGGGGCATCATTAACAATCAGGCTGCATTTACATCTGCATGATTCTGAATGCACATCAACCGCACAGAAATTGTGTGCTTTGCCGCACGTTTCAGAAATGCGCTGCGAACGTTCATCGCGCTTACACTGCAAAAATGGCAAGGCGAGCACGACGCATCTTTCCAAAATGTGTGGCAAAGCATGCGTTTTAGTATGGTAGGGGTATCCTCGTGCTACTATGATAGGAGTGGTGCAAGTGGACTAGGTTGCTGCTGTACCTAGGTATATGACAATATAAGCAATGTAATTGAAAGGGATGGATGGTACTGCGCAGCCTATTTCTGTAGGTGTCGATATATAGTGATCTCATACGTTATTCTGATGTAAAAGTATGATGTAAAAATATATACAATGATGAGGATAACGCATGTAAAAATATATAGGTATAGATAGACGATATAAAGTGCAATATACAATAAATCCTTCAATAAAAATGCAGTGGGTCCAATCTTATAAAAGCATTGGCTATATACAGCCTAAAAAAATGGCAGTGATATAATCCAGTGATTAAAAGTGACAGTGACTTCCGGTTCCGGCGCCGCATGGAGTAGCAGCACCTCCAGCTAGCTCCTCCATCCACAGTCACAAATCAGCCTAAAAAGCCAGCCCGAGACATCCATCGCGCAACCCAACCGCCAGAGCACCTCCAGGAAGGCGGACTCCCACCAGCGAATGGATCGCTTTCTGGAAAAACCCGCCCCACGCGGTCCACTGGCCGCGCCGCAAATCGAGCCCGGGGATGCGGCCTTCAAAACGACCGCTCCGGAAACCCTCGTAGCGGCAACGAATTCAATGCAGAAAACGATCGTTCCGGAAACGAACGAAATGGAAGTGAGTGGCACTCATCTTCCCCCCTCCACACAAGCGGACATGGAATCTCATGCACGCATAGCCCAAGCAGTCGCAGCCATCCTCGCCCCTACAATTACTGCCACAGTAGAAAGGGCTGTTACTGAAGGGATGCAGCTTCTGCGAAGTGAACTGAGCGACCACAAAACTCGTCTCAATGAAGCCGAGAGCAGGATAGCCAGTATGGAAGACGAACTTTACCAACTACAGGGAGCGGAGCAGGAACAATCAAAAACAAATCAATACATCCTCCAGAAACTTGATGACCTGGAAAATAGGTCCAGGCGATGCAACCTACGATTCATAGGGGTCCCTGAATCCCTCCCGCAATCCGCTCTCATGGATTTCTGCGCTAAACGCATTCCGGAAGCCCTAGGCCTTCCTAGACCCGCTACGGTAGAGAGAGCCCATCGCATTGGGGACTTGCAATCTAACCGTAAGACACCACGGACCATTATCGCCAAATATCTGAACTATGCCGATAAAGCGGACATCATGCAAAGATACCGTCAGTCAAGATCACTGAATATAGACGGGGTAAAGGTCCTCATCTTTGCAGATTATTCGCTTGAAGTCTCCAAAAAGAGAAATGCGTTCCAACAAGTTTGCTCTGACCTCTACCAGAATCAAATCAAATTCACTCTGGCCTTTCCGGCTGTCCTGAAGCTAAAATCACGCAGCGGAGAACAACTTTCCTTCCAGGACCCCCAGGAGGCAGAAAAATACCTACGCACCATCACCAGTGTTCAACGATCACCACTGCAAACTAAAGCCTCTCCACTTAGTAGGCCTCTGGACCAGCGTAGCCCAAGAAAGGATTCTCCCAAACGTCTCAAACCATCTGGATCTCAACAATCAGAAGAACCTCGCTGAATAAGGCTATCTCATACATGGAACACTTCTTGACAAGTCCGAAGCTCTTTTCCTTTTCCTAGGAACTTCAGTCACCCTAGCGATACTTTTCCAGGCTCGCACCCGGGCCCAAAGCCCTTACTACGGGTTCTTCCGGGACACGGTTTGTAAATGTATTGTTTGGACATGCTATGTCCACCTGAGTTGTATTATATGCACTATTGAGCTTCTTTCCGTTTGGGTTTAGCTACAAGCGGCACTTTTCCCCTCCATCACCAAGTAGTAACCTCACTTTCTCAACTATGGGGGCTTGCCCGTATTCTTTACATGGGCTTTCCTGCACAGGTGACAAACGGCTGATGGTGAGAAGCACCCCCGGCCTGCGAACCCATGCGGAAAAAAGCGAAGTTAGACACAATTTATGTTAGACTCTGCTTTATTTTCATTGCTCCAATTCATTTTCTCCCCGTCCTTTCCCTTCCCCTCTTATCCACTTCTCTACCAAGACCAAAACCTGCACACGCACATCACAGCCCTTCTACCTGCAGACGTAAATCACAAATCCCCTTTACCCCGACCGCGGTCAATGCCACTAAAAATCCGTCCAGATTCTCCAAACCAAGCTCATATGTCCACCACTGTCCTACCCACATGAGATGCGTCTCCTGGAACGTAAAAGGCCTTAGGACCCCGATTAAAAGGATGAAAGTCCTTCGTCACCTCAAGAGGCTAAAAGCAGATATTGCACTCCTCCAGGAAACCCACCTGGCAAAATCAGATTTTCACCTTTTAAAAAAGCTCTGGGTGGGCGAGGTATATGGCTCAGGGGCCCTTGACCGCAAGGCAGGGGTCATAATCTTGGTCCACAAAAACCTCCCATACAAATTAATTTCAGAACATTCTGAAATCCAGGGCCGTCTCTTGACCATCCACATCCGCATCTATGATAAAGACCTGCGAATATCGAATGTATATGCACCCAACAGTCCCACCACTCCCTTCTTCACTAGCTTGACATCCAGCCTAACTAAAGATCCTTATATCCCCCACATAGTGGGGGGTGACTTCAATTCTACATACCACGAAATAGAAGATAGGTCTCGCCCCCCAAAAAACAATGGTAACCCACGGTTGTTGGAACCCACTCTACTAGCATCCACTATGGACTCCCTAGGTTTGACCGATCCCTGGCGTCTACTTCACCCGCTTGATAGGGAATTTACGTTTTACTCCAACCCCCATCACATATTCACAAGAATAGACTACTTTTTCATCACAGACTCCCTAGTACCCTTAATTTCCAATGCGGAAATCCATGAGATTGGCATCTCAGACCATGCTCCTATCTCCCTCTCCTTCCAGGATAACATGTCCCATCCCCGGCTTAATAGTTGGCGTTATCCACGTTATCTCCACAACAATGCCGATATCCAAAGCTATATAACCAAGGCCTGGTCAGAGTATTCCGAGGCAAATTCCTCTCACCAGACCAACCCAAATTTATTCTGGGACGCGGGGAAGGCTTTCCTCAGAGGAAAAATAATTGCCTATGCGACCACTTATAAAAAACACTCCCTGACCATACTGAAGTCAACCAGCTCTAGACTAAAATTAGCCCAAAGAAACTTATCCGCCAGCGACACACCCCAGCACAGAGCAGAATGGAAAGCAGCCAAAACCGACTTTGACTCTTGGGTAGAATCTATGGAATTGACCAAAAAATCCCATTTTGAGGCTCATCTGTACAGATATGGTAATAAGGCGGGCAGACTCCTGGCTAGATTAGCCCGGGGTTCATACACCCCTACCCACATCACTGTTTTGAAAGACCCCCAGGGCAACCTCGCTACTACCCCCCAGGCTATAAATCAAGTCATGACAAATTTTTACAGGAACCTATATGCCCCAGACCGTACTGACGACGACCTAACGCAAAAATTCCTTGACAAAATACATCTTCCCACAATCTCACAAGCCGATCTCGACAAATTGAATGCCCCTATAACGAGCCCAGAGATCTTACTAGCTATCAAACATCTATCCCCAAACAAGGCCCCTGGCCCTGATGGTCTCACAGGCAAATTTTATAAATCCCTTGGCGACACTTTAATGCCTACACTCCACGAGGTCTACAGAGGGATCTGGGAGGGAGGCCAGTACCTTCCCTCGGGTAATCAAGCGCTAATAAAACTTCTATCAAAGAAAGGGAAAGACCCACTAGATCCAGGCTCATACCGCCCTATTTCGCTTTTAAATCTGGACATGAAGATATTATCTAAAATAATTGCCACTAGGCTAGCAGATATCCTCCCATCCCTAATAGACCCCGCACAATCAGGTTTTGTCAGGGGCAGAACAGCCTCGCTGAACATTCGTAAGGTGCTCACGATCCTAAACCACGCCGACAGACACAAAGAGGGGGACTACGCCATCATCACCCTGGACGCGGAAAAAGCTTTCGACAATGTCGACTTCGGGTGGCTTTTCCGGGTCCTGGAAAAGATGGGATTCACAGGCCCTTTCGTTCACCTGATCAAGGCCATGTATTCTGCACCCGCGGCCAGGCTGGTGGTGGCTGGTCTCCTCTCAGAGGAATTTAGACTCCACAAGGGGACGGGGCAGGGATGCCCACTGTCCCCCCTTCTATTTAATGTAGCGATTGAACCCCTGTCCAGGTACCTCAACAGCATAGCCCCCCTACATGGCATTAATATTGGACGCCGAGAACTCCGCTCGGCTTTCTTTGCGGATGATGTCCTTGTATTCTCGTCGAATCCGGCAAAAGACATGCATACCATCACACACATATTTAACCACTTCAAACTCGTCTCAGGACTACGGATAAATTATAAAAAGAGCGAAATCCTTCCCATCGGTCCCAACCCCAAAAGGGCTTGGATCCCACATTCCGTCTTCCCCCTAGCTAAATCCCACATCACCTATCTGGGCATAAAAATTGGGAAAACTCCCTCTACCCTCTATTCTCTAAACTTTCCTCCTGTACTTGCCAAGATCACCCATGAGCTGGAGAGCTGGATGGACTTGCCTCTGTCTTTTCTGGGGAGATGTCACTTATTTAAAATGGTCAGTTTTGCACGCCTGTTGTACCCCCTGCAAACGATTCCCTTGCTACTAAAGCATAAAGATATTCAATCTCTCAATAAATCAATCTCAAAATTTATATGGCAGCGAAAAAGACCACGTATAGCACTATCCAAACTTCATCTCCCCAGGACTGACGGAGGCATTAGTCTCCCCAATATCAGACTATATAATCTTTCTTGTCTATTAAGAACAGGGCTGGACTGGTCAGGAAATACCTCCAGATATGCAAATCTGGTGCTAGAGCAAGAGATGATTCACCCCTTCAATCTGAGGGCTATTCTCCATGCTCCCTGGAAAAAGTTACCCTATGAACTTCAGCATAACCCGCTATTAAGGGACACTGCTATAGCGTGGAGGGAAATACACAAACTACTAAACCTCCCAGCACAAATATCTATTCGCCTCATAATCCAAGGGAACCCAAATTTCCCTCCAGGCACTCTTCATCCAGCATTCTCTATTTGGCAGGAAAAGGGCCTAACAACCTTTGCCTCTCTCCGCCACCCGGACACAGGCCTCATGAAACCCTTCTCCACCCTAGCCAAGCACTTTTCCCTACCACGAAATCATGAGTTCCACTACTGGCAATGTGCCCAACACCTCAAAAGTCTTTGCAGAGATGGCTCCAAAAGATTTCAGGTGTCATTTATTGATGATTTGTTGGAAACTAACTCTTACAAGATATCGGACATATACAAACCACTGTTGGCCAAGACTTCTCCCCCCTTTGCATCTTCTTCGGCTAAACACTGGGGAAAGGACTTTCAAGATGACAACCTATTAGACAAAATCCTACAGGGATTTCAAAAAACTTTAAAATTGATCCCATGTGAACATTGAAAGGAGACACAACTCAAGATTATTCATCGGGCACATATCCCCTTCCTTCGGGACAGCCAAAATGCCGCTTCATCGAACTGCCCTCATTGTTCTCAACCCAGACCTTCCTTGGAACACAGATTCTGGTCATGCTCCTTCATCTCCTCCTTCTGGGACAAAACCATTGAATTCATTAACAATGTTACCTTGCTGCAAATCCCTAAAGACCCCCTACTTCTAATCTTCGGCTACTGGGACAAACAACTTCTTTCCTGGTCTTCCACCTCGACTACCCTCCATAAAGATTGGACCCTACTATGCCTTTTTGCAGCGCGAAGAACAATCCTAAAACACTGGACAACCACCTCTAGCCCCTCAATATCCCAAGTCTCTCAGGAACTGACTACCCAACTTCAAAAAGAAAGGGCAACTACGGATTTCAACCTCCCGTCCGCATCCCGTTAGTTCAATAGACGCTGGAAGAACTTTGCGGACTATACATGGCCGAAAAAATTACTCAACCCAACTTTTGCAACCTTCTCATATGACCGCAAACCTCGAGCACTCTGAACTACAACTAATCTACGCCCTCCCAAGGGCAATACTCTCAGGTCAAAAGTGCTCTGCAGGTCCCCCCTCCCCCCCTTTTCCTGGGTTTCCACCCCCTCACCCCCCCCTCCCTCCCTCCCCCCCACTAGTTTACTGTACTTTGGTAATTTCTTGCTCAGAGTGGTCACTATGGGGACTACATCCAGCTCTCCAATTTTCTCTCTCACAACCTTGCATAAATCTTTTCGCTGTATGTAGCCAATTTTTCTTGATGTAGCCGCGTATAATCTTTAACTCAAACACATATGTTGTTATTGTACTTTACATGATCTTTGACCATGAGCAAGGCACAATGTAATTTCACCAGTTTGTTTTTCATTCCTATGTCATTAATGTGATTAACAAATAATCTGTTCTACTTGAAAAATACCAATAAAACCAGATTGAAAAAAAAAAAAAAAAGTGACAGTGAAGATATAAAACAGTAATAGTAATAGATTGAAATTCAGCAAATAGTTTCACTCTTAAAAAGTCCTAATTAAAACTGTAGTGATAGTGATAACTGTGATTCGTGCTCCAAGTGTTCATATAAAATCATTGGTGCTTCATTTGAGTGCAGCGAATCTCTTTTGCAGGGGGGTGTTCACCCCAAGAGGATTCCTTCAGTGAGTGCTCCGATCGAGTAAAGTGCTCACAGAACTCTCACCTTGTTAGTTAAGATCATGTGCGCATCATGGTTTCTTTGGGTCCTATTCCTCACTTCCACGCTTCCTTCGAGTCTCGGACTGGACAAACGATCGGTACGACCAATCGGTCGCTCACCCTCTCCTGTGGTCCTAGAACTCCATGCGTCTCAGGCAATAGGGAAGAGACAAGACGCTCTCATGGTGTAGTATTATAAAATAGTAGTATTTATTTAACCAATTAAAACCATAAAAAAGATATCCAAAAAGCTACAAAACTTTAAAATATTTTAAAGTTTTGTAGCTTTTTGGATATCTTTTTTATGGTTTTAATTGGGTAAATAAATACTACTATTTTATAATACTACACCATGAGAGCGTCTTGTCTCTTCCCTATTGCCTGAGACGCCTGAATAGGACCCAAAGAAACCATGATGCGCACATGATCTTAACTAACAAGGTCACAAGATCACTGTCACTTTTAATCACTGGATTATATCACTGCCATTTTTAATGTTTTAGGCTTTATATAGCCAATGCTTTTATAAGATTGTACCCACTGCATTTTTATTGAAGGATTTATTGTATATTGCACTTTATATCGTCTATTTATACCTATATATTTTTACATGCGTTATCCTCAACATTGTATATATTTTTACATCATACACGTATATTTTTACATCAGAATAACATATGAGATCACTATATATTGACACCTACAGAAATAGGCTGCGCAGTACCATCCATTCCTTACAGTTTTCTCTGAGAACTACAGAACACCTCCCCCATGTTATGGAGATGAGGAGAGGAGAAGGTGGCCAACACACTTTCTGTCCTAGGGTGATAACGATATATTTCGGATTTTGTAATTTTTACCGTCACTATATTAGGTCACTAATTTTCA